>ML677490.1:1177813-1344444 GCA_007922305.1 Dermatemys mawii
TTCTTTCTTTCTTTCTTTCTTTCTTTCTTTCTTTCTTTCTTTCTTTCTTTCTTTCTTTCTTTCTTTCTTTCTAATTATCACATTAACTGGAACAATTTACAGTAATAACTTCATTAAATAAACTGGAATGAAATACAATTAGAGTTTCAGAGTGGTAGCCATGTTAGTCTGTATCAGCAAAAACAACAAATCCTTGTAGCACCTTAGAGACTATCAAATTTATTTGGACATAAGCTTTCATGGGCTAAAACCCACTTCATCAGATACATGAAGTGGAAAATACAGAGGCAGATATAAATACACAGCAAATGAAAAGATGGGAGTTGCCTTACCAACTGGGGCGGGGGAATGATCAGTGCTAATGAGCCAATTCAGTTAAGGTGGAAGTGGGCTACTTTCCACAGCTGACGAGAAGGGGTGACTACCAAGGGAGAAAAATCACTTTTGTACTGCTAATGAGGCCAATGTAATCAAGGTGGCCAATTTAAAACAGTTGACAAGAGGATGTCAGTATCAGCAGGGGGGAATTAGTTTTTGTAGTGACACTCCCAGTCTCTATTCAGGCCTAATTTGATGGTGTCCAGTTTGAAAATTAATTCAAGTTGTGCAATTTCTCATTGGAGTCTGTTTTTGAAGTTTTTTGTTGAAGAATTGTCACTTTTAAGTCTGTTATTGAGTGTCCAGGGAGATTGAAGTGTTCTCTGAGTGGTTTTTGAATGTTATAATTCTTGATGTCTGATTTGTGTCCATTTATTCTTTTGCATAGAGACTGTCTGGTTTGGCCAATGTACCTGGCAGAGGGGCATTGCTGGCACATGATGGCATATTTCATATTGGCCTCATTAGCACAACAAAAGTGATTTTTCCTTTCATAGTATTCACTCCTTCTCATCAACTGTTGAGAATAGCCCACTTCCACCTTAATTGAGTTGTCTCATTAGCACCGACCCCCAACTTGGTAAGGCAACTCCCATCTTTTCATGTCTTGTGTATTTATATCTGCCTCTGTATTTTCCACTCCATGCATCTGATGAAGTGGGTTTTAGCCTATGAAAGCTTATTCTCAAATACATTTGTTAGGGCATGGCTACACTTGTACTTTATACTGCAATAAAGCCTCCTAGAGAGCTCTACCTTACTCCTCGTCCACACTGGCAAGGCACGTAGAGTACTCTGACTCCCTGGCTGGAGTGCTCCTGGTACTCCACCTCCCTGAGAGGATTAACAGCTGTTGTGTATTGAGTGAGACACTGCAGCTCCAGTGCATATGAGAAGTAACGTTACTACGCTCTAATTGACCTCTAGAAATGCCTGAAGTGGCCTCTCTCGTCTTTGTTGTGAACTCGGGAGGTGGAAGTGCCCTTTCAAAGCTCTGTTTCAGAGTGCTGGCTGCTTATCTGGTCTGAGAAAAACAAACAGCTAATGTTTGCTTTTGAGTGAGTGAGAGATAGGAGGAGGGGCTCCGTTTCAGAGTGCGAGCTGCTTAACTGGTCTAAGAAGAAAAAAACAGCTAATGTTTGCTTTGAGTGAGTGAGAGAGAGGCGGGGGAGAGAGGAGTGTCTGAACTTATAAGACGGCTTGCTGACACACTCTCAGCACCCCAAAAACCCACTCTCTCTCCCCGCACATTTCCTGTCACCCTCCATCCTACACACCCCCACTTAAAAAGCACATTGCAGCCACTTGAATGCTGGGATAGCTGTCCATAATGCACCACTCCCAATGTGGCTGCAAGTGCTGCAAATGTGGCCACGCCAGTGCACTTTCAGCTCTCAGTGTGGACAGACTGGAGTGCGTTCCTTAGTGCACTCTCCGAAGGCTGGTTTAACTTAAAACTCTCTACATCTGGAAGTGTAGCCATACCCTTAGTCTCTAAGGTGCCACAAGGACTCCTCCTTATTTTTACAATTAGGGGTTGGCTACACTTGCAGCTGTAGAGCGATTTGGATTAAACTCACCTTCAGAGAGCGCTCCAGGGAAAGCGCTCCAGTGTGTCCACACTGACAACTGCAACCGCACTGGCATGGCCACACCTGTGGCACTTGCAGTGACACTGGGAGTGGTGCATTATGGGCAGCTATCCCAGCATTCAACTGCCTGCAACATGCTTTTCAAATGAGGGGGGTGGGATGGACTGTGTTGTGTGTATGTGGAGGGAGAGAGCGAGTGAATTTTTGGAGTGCTGAGAGTGTGTCAGCATGCTATCTTGTAAGTTCAGTCCCCCGTAGCTCCCCTGCCTCTCACTCACTCACTCACTCAGTAAACATTTGCTTTATTGATTTGCCCAGTTGCAGATAAGCTCTGAAAAAGTACTTCCTCATTCCTCCAGCTGAGTTCAAAACAAAGGGAAGAGAGGTCATTTGACTTAAGGAGATTAGAGGGCGTTCTCGGAGGTCACTCAGAGCACAGTATTGTTACTACCCATTTACACTGGAGCTGCAGCATCTCACCCAGTACACAACAGCTGTTAATCCTCTTGCAAAGAGGAGTACCAGGAGCGCTCCTGCCAGGCAGTTAGAGCGCTCTATGTGCCTTGCCAGTGTGGATGGGTAGTAAGGTAGAACGTTCTGGGAGTTTTTATTGTGGTATAAAGTGTCAGTGTAGCCAAGCCCTTAGAATTGGTATTTTTCAAAAGGGTGGGGGAAGAGGAAACTCATTCCAGGAGCTTTGTCTGCACTGGATGCTTGTTTCAAATCTGGCTGGGTTGTGAAGGGAAATGGGGTTGGTGTTCTCTCAGGACCACTTGTGGATCTTCCTTGATGCCATAACACTAGAACTTGGGACACAGACCCAAACTCCCCTCTCAGGAAAAACTCCCATCAAGTAAATGGTATTTTGTCTGAATGAGTCAGGAAACCACGCCTGGACCCTTGGGGCTCCTTGCTGCAGCCCTTAAACCCATAGTGAAATCACATAAACACGTTAAAGGATTAGGCCTTTAATCTTGAACTATCTGCTCTGAAAGTCTCAGGCTGCCAATGGGAATGGGGGTCACAGGTCAGGGCAGAGTGCATTGGTAGAGTTAAAGGTTGAGGGCTGGAATGGCAGGGGATGTTGTGGGGCTGCACTGGCAGAGCTGGGAGGCAATACAAGCTCTAGGATAGCTGGAGGTGTTGTAGCTCAGGACTGGCATCTATTTTGCCATGCAGCATAGGAGGCTCAGGCCTAGACTAGGAAGGCACAGTGGGAGTGAGGCTCACTGGGAGAGGAGTGAGGGTTTCCTGGGGCTGGAATATTAAAGAAGGAAGGGCCTTCTATCTCCTGCTTTTCTTGTGTCCCACCTTTTTCCCCTCCCTCTCGCCTCTTCTCCACATTATACAGATGCCTGTGTAGCCCCCCTGCTTCTCAGTGCCTACCAGAGGTAGAACACCCCTTCATGAGGTGGCAGGAGGCAAGACTATCCAAGGTGTTGATTCAGTAAGGCTGTGCTCAGGGAACAGGTGGCAACAACAAGAGAAGAGTCCATATGCTTTGCGCTGGTGGGAAGCAGCTGTGAATACCAGTCTTCCCTGTGACATTCATGTACCTGTAATCACTGGAGAACAGTGGCATTTCCATGTGAGTCACACAAAGTCCCAAGGCATATCCAGGGCATCTTTCAGCTCCCCTCTCATCTGTTCCTCTTAGGATGCTGGGATGCTGGCCTGGAATGCTACAGCTCTGTTATTTGCCTGGCTGACCCCACTGCTGCTGGTTGACTATAATATAAAGCATCAATTTTGCAGATGATCAGGCCACAGCAAGAGAAGCTAGCCATTTGGAAAGGAATCCATTGGACCTGCAATTAAAATGTCATAGGATATCATGGCTGGTGGAAGGTACTGGACTGCCGCATTCTCTTTTTACCCACAGAATAGGTACAGTGTGACAGCAATAGTGTAAGTTTTCTCCATGTTCTTCCCTGCCAATGGGTCTCATCAATGCCCAGGATTAAAGGAGCTAGAGGGATTAATTCTCCACAAGCTAATCAAACAATGATCTGCCTGCCAAGAGTGCCAATCAGTGTCAACAGCAGAGGTGAGACCTGCGTGCTAGGAAGTTGACTGAGACCATCCAGCCACTTGTTTCCAAAAGCCACTGAATAGTATGAAAAAAAACAACTTTTGCTCACTGTTGCCTCAGTATGGATTTGTGCCAGTGACTTGGCTCTAAAAGGATCACATCCCCCAGGAGGAGTTCTCCAGACACCCAAAGTGATTATTAAAATAGGAGTAATAATATCTTGGAGGAGATGTTCCCCCAGGGCAGAAGAAAAGAAAGAAGTGTCTAGAGTATTGCATAGGGACCCACAATGATTTTGGAGCCAGCCCCTGCTCCTGATTGGGGAATGGACACAGGAGTGGCGAATGCACTGTTATCTTACTGCTTATGTTACAGGATCTCCTGATCCTTTTCTTGCCTCTGATGGGAGATAGAACAGAGAAGAAGTTTGCAATAATTCCACTCAGTCCCTTTAATTTGATCAATGATGTTAATTATTTTATTACTCTCCTGCCTCATCTCTCTGTAAACATCCCTGGACAGAAGGGGAGTGAGATCCACTTTCTACAACATCATCTCCTTCCTTTCTTCCTCTTCCATTCCTCTCAGTATTATTTTTAGTGCTGGAGTTTCCCCGTCTCCTGTTGAATGAGCATTTACAAAACAAAGTGGTTACTTGTGAGGTTGGGACTGGCTGTCAGCCAATCAGAGCTGAGCAGCTGTGATCTAATAGCCCCGGCGCCAGCCATTTAGGAGGAAGGAGAATATAGGTCATTTGTGACATCATCTCTCGGAAAGGTGGGGAGGGAGGAGGATGGGGGGGAGCAATTGTTTAAATTTGGAGAGAAGATAACTGGAAATTTGGGCCATCAGGAGAATAATGGGCATAGAGGAAGACAAGGGGATATTAATAGAGATATTTTCTGTAAAAGAGATAAAGTGAAGGTGCAATTTGCAGAAAGAGAGAGAGAGAGAGAGAGAGAGAGAGAGAGTCACAAGATGACGCAAACAAGGCAGGCTCACGTTCTGGAGAGGTCTGTATTCTGTAACATTCTGGAGGAGCCCAGAGGGATGGCATGGATCTGCTAGGAAAATGAAATGAGCATGTTAAGGCAAACATTCCCAGCATAGGGAAAAACAGAAAGACCTGTTCCTTCAGATCCCTATTCTGGGAGCAAAATAGCCTTCCTTCATCTAGGCAGCTCCTTCAGTGCTCCCTTTGTGTGGGTTGCTTTCTCCCTACACCACACAGCTGTTGCTGGCATTCCATGGAATGGCTTCTTCACCAGCCTGTGAAAGTCTATTCACTGCACTGCCGTCCCTCTCCATGCCTTAACTTACAAGTTACAAGAGCTATGCCTTCCAGTTTTGGCACCAATCAGTCTGAGGGAAAGACTTGGAGAGGCAGACCAAGAGAAATGCAACTTCTATAACTGTGGATGAGTTTATGTTGCTCCTGCCCTCCCAGGATGGGGCTCCAGTAAGCAGGGCTCTTTTGAGCTGACATAACAGCTCTCATCTTCATCAGCATCATGATATCAGGATGCAGCATTGTAGCATCAGCATGGTTTATCTGCTGAACCCAAATCAGATCCCCATCCACTCTTCTTCCAAGACTTTACTGGGTCTCTGCTTGCTTGGCGGTGGCTTTTCCACAGAGTACGTGGTTCTCAGTGCCAAACAGCTTCTTCAGCTTATTTCCAGAGAGATTGTTTTCTCCCCAGTGCTAGAATTGAGGAAGCCCAGGAGAGAAGTAATGAGAGGAGCACTATTTTGCCTGCTGAAATAGATGCTGTGGTTTAATATATATGAGAAGACAACAGAGGGGAAGGCATCTTCCCCTTGTTAAGTATTAACCATGAGCCCTGGTTACAAGATATTTTCTGCCCTCCAGGAATTCCTATCTAGTGTAAGTGTTACTCTTGGAGGATGCTTAGAGAGGTAGCAAAATTCCCAGCATGTAGAACCTGCCCCCCACCCCTACCCTGAATCTCATGTGCTGCAGATGACCTAGGATAGAAACATCTTGATAAGAGGAGCCCAATACTACTACCATTGGCAGACTTGAACCTGCACCCAAACTCCTGTTCTCTCTGCCTGGGCTCAAGCAGAGCAAACATCTAAGAGGAATTAACCCTTTGTCTGCCAAAATGAACTCACAATGTTGGGAAGGAGCTGGTCGGACTCCGGCAGAGCTGGTCGGCTTGGCTTTCCTGCCTAAGCCATGAGCCAAGCTGTTGGTAGATGTCTATTTCAGTTCATTACTGGAGCTGGGTCTAATGAGGCAGAGCTCATTAATGCATGTTCAGCTTCATCTGTTTCCCTCCTTTCTTCGCTAGTTGAATAAAACAGTGACATTTCCTGAACTCTCCTCTCAGAATTATGACAATTGTGACAGTAATTGCAAACCATGTGCTGATGGGCTTAAAAAGCAGAACCCACCTACCCCACCAGCCCTACTGTTGTGGGGCATTGGCTGATCCCTTACCACTTGATGCCAGTGTCAGTGGAAACAATGCAGTAAGACCCATAGGCCCTTCTATTAACAGAGAGTAGACCCATGGGAGATACCTAACATTCACGCAATCCCTTCCTCACTGTTGCTACATTTCCATGGGTGTCCCATGCCCAAGTCTGCCCTCAGGTATGCTGGTAAAAATGGAAATGCTGCATCTGCATATTCTAGAGTCAGGTTGGACCCTATGTCTCTCCATCAAGCCTGGAATACTTTCTGGAACTCTTATAAACATCCTCTAGAAGATTACATGGAGGTGTGAACCTCAACTGCAACCAAAATGCATTCAATAACGCTGCAGAGGGGTGGTGGGTGGATGGCAAAGGTGGTTCCACACTGCCTCAGCAGTTCCTCTCTGTGGGGCTGGCCAATGACCTCAGAGCTGTTTCAAGTTATGACCATCTGCCCCTAGCCCAAGTGTCAGTGGATATAGGAATGCCTGTGTCATAGCCTGGGGGATGGGATGTCCCAGAACCCACTGGCTCTATTCCACAACTGATTTCTTCTACACAAGGGGAATCTTCAGGGAACCAAGTCAGCTGGCT
The DNA here is from genome assembly GCA_007922305.1 of Dermatemys mawii. NCBI lineage: Eukaryota > Metazoa > Chordata > Testudines > Dermatemydidae > Dermatemys > Dermatemys mawii. The sequence goes on from ML677490.1 coordinate 1,184,855, forward strand.
TCTGGCTGCTTCACACTGCTGGCCAGGCTGAGAGAAAGGAAGTGGTTGAAGCACTAGAGTGGGGCATGGCAGATCTGGTTTCAATTTTCAATTATTTCACAGAGTCCCTGTGTGCCCTGGGATAAGTCACTGTGCCTCGGTTCCCCATCTGTGAAATGGGGTAATACTCCTCTTTTTCCCCGCCCTTGATTTGTCTATCTCTGTAGGTTCTACAGGGCAGGGCTTTCTCTCCCTAGGTGTATGTACAGTGCCTAGTACATCAAGGCCCAAGCTCAGTAGGGGCCTCTAGCAGAACAACTACTGATGGTGGTAAGGTGCTGCTAGAGAGTGGGCATTTCTTGCCAGGTTTCCACCAGATGTAATGTGTGACATCTTCAGTCAATGATAGCATCCTGGGATCAGTACGCAGAGGGCCTGCTGGAGGGGCAGGGAAGTGTCTGATGCAGACTGTTCACTTGTTCCAAAGGTTTCCATGTGTTTGCCATTGTCATTGCAAATGGTGATAAATAGGGGAGCAGCCTATCCTGACAATAGAGCTTTTCCACTCACTGTGGGCCCTCCCCTCCCCTCTTGTACTACTCGCTCCAGTATTCCCATTGAGAAGGCTCAGCTCACATTACAGCTGTGACGTTTGAACGGCTGGTGTACAGTGGTCTTTGATCTTTTTCTACGGGTACTTGTCTCAATCCCAGAACAAAGGGGCAACATGGAAGGCTGATCTGGGCTGCACAAGTGGATACCTGTCTCAACAGCTGCAATGCAGACTGCAGTCTCTAACTCCGCCCCCCCCCATGATCCCAAAACCCGAGCCCTCAACTGGTGGCACCACAGGCCAGCAAAGTGGCTCAGACAAGCTCTCAGAACAAAAAGATAGCATTTTACTGCCAAAAAATAACTTCCTTCCTTTCTTTCTATCAGCATTCTACAGAGACAGCTGAAATACTATGTGCCAAACCCTATAATCCTGTGCTTAAGCGAAACAAGTAGTATGACTGGATAAATGTGTAACAGGTTTAAAAGGGTTTGTGTCATTGTTTTTGTATGCAAGTGAAATGGTAATAAACTGGGGCCATCTTTGGATGGAGATCTGGTTATTGATTTCTGATGAAGGGTCTTCTTTTTATCTCAGGCTGCTGATCAGTAGTGACTGGAAGCTGTTGCCATTAATGTCTGCTTGATGGCTTAAATGTAACAAACGGGGGGCAGAGGGAGAGGGGTTGCACATCAAATTCTTACTTAACAGACATAATTACTCCAAAAACCTACCACAAGTGATACCTTGTTGGCAGACTCAGGAAATGAGCAAAGAGAGAAAGAGCAAAAGGTACCGAAGTGACTTTGTGGGATGCACTATTACCATTAGGCAAAACTTCACATTAAAGGCTGGGAAGAATCTTTCATGTTATTACATTGGGTTTTCCTGTAGCTACAGATAATAGTGGTTAGTGCTGGATCCTGATATCTGTAATGCAGCACTGGGTAGCTGAGAAAACCCAGCTCCTAATTCCATGCTGATTCCTGAAATGAAGGTTGATCTACAAGGAAGCCATTTAACTGGATCACTCAGAGAAATCAGCAGTGTTATCACCCAGTGAGCTGTTGGGTGTCTGCTTGGGAAGACACAAAGGAAACAAAGATAATCAGGCTGTGACATTCCTGACACATTAGAGTCTCCAGTTCTTTGCTGTATAGACTTTGATGGACAGGTCTCTGGTCAGGCAGATGTGAAGCTGTGCCAGCTGAGAAGTGAGAAGAACATGTATTTCACTTTTTCCTCTCGCTTTCCCACTGTGGTGTATTTGCATTCTGTGCCTTGCACCTCTAAATTTCTAAGAATTCCACCCCTAGTTCAGAGTTGCTGCAGCATGTTACACAGGAAACGCTATGGGAGGCAGGACTGCTCTGCAGCGCTCCCTTCAGGGCCACGTATGGTACTGCATATGCTCTGCACCTCAGTCTGCGAGGTTGAGGCAGGCTGTAAGCTTGGCATCAGTCTCTAAACTATCAAATATCAAAATAGCAGCTCTAGACTCCGCTCTCTGAGACTTTCATACAAAGTGGGGAAAACTCCTTCAAATGCAAGTGCTTAGTTGCAGCGCTTAAGCCTTAGGTTTCCCCCTCTGTACCAGACTCATCCAGCTCTGTCCCTGAGCAAAAGCCTGAAAGCCTTCTTAAGAGGCCTGCTGATTCTTGATTGGCCAGTATTTCCTCCTGGCCCTTCTAGCCCTCTAGAGGACTGCCTTGTTGGTTGCCTGGTCTGACTAGATTTTCTTTGGGCAGGGAGCATCAGGGTGCTGATGCCTCCCATGGGGGCCAGAGATGGCCAGGTAGACCCTGTCACAAACACACACACTGTGCTCTCTCTCTTGGAGATTTTACATTGGTTCATTTTTGTTAATATTTTCCTTAATATAAAACAAAAACATCTGAAAATCTGTGGCTGCTCATGTAGCACAGAACCATGACAGCCACTGGGCTGTTCCAATGTGAAGTGGCTGAGGCTAATGTCAGGGCTTTGTACCCTCCCAGAGGATAGCACAGAATGGGGAAATGATTCACTTTAATGGCTGCGGATGAAATCCGGACTCCTGAAACATCAGGGGGTGTTTTGCCATTAATTTCAATGGGGCCAGGATTTCAGTTCACATGTTCATTTCTGTTGAATTGCTTAGAGGAAGCATGGTTTGGTGATCATAGCACATGTCTAAGAACCAGGAGACACAGGTTCTATGGCCACTTGGGCTACCAAGTGTCTATCAAAGGCAAGTTATTTAATTACTCTCTGTTTTACAGTGTAACAGACACCTACCTCTTTGTAAAGTACATTTTGTTCCTGGTTGAAAGGTGCTTTCTCAGTGCTTGTTGTGGGTGAATTTCATATGTATGGAAGGAGGAGCTGATAACAATGGCTAGAGTCAGAAAGACTGTGGCCAGGTGTTGTGCAGGCTTCCCCACACTGCTCCACTAGTACACATGGCTACTGACCTTGTAATGTTACCTGCATTTCTAGTCCTTGCCTCCCATATACCTCTGCCAATGCACACAGTCTTGATCAGCTGTGACACCCTTATCATGTTCTGGGCCCTCCAAAGGTGGTGTAGGCATACTGCCAGTGCACCTGCACTGCCGTATGCCCCCTTGGACAGACATACACACACTCCTTCAATCAGCATTGAGAAATACATTTCCCCTCCTGGTGTTTCTGGACAAAGGTTCCTATGGAGAGGAAGTGAGAACATGGGCTTCTAATGGAAACACTTAGGCCAGGGAATAGACCATATTTCCCAATGGAAAGCACTTTCCCATAGAAATTAGGCATGCCCAGCTTTCCAACGATGGGCTGTGACAAGCGCTTTTGCAGTCCATGTGGGCTTGAAATGCGAATTCCTAGTGCTAGGTCTCAGGTAATCTCTGGCTGCATGAGCAAATACATTTGATACATTGAAAGGGTTGCATGAGCATATCAGACGAGGCTTTCTCACTTTGCCCAGGCAGCCCATAAAATATTTAACAGGCCGCCATAGGCAATTACATTAGAGGAGATAGTTAAACACCCCCTACCCTTGGGCACCCCCCCTGCAATGTAAATCAAACAAATTGGACTCTTTTCACAATTGACACACACGATTTTACTTACTGTAAATAATTTAGTATTAAAAAGTAGAGATACACTTTGCTCCATCTGTATTTTCTTTTCTCTCGCTCTCTCCTTCTCCACTGAGTTGGATTGGTGCAGGCTCCAGGTTCCTAATGCAGTAGATGGAATGGGGGAATTTTGCTGTCTGGGTGAGCTGTTAAAAGATTTCCATTTTCTAATGGAAGAAACCATGCTCGAGAAACTTACAAAGTTGCCTATTTAAATTAAGATGTTCCCTGCCAACTAACACCGAGGGATGAAAAGGTTTCCCCCTCCAGAAGGGCCCCACTATATTGCTGGTTGGCACATATCAGGGATTGAAGCATCTTCCTATACACTTGGATAAATGTTTGCATTCTTTAATTAAAAGCTATCTTTCACAATTGGGTGCAGTGGGGTTTTAATAAGGATTTTTACAAGATGATCTGAATCACTTGTCTGCAGGGATATTTTTTTCTCCTGGGTTAGATCCCTGAGTCAAATCGCAGAGGGAGAAATCAGGAAGAGATGGACCTTGGCATCCCTGGAAGCTGGTTCTATTTCCCCACGTCCAAAACTGATTCGGTTGAAAACACATTGTTTTAAATCATCACTTGATGGTTTTTAGCCAGACTATGAATGGAGCAGTACAGAGCAATTGCACCTGTGGAGCTGCAGTGGGGTCACTCCCTTCAGCTCTTTATAGGCCCACTTCTGATCGCACACCAGCTTGAAACGGAGGTAACTCCATTGACTTCGATGGAGGTGCTCCTTACTTACAGGTATGTAAGTCAGAGCAGAATCAGGCCATAGAGTTTAATGCATCATCTTTGATATACGTAAGGCTTGATTTGTTTTTCAGCATCTCCTTTCCTGCACTCAGTGCTGGCTATTCACACCACGCTTCTGCTCCCTGTATTCCATGAACTGCCAAGGGCCCATCCACTCCCTGGAATATGAGTCATGGAAACAAAGAATGTGGAGCACAGGTGCTCTGTGGCTAGACTCATCATGTCCTCTGTGCCAGGAGCAGAGAGAAGGGCCCTATAGACCCATTCTGCCAGCTCTAAGCCAGTTCAGGAAGTTATTTTTTCCACCTTTATGACCTCTGCCCCACTGGAGTGAGAGACAAGCAGGCCCTAGACTTCCTGAAACCACAGTTTCAAAGCCTGACAGAGAGTATTCAATCCTTCATCCTTCAGAGCAGATAAAATGACACTCCACCTGGGTACTTTCACTGAGATTTTGAAAACAGAGGTCTTGTCTGCTCCATGCTGGTGCGCTGTTGCAAAGTGCTATTGGCAGCCAGTAGGTGAGTTTTCAATCAAACATGTAGCGGGGCAGTCACACCGCGCCCATTTGGAAGGGGTTAAAAACAGGCCTGGGAAAGGGCTGCCCGAGGGCAGCCAATCACAAGCAGGCTTGAGGCAGCCAATCAGGACCCTGAAGGGCCAATATGAGAACTGGGGAAAAGGAAGTGAGTCTTGTTCCAGCAGTAGAGCAAGAAGGACATAGCCACCTGGTAGAGTAGGGGTACCTTGGACAAACCAATACTGGGAAAGGGCAGTGTAGTGGGGCAGCTGCCACACTCCAGCAGAAATGGGGTTAAAACAGCCCTACAAAGGGCTGTGGCTAGAGAAAAGCAGCCCAGCAGAGGGCGGCATCAGTGGAGGCAGCTGGGGCATAGCAGCCACAGCTATGGCTGGCTCAGTTAAAGCCTAGCTAGCCCTGATAAAAAGGATGATAGTTTGGAGCTCAGACAGAGTCTCCTCTAGTTGTGGAGGGAGATGGGCCTGGCTGCTGGGAGCTTGAGAAGGAACTTAAGGTGGAGCAGTGCTGAGGAAAGAGGCAGGCTGAGCTGGGGAGCTCAAGCCTGGCAACTTCCCAGGCTCCAGGCCTGAAGACAAGTCATAAAAAGGTACTAGGGGTTAGAAGGAAGGCAGTTGGCCAAAACCTCCTTGCCTATGATGACTGGCTGTTTCACTGCAGTCTGCCCCAGGGGGTGGGGGCTTGATGACTGGCAATAGCCTAGACTGAGGCAAGGTGGGGCTCAGAGGGTTGGGGTTCCCCCCGGAGGGGAGACCCAAAGCTAGATTGTGGAGGTACTGCCGGGGGCAGCACCCCAGACAAAGGGCACTGGGGTCCAGGGAGGGACACAGAGGCAGTGGACAGCAGGACACCGGCCTGCAGAGGGTGCTCCAGAGCTGGAAGAACTAATTCCCTGGATGACCAGCAGGAGGCGCCACAGGGTGAGTTGCCGCATGCTTATAGGCAGGCTGAGCTAGAGAGATCTAGCCTGGCAACCTCTCAGGCTGAGGCTTTGCAGCAAAGACCTGAGGAGGTACTAGGGCTGCAGATAGGTAGGCAGGCCAAGAAAAGGCAGCAGGTCCAACCCCCTTGTCAGTGATGAACTGTCATTTCAGACTGCAGTTTGCCTGTGAGAGGAGGGGCTAGATGGTGATGGCAGTAGCCACTGAGGCAAGGTGGATATAGGGAGTTGGGTTTCCCCTGGAAGGGGAGACCCAGACTGTGGGGACATTGCCACTGGGCAACACCCTAAGGTAAGGGGCAGGGGGTCCGGGAGGGACACTGGGCCAGAGGTGGTGGAGACAACAGGGCAAGGAACTGAGGGTGAGAAACTGGCCAGAGAAGGGTGCTCCAGAGCAGGATGAGCTAATTCCCAGACTGATCAGCAGGATGCACTGTGCTGGTGGGTTGGCAGCTTGCCACACAAGACATAAGAATGGACATAGTGGGTTAGACCAAAGGTTCATCTAGCCCAGTATTGTCACTTCTGACTGTGGTGAATGCCAATTGCTTCAGAGGGAATTAACAGAACCAATGTTCCCTCTAATTTTTGACAGTCCGTGTGCACAAAAAATTTCTTCTGTGCAAATTTTTGTGTGCATGGTGTTTCTCCATTTGCATGGGGTTTAGGATCAGTGTTTGCACACACATGTGCACAGATTAGAGGGAACAATGAACAGAAAAGGTAAACATCAAGTGATCCATTCCCTGTCACCCATTCCCAACTTCTGGCAAACAGAGGCTAGGAACACCATCCCTGCCCATCCTGACTAATAGTCATTGATGGACCTATCCTCCATGAATTTATCTAGTTCTTTTTTGAACCCTGGTATAGTCTTAGCCTTTACAACATCCTCCAGCAAGGATTTCCACAATCTTACTGTGCGCTGTGTGAAAAAAATACTTCCTTTTGTTTGTTTTAAACCTGCTGCTATTAATTTCATTTGGTAATGCCTAGTTCATGTATTATGAGAAGGATTAAATAACACTTTCTTATTTACTTTCTCCACACCAGTCATTATTTTATAGACCTCTATGATATTCCCCTTTAGTGATCTCTTTTCCAAGCTGAAAAGTCCCAGTCTTTTTAATCTCTCCTCTTATGGAAGCCACTCCTAATAATTTTTGTTGCCCTTTTCTGAACCTTTTCCAATTCCAATATATCTTTTCTGAAATAGGGTGACCACATCTGCATGCAACATTCAAGGTGTGGGCATACCATGGATTTATGTAGAGACAATGTGATATTTTCTTTCTTATTATCTATCCCTTTCTTGATGATTCACAACATTCTGTTAACTTTTTTGACTGCCACTGCACATTGAGTGGATGTTTTCAAAGAACTAACCATACTGACTCCAAGATCTCTAATTTAGACCCCACCATTGTGTATGTATGGTTTCCCATGTGCATTACTTTGCATTTATCAACATTGAATTTTATCTGCCCTTTTGTAGACCCGTCACCCAGTTTTGTGAGATCCTTTTGAAACTCTTCGGAGATGTGGAACTTCTTGTCTGGGAAGGTTGTAAAGGCTAGGAATATAACAGGGTTTAAAAGAGAACTGGATAAATTCATGGAGGTTAAGTCCATTAATAGCTATTAGCCAGGCTGGTTAAGGAATGGTGTCCCTAGCCTCTGTCTGTCAGAGGCGGGTGATAGATGGCAGGAGAGAGATCACTTGATCATTACCTGTTAGGTTCACTCACTCCAGGGCACCTGGCATTGACAGGCTGCACCTTTGGTCTGACCTATTACGGCCATTCTTATGTTCCTATGCCTGGGACTTAACTATCTTGACAATCAGAGACCTCTTTCAAGCCAAGGGGGCGGAGATCCTCACTCTCTTCTAGCCTCAACAGAAGAAATCAAGCCTTGTTATGGAGTAAAAACAGTAGGAGCTGCGGAGGGTCATAACCAGCTGAAGTACCAAGCCACATGGCAGGTCAGAGCCAAGCCATGTGAACTGAGATATTTCCCTGGCTCCAGACACGGGGGGTAGGAGATTGGCTGCATACTGTGTGTGCTGGAGGCAGAGCAAGCCAACATGAAGAGCTGTGAGTATGACCTTGAGAGAGAGCTGAGAGTTGGTGCTTTTTGGGCACAGAGCTTGCTGGAATGGCAGACTTGGGGATTTCTGAGCAAAGAAAGAGTCTATTGCTGTTTGTTTCTGCGATGTTCAGGGAAACAGGACTCTGTGTGCTTTCGTTGTCACTGCACAGGATTGTACCACGAACAGACCTGACTCCTAGGATCCACTTCTCCTCTTGGAAACAATCTTGCAGGGCCTCAGCTTGGGCTAACTGCTCGGGCCAAAGGGGCAGCATGATGACGCCCATGCACAAAGGACACTCACAGGGATTTGTCCCAGTGTTCTCTTCCAAAGTTTCCCCTTCCTTTAGTGGTGTGCTGGGCACCAAGGATTTGCCTGGAAATTGTGCTCCATCCCAGAAGTGACAGCATTTCAGAGATGCCAGATCCTAAGATTCTTTATGCAGTTTTTATTCAGTCCTAACACAAGCAGAACTCTCAGCGGGCCTGACTTTCCTTTCCCTTATGCCTGCATTTACACTGCTGTTTTTCCTTTGACTTCACCAGTCTTACTCATGATTCATACAGGAAAGGAGACTTTTGCCCGTTGCATTCAATGAGCAATCAATGAGTAACACTGGTGTAACTCTGGAGGAATGTCACTAAAGCCAGTGGAGTTTATCCCAATGTAAACCAAAAGGAGAAGTGAAAGTAGGTAACTATCTGAAGAGTTGGACCACTTCTTTGCAAAGCATTTTGGGTTGTTCAAGGTGAAAGATGTTATGGAGGTGGAATAATTTATAATAATTGTTATACTGCTGCCCATTTTAGGCTCAGTAGAATCAGTCTGGTTTTAAGATGTCAAGCTTCACCAACCACAGAAGAATCTGCTAAATTTCTAGCAAACCCACTGGCCTTGGTGTGTTGCATCTGTAATACATCAGCTCTCCTGGCTGAGTATAACTAAATTACAGTGTGTTTCTTTTAAATATCCATTGTTGTGTCATAGTCCATCTCTTGCATCATGTATGAGCCCTATCTGCCCAACTCAAACATGTCAGGACCACAAGGCAATGTAGCTACAACACTTTGAGAGCTTGAAAATCGGTAGCAAACTTCTCCTATCTGCACTAGGAGCAGGAAGGGGCACTAAGAAAAGGGTATGTTCATTTGAAAGCAAGAGGTGTGGAGTAGAGGGGGACCATGCAAACCACATGATTATAGTAATTAATGTAATAAGTTGTTTAGGGTGGGTTTATGCCTCCTTTGAATTATGGGAGCCATTCAAAATAGCCAGAATGTCCCAGAAAGGCTGGTCCCCTGTCCCTCCCTCCCTCCACCCCAAAACCATCAGGTCCAAAGAGCTTCACTTCCCTAGCTGGAAAAACCATTGATGTCAATAGATTTTATATGATCAACATATATGCAGATCTGAGCAGTGCATCTAAACTGCAAACTGTTATTTCTTTCACTCTGAGTATGAGCAAACATTCCACCTGGGCCCTGGGAATGCCAGGTGCGTCTCTGGCAGTGAAAGTCTCTGCCCAGCAATGTCCTGGGAATGCCAATATACATTTTCTCAGGTGGTGCTAGCTGGACTTACCTCTTTGCCACCAGCTGTGTCTTCTATAACTTCAAGGAATTCATGCCCTGGAACTTTCCTCACCACAGTTTTGTGTGGATATTATTGCTGACATCAGCTGAGTCACACACTCAACAGGTGTTTGCCAGCATTGCTGGGAGATCACACAGAATCCAGATATGCTTTTCACCCAGGACCAGTTTAGATCACTCCAGCACTGAAGGTATGTGTCTACCACCAAAATGGACTCTAGAAATGTCCTACCTAAGATCCATATTGCATGATGCAAAAGTAGAGAAATAAAGATTTCCCAGGGCAAGGATAGCACTTTGTGCCTTGATGAACCCTGCTGAGGCTCAACTTCCAGGGAAAGGCAGGTTGTGTTTCTGTGACTTCCCTTTCCAATACAGTTCAAACACATGAGGGTAATCCATCTTGGAGGTATGCATTACCAGGCGTGGGAGTGGGCCTCACAGGAAGGAATGCAGTCCACCAGCCAAAGGTGACATAAAGCATGTCTGAACACTACATGGACGCAGACCCTGAAAACCACCTTGATGACAAGGTGCTGGGTGCTCCTGTTAGCATCTGCGGGTCAACAATTGAGCATGGCATAGAATATTTTTTAAAAAGCAATAGTCAATATTTTGGGGGGTCCCATGAAAATAATGGGTATTATTTACATGGTCAACCTGCTAGCTCTGCATCAGTAGTTAAGCATAATAAACAGCAACCCCCGACTTGTGTATGTTCCTGATTTGGGGGCTAACCCTGCAGTTCAATTCATATAAAACTCCCACTGATGGAGTGTAAGAGTATGCCTTTATCAATGCATTTAATATTATTACTGATGACCTGATTGATGGTGGAAGTGCACACACATGGAATTAAATGAAACAGGTGTGTACATTTTAGCACCACTGAACTCACTGGAGGTAAGGAGTGTGTGTTTCTGCTGGTATGCACACGTGTTTTTGCGGGTATGGGTATGTGTTTGCTGTGTGTGTATTTGTGGGTATGTATATATGTGTGCATGTTTGTATATATGTGTGTTTGTATGTGCCCACTTGTGATGTTTGTGGGTATGTATTTGTGTGTGTGTGTTTGTACACATATATGTCTTTGCGTGTAGATGCCTGTGTACTTTTGTGTGCTTGCATTTGTTCATATGTATTTGTTTATATATGTATATGCATATATACTTATATGTATGTTTATATTTGTTTATATATTTGTGTGTGTACATATGTCTTTGTGTGTAGATGCTTGTGTACTTTTGTGTGCTTGTATTTTGTATGTTTGCATTTGTTTATGTTTTTGTGTATGCACATATTATGTGTATGTGTTTATGTGCGTGTGTGTGTGTATGTGTGTGTGTGTGAGAGAGAGAGAGAGAGAGATCAGTATTTACCACAAAAGAAAGGATAACAATGATGGGAAATGAAGATGCGTTTTCATCCTACCTAAGCCCTGGATCTACTCATTCTTAAAGAATCTCACATTACAACCGGTCCCAATAGTTCTAATGGGCTGAACAAAAACCTTATAGCTGAGCATGCCAGAGCTTTGAGGAAGTTACAGTTCAGACCCAGATCTGAATTCCATCGCATGGGCCTAGATTAATGGGAAAGGTCTCCCTCATCAACACAGCTCTGAGGGTCAGCTTGAGTACGGTTGGTATCAGAACAATGGGAGAGTCTGCCTCTCTCAAGTGGTCACCATATTTCATCTGAAGTGGTCTCCATGCCTGGTGCAAAGCTTGGGCATGTTCAGCTGTAGGGATTTTGTTCAGCCCATTAGAACTATAGGGGCTAGTTGTAACTTGAGATTCTTCAAGGCTGAGTAAATCCAAGGCCTGGGATCAGGCCTGTCTCCACATCCAGCCTTCCTTGCCAGAGGCTAGAATTGCTGGAATGCAGAGAACAAGGCTGGAGAAGGACAGATGGAGAGAAACTGTGGTGTCTGGGAGCTTCCACAACTGCCCACGAGAAACCCAACTGCCAAGAGATTATTGCAGCCATCAGAGGTAATGATATTATAAGCTATTAGCCGAGAAAGTGCCTGACCACATTGCTCTCTCTGCCGCAGAGCACCAGGCAGTGAGAATTCCCCCTTGCAGCCATTCCACAAGTCTCCAGTGTAAAGGGAACGTAAAATGAATCTCCCTGGCTGTGTCTTTCCTTTGCCCATCACCCAATCTGCAGTCTGTCTGCGAGCAGCAGTGATAATTCCAGAATGACTCAGACAGCTGCACTGCTGGAAAACTGAGGGGGGAAAAGAGTTCTCCTTCCCCACACAGTGGAAAACATTCCATTCCTATAAGCTCTAGGACCTGCAGGCAGTTAGCATGGATTAGCCATGTTGGCAAGGAACAGCAGAGGTCCCAAATGTTCTTTACACATATATAAAGTTCAAGAAAAGGCGATCGGGTTCTGCTGTCTGTTTTGCTGTGATGGCCTGGATCTAATATTGTCAGTAGGGATTTTTGTTTAGAGCAGAGTCTAAGCCTAGTCTGGAGAACCAGGCCAGGCAGGGCATTAGTCAGAGACACAAAAGAGGAGCAAGAATCCTTCCCAAGGCTGCAGAGTGGATTTAGAACATTCTGCAGAGTTTGCTCCAGCCCAGTGGCTGTGATCATCTGTTATGTGTCCCCTCCCATTGTGAGAGAACTGTATGATCTCCAAAGATGCAGATTTTATGGCCCTAGCTCTGCCCCAACCTTGCCCACCTATTGTCTTTTCCTGCCGCAGGGAGCCCCATGGACTCTGCACCATAAGGGAAAGGGCATTCTCCTGTAGCTTCCATATCCTGCCTTTTCACTCCAGCACAGCAGAGGACAACCAGTTCTTCTGCTAAGGTCTTTCCACAGTCATGGAGTTTAATTTTTCCTCAGACACAATCTCTAGATACTCATCAGTGATGTGCTACATCACCACAATTCATTGATTCATTGCACGCTTCTTTGGCCACTCACAATCCAATGGCCTGATTATGGATCACAAGACTAGAGCCTCAAAGGCGGGCTCCAGCCCTGGAACCTGGATCTGAACTTGCCCAGACTTTGCTGGTGTTCAGACACTGGTTTTGGTGTCATCTCAGCCAATTAGACTGTGTTTTGGTTTTTCTTTCAATCCTCCCTCCCTGGCTGCCTCCTTCTCCTCTCTCTTCCTCCCCACATTTTTAAATCTTCCAGTTTCCCAGTTTTAATACTGTGTGTGCAGCCACACCTACCACCTTCTTCTGTGGCCCTAGAAGATCTCAGGTGCAAAGCTGGGTCAGCAGTGAGAGGGGAGACCACCAAGAAACACCTAACTTCTGTAGGAATCCAGCTAGGGCAGGTAGCTTTGAACCCACCATCTCATAATAGCATTAGGCATTATGCTGGTAGAGGGCCAGCAGGAATTGTGTAGTACTAAGGCCTTGTCTGCATGAGAGAGCATGCAGATGTTGCCTGCACTGCTACAACCCCCAACATATCTGTAACATGTTATGTGTGTACAGTGCTGCAGATTGCACATGCTCTGAGCAAGCACCTTTTTATCCACCTTCCTGTCACACTGTGCACCATTGCAGTGCCACAGTATACTGCAAGCAATGGGAAAGCACCTGCAGAAGTGCACTTAGTCTTTCCCTGAAATCCCTCAATGCACCTGCTCACCCTTAGTTACAGGTTGGACAGCTTAGTGTAGTGTCTTTGTTGCCTATCAGATGACTGCATGCAGGCCTCAGAACATCTAGTGGGCTGGGTTGGGCTTGGATTTGCAAATTCCCCCAGTTCAGAATGTGCCTGAGTATTATCTCTACGTAGACTTTAACTGAATGGATAAATTACAACCAAACAGGTGGAGATGGGGGTGGAAGGAAGAAATTTACTGAAACACAGAGAATAACTAGCTAGCTAAATCCATAAGCATGGGAAGCCATCTGGTACTACGCTAATTCTAACAAAAGAACAGAGTACAAACAAATTTATTAGAGTTGATAAAAAAAATCCATTGAAACATTTTTTCAACAAAAAAAGTGGCTTTGTGATCAAAATGAAATTTTGGTGTAGAAATTTTTCGTTTTGGCTGGAATATTCCAGACTTTTATGGAAAATGAAAACAAAGATTTGTGTTAAAATATTGGGTTTTTTAATCTGGAAAATAATATTTGAAAACTGACTTTTTCTCTCTGTTTTTTAATAAGTGAAAATGTTTTAGTTTTTGGTTTGCAATTGAAAACCAATATAAACAAATACATAAATAAATTTAACAGTATTTTGGGTTTTTTTTAGTCATCTGAAAAAATAATTTGTCTTTTTTAAAAATTGATACCATATAGTTAAATATATTTACCATTTTTATTGGAGCCATTGCTAATTATTCTGTGACAACCCATTTTTTATTACAGCCAATACCCCTTTAAAAGAAGTCAAAATGTGATCAATAAATAAAATACATTTCCTTTAGTCATGTCTGTGGTGAAATCCTGGTTTCAAACACTCTGAGACTTTGAGAAAGTTTGCATCCAGATTTATATCTGAACTTTGTGACTAGCCTCAAATCAATTTTTTAAAGACTTTAATAGTTTAAAAAACAATATGATAGGCGCAGAAACCATAAAAGCAATTGTTTATAGCACTGTAAAGATATAGCATGATATCCTAGAACAGATTGTGATTTAGAAAAATTAGCACAGCCTCAATCCTGCAAACACTTGTAAGGTGTCTGCTTGCTTGGGTGAGTATTTCAGTTGACTTCTGTGAGCAGAATTAAGTCAGTGGGTTAATTTGGTTAATCATGAGAAATATACAGTAGCCACTGCAGAAAACAAGATATCACAGCCAATATATTGTTAGAAAATAATATTTTAATTAAATCAGTGGCTGAACATATGGGAGAGAGATACATACAATCAGAGCGTGTTATTTGTTAAAATGATGCTTACTATTAAACGTTAGTAGTTAACTTTCTTGGTTAGCGAATTGTTTGGGAGCCAACCTTGATTTTCTTCCTAGACAGTCTTTATTTCTAAATATTTGCTGGATTGTTTGGACAAAGGACTTTTCCAATTATAAGTGGGTTGTAAACTATTTTATTTTTGATGGGCGCGATATGCTATTCGTATTTTCTGATTGGTCATCTAAGTCACATGGTCCTCTACCCTGAATCGCTGACAAACTTTATACAGAAGGCGAAGGCAAATGTGTATAGAGTGGGGATAAAAATTCGAAGCTGGCTGGAGTGCAAGTTCAGCCGTGTGCCCAGGTTCTACAGGTAAGCGGACCATGGAAGTACATAGCTAGGAAGATAAAGAACAACAAATGAACAATGTACTTGCAGTACAGCTCTTCAGAGGACTAATCATTCCTGCTAGCTTATCTGGAACCAGTCAGGTTTCATGAACATTGTCATGGATACTCGCTGACCACCACCAAAATATCCAGATATCTATTGACTTTGTGCTGTTCACGCACCCTTCCTCAGTGAGCCCTAAGTCTGTCAGACATTAGGGCTTGCCAAGAATATCCTCGCCTTCATTCCAAATAAATATGGGGTACTTGCAAACGAATGCAGACGCAGAAACAATAATCATTGGGTGGTTCTCTAACTGGGTGCCCCTAACCAGTTTAGCTCAGGCCGGGGGACCAAGGAACTTTACGTTGTTTCACCCATTACTGGAGGACACTATTTCTCAGCGAGATGAAGTGCTGGCAGCGAGCCTCCACACTCTGCTTGGGAGACTTTCGGGCTGGGGGCTCCAAGGCAGTGTACCAGTCTCGCTGCACAATGGCATCAATGCACCCTCAGCCACCTGTCTTCTGAGGCGGGGACAGGAAGGGGTGGGGAACGCCGGGGCTAAGAAGCTAGTGAGATCACTGGCTGCTGCTGATCTTCTCGGGGGAGTGGTGGAAAGAGGAGGAGGAGTCTGGAGCCAGTTTCCCCAATTGGAGGGGCTGGGGGCGGGCCAGGTTAGGTCTATAATGCCATTGATGCTGTGATCAGCAGTGAGACAATAACAACAGACCAAAAGAGCAAAGCTCAACGGATTCCACCTGCCCATGCAGTAGCCACACGGTGCCACTGCGTCTCTTTTCCTCTCTTGTCACCATGATGTCTATGAACAGCAAGCAGGCTTTCAGTATGCATCCCATTCTGCACGAGCCGAAATACACCCACCTGCACACCAGCTCGGAGGCCATCAGAAGAGCCTGTCTACCAGCCCCCCAGGTAAGCGGCACAAACAGCCCAGCACGTCCCTTAGAGCGGGACTGATGTCGGGGTGTTGTCTCCTTGAGAGGGCTTTGCTGCAGGCTGCCTGGGAGTCCCGCGCTAGATATACATGCATTTCAGATTATTTCATAGGCAAGTGAAAGATGCAGGAGATATGAACAGCGGATGGATTATTTTGATTTAGTGTCCTCAACTAATGCTTAGACACTCTGTGTCCATGGGGATTCCGCAAACTGTCTCTAACTTTTTTAAATTAGTTTTTCATTATTATTATTATTTTATAGGCAGTCACATTCAGCAGAATCTCTCTAACTAAATTGGCGATAAGTTTGTTGGGCAATTTCCATTCCTAATGTACTTTTTCCTGTAAGGAACATAAATTCTGTTTGTTTGCGGGACAGTTTGCTCTGTGCTCTCGGTTTAAGAAATAAGGCGAATGACTTGCAGCTATTTGGAGTAAGAAAAAGAAATGGTCCCCCTCACTTTCTGGACATGTTTGCCAGATTTAGGTCCATTGCCTGGTTTTCTTCGTGATTTCAAAAATCTCCTTTCTTTCGAAAAGCGTTCCCTTGAAGACTGGGTTAGATCATGTTGGCATCGGCTGGTAATTCTCCTAATTGGATGTTGGGGTCCTGACACCGAAATCTCTCCTGCTCCCCTAGTCTGGGGTGGCCGGTTGCCTTTCGCCAGTTTTACACCTCCCACCCCATCCCACGCAGTTCAGAGAGCTATTGCGTGCTTTACACTCCTCTGTCATTTTTGTTTCTTTGTTTCCTCAGATCCAAGGCAATATCTTCGCGGGCTTCGATGAGACTTTACTAAGAGGGGCTGAAGCTCTGGCAGCTGTGGATATAGTATCTCAGAAAACCCATCCCTTCAAACCAGATGCCACTTACCATACCATGAGCAGCGTCTCCTGCACGCCTACCTCTTCTTCGGTTCACCTGCACCATCCCTCGGTGCTGACCACCCACCACCCTCACCACCACCACCACCACCAGCCCTCGCAGAGCTTGGAAGGGGAGCTCCTGGACCACCTCAACTCTGCCATCCCGCTGGGGGGTGTGCCCGGACCCGAGGTGGGCTCCACGCCCTCTCACCCGCACTCCCACATGCCAAGCCTCAATCACATGGCCCACCATCCTCAGTCCATGAACATGTCCCACGCCCACGGCTTGACCTCCCACGCTGTCATCTCAGGCCCCGAAACAGAGACAGACCCCAGGGAGCTGGAGTCCTTTGCTGAGCGGTTCAAGCAGAGGAGGATCAAACTTGGGGTGACCCAGGCGGACGTGGGTTCCGCCTTGGCCAACCTGAAAATCCCAGGTGTTGGCTGCCTGAGCCAAAGCACCATCTGCAGATTCGAGTCCCTCACCTTGTCTCACAACAACATGGTGGCCCTGAAGCCCATTTTGGAGGCTTGGCTGGAGGAGGCTGAGAGGGCGCAAAGAGAGAAAATGACCAAGCCCGAAATCTATACTGGCGGGGACAAGAAACGCAAGCGCACTTCCATAGCAGCCCCGGAGAAAAGGTCGCTGGAAGCTTATTTTGCTGTGCAGCCCAGACCTTCATCGGAGAAAATCGCAGCCATTGCAGAGAAGTTAGATTTGAAGAAGAACGTGGTGCGAGTCTGGTTTTGCAATCAAAGACAGAAACAGAAAAGGATGAAATTTTCTGCAACCTACTGAGAGCTGGAGAGGGGATGGGAGGGCAGAGAAAACCAGTGTTATCCCCCAAGCCAGCCCTGGAATGATCTGCCTCCCCAGCTCCTAAATCAGGCAGATATTTTTAAGGGAAAACCACCAAGAACTGGTGACTTCTCTCTCCTCTTGAATCCGCCGTTGTCTCTGCAAATCAAGGAACTGGGCATAATAGTGTTACTAATAAAGACTTTTTTAGAAAAACAAAACCATACAGGAGAAAGGTATAGAACTGTCCAATAGTCCTGGTGAGTGAATGTCAGGGCTTGTGTCTTTGAGATGAAACCTGCTTACCCCCTCCACTGACTACTAGAAAATGTCAGGGGAGAAAAAAATTCAATTAAACTTGAAAAAATGTTTATTCTCAGTTTCAAATACTCTTTTTATATTTATGATTGTAAATATGCCCGTGTGATGGCACTCCACCGGGGTTGGAAAGTTCGGTTCTGTTAGGTTGCTGTATAGCACGTCATCCATGTCAAACTCTTTTTATTTAAACAAGCTTTCACTTGAAGGGCTCTTCAACTCCACACACACTTGCATGGTTTACTTGGCTTTTCCCCTTTCTCATCAAGCTGGAAATCCGTCGCATTTTTGCAATAACTGTTCTGTTTCTACCTCATCAGCTAAAAAATAAAGGACAAAAGAGAAAAGGAAAAAACATCAGGTCAATGGATTAATGGTTTGTTTGGAAAATTGGGGACTTATTTTGCTTTTGTTTTACTTGAAATATTTAACGTCCATATAATTTCACTGTAAAAACGCTTTGACAATCAAATAATTAAATCTCATATTTATGACATTTTCCCTTGAAATGAGTATAATAGCGTGTAAGTAACTGGTCTACTTGCTTCTCACCATAAAAGCTCTTGGATTTGGCTTATGAGTTTCTATTCTCTGCACAATTCATTCGTTTTTGTGCGTTTGTTTTTTTCCAGGATGCATTGACCCAGGGGAAAGTTTTATTTTTGAGAGGTCTAACTTATATGTAACTTAAAGAAAACTCACTATCGTTATCAGAAATTATTAGTAAATAACTTGTTACTTTGCAAATATTTAACGCTGCACTTTCTAAAGCAAGATTATTTTCTTTTGCTTTGCGTATTCAATAGAGAAAGTTGCCTTTGTTTCCTTTTTAATGTTTATTTGATTTTGTTGTGTGTGTGCTGAATGAAATTTTGTGTCTGTGTATGCTACAGAATTTTAAATAAACCATGCACGTTTTACCTCACTCATTCCTTGGCTCCTGGTACTTATTTTAAGAGGAGCTGTAAGGAACAATATCCAAATAGAAATGCCCCTCTTTTTATAAGCTATATATACTGTAGAGCAAACATTCCCAGTAGCTTATCCAGACTATTTCTGGCTTGTTACAAAGTAGCTTCTTTAGCAAGCAACTGGGGCGGGGGGAAGGGAATCCAACTACAAATGTTTTTAAAATTTCCAGGACCGCAGCCTCTTCTTTAATCAAGATTCAAGTCTATTTGATTCTCTTCACAACTCCTGATTTGCAGTGATAGCAGTTAAGGTGAAGGTACGATATTTCTTGAATCGGTTGTCCTGTGCTGTTGGAAAAAGAAACCCCAAATGCAAAGCATTTTAAATTGAACAACTTAATTCACGTGCCTTTCGCTAATCAAGGTTTAGTTGCCACGAAAATGTAAATACTGCATCCAACCTCTCTCTTCAATATCCAGTGTCTTTCTCTGAGGCGGGGATTCCTGCTCGTCAGGGGAAAGAGGTATTTCCCCCTGTAAGGAAACCTTCAACGTGCACAATGTATTAGACAGAGAGAGAACAAAGTTAGCATCGGCCCAGGAATTCTAGTCGACTCCAGTGACTGTAAAATGTGATACCGAGATCAAAGAAATATTTCATTAAGGGCATTCAGTTGTCAATAAAATGTTTTAACCTGAAGAGCTTTACATTAAGAGCTTTGAAATTACAACCCTCCCCCCTTTCTTAACGTTCAGGCATTTCTCGATTACTTAATAAAAGTCTATCTGGGGGCAGGGGCCGAATCTTGTTCCATTTGACAACTAACTTGAAGTGGGGAGGACACGAATCTCAGGCCCTTCTTAGCAGCAATCAGAATGATAGAACTGCTGTGGGATATTGATGTTACCAAATGTAACTTGTGTGTTGGGGCGTCGATCTGACCTAGGTGCCTTTATTTCTAATGCACTTTGAAGTGTGTAGTGTAAACACACGAACATGCAGATGTGTGTGAATCTTTGTTCTTTTCTCCCGTGGCTCAGAGTTTTCCTCATGAGTTGCCAGCTAGAATTAAAAGTGGGGAAGAGACTAGAAATAGCCCGGAGAAAACTCCTATCAGGGCTGAAGGCAAACTCAAAAGTTATCAAACAAGTGTAGACCTCTGTTGTTTGCTAATCCGGTTCCAGCAGCTTTACACAGACACACAGACCGCCCCTCCCTCCCCGCCTTCCCAATGGCACGATGCTGTTTCAAATGACCCATGGCTTCTCTTCAGTCTTCAGCAACTGCTCATGGAAACGTCTCACCATATGAGTGCTGAGGGAGCGTCTCTCGGGAAAGCACATCGGGGCTGTTGCAAACTGGCTTGGCCAAGTGTCCTCGTACTTCAGTGCGCCTTCCCCCTCCTCTCCCCCTCCCCCCCGCTGTCAGTCTGACCAGTCGAGCGCGGAGCTATTAAGGCTGCATCAGCTGTAAAGACAAGTGCACCCGGAAAGGCCTAAAGTACCTGGGATCTAACCAAACCCCGCCTGGAACTGCTTAGCGCAACCTCCCACCCTGGGGCAGGGTTTTCTAGTGTCACCTCCGTTCCCACGTGGGAGGCTAAGGAGCCAGAATAAGGGGCTCAGGCGGGGAGGAGCGTTGCTGACGCACACCTGTTAGCCCAGCCTGGCCTTTCGCCGTTCCTGAACATTGTATTTTTGTGCAGGGCCCTTTCTGCGATCCCTCGGGTCAGACGGGGCTGCACATGTGTGTCTCATGCAACCAGCGCTGGCTATGGCCCCTGCCCGCACATCCCCGGAGGAGGAGGCGGGGAGACAACACTAGAGATACTCCCGTTTCCAGCCCAAACCAAACCGCAAAGGATCCGGGGAATTTCCTTTTTTTTTTTTTTTGAAACCAGCCCGGGGTTTATCAAACGAAATTTCTTGTAATTGATCTGGAAGCAGATGAAACCGTTTGACCCCAGGTCCAAAGCGTGCTCGCCTTGCAGATCACAGCTAGGTACTGGTGTTTCCCCCTTTTCCTCGGAGGTTCTCGTTCTCTGACCGATACCCGGCTGGTATCTTCCCGCTCCTCTTTTGAGCTGGGAGTCTGTTCAGAGAGGCGTTTGCAGCGCTCACCACTATCGATTCTTTTGGCAGACTAAAGATTCACGGACCCACGACAGCCTCTATTTCTTGCCTGACATGAGCAAAGCACCTGGTTTTAGATCATTTCCCTTCTTCTCTGAGCTGAAACTGATCCCATGGCTGCTTACAACACTTCCCAGTGTCTCCGCTAGAGCCCAAAGCCCCAGAAAACCGTCTGGAGCCGCGGGTGTGTCCCGGGGCCAGCGAAAGTGATGGCACCGAGCTGTTTCTTTTCAGTCTGCCTTTTAGTTCTGACTTCTTGGGAAACCTCCCCCTTCCAAATGTGCGGGCTAGAAATACCCGGGTGTGTCTTTCTTGCTGGGAAACACTATCAAATGGTATTTCAGAACCCCCTTCCCTCTTCTGGAGAGATTCGGTTTAACACGAAATCAATGTTTCTTAGTTGTTATTGTTATTATTTAAATGGAGGAGGGACTTCCACTAGGAATATCCATATCCCAGCGTCTAATCACTTGCTTTTGCATACTGAAGCCCTTCCGCTTTTTCACCAGAGAAATACTGACAACAGTGGTTGCGAAGTTAACAGGTTTTCCTGTAAAGTATGAAGTGGGGGGGACACAAATGTCAAAAATTGATGGCAAAAGATATAAGGGCAGGGAGTCGCCTTATCGATCAAACCGATTGCAGTCTGCCTCCGCCCCGAGAGGGGAATCGAGGAGAAAAGCACCCACTCCGCACCGGTCCCTCAGGCTAAGATCTGACCTGGGCTCGGGGAGGCTCCTAGCACAGCCGCGGGGCGTGGGGCACCACAGCTCTCTGCTTTACTTTCACCCTCTGAACTTCGGTGGGAAGTCTGCGTGGGAAGCACCCCCAGAATTTTCCATCCCTCCCCCCTCTGGCAGAGGAAGAAGGCCACCACTTCGTTTGTCTTGCAGGCTCGCTGAGCTCCTCCGCTTGGCATTCCGCCTGGGACCACATTAAATTCTCCCCGGCAGGCATAGGCAGAGGGAATATATGATGCTGGAGCCCTTCTCCATGAATGAGAGGCTTGGGTTTTAAGCCCTTAAATCCTTGGATTAGCTCCCTGTAAACACTGCATCAGGGACGTTCTCTCCCCCTTCCAGCCGCCGGGCCCTTTCAGCACCTCGGACAGATCAGAAGCTCGGAGATCAGCTGGGGATTCTCCTCGCGCTCCCCTGCTTGATTCAGGCAGGGCAAGGAGCAGAGTCACAGCCTTAGCGCTGAAAAGACGCATTTCCCATGTCCTCCCTTCCCGTGCCCTGCCCATTCACATATATCTGAATGTGCAGGAAGCTGAGGAGGGCTGGGGTCTGGTTTCCCTGGCAGGTGTACGGGGCTGTCCGGCTGCGCCTCCACCCACCCCCAGCTATGTACTGTACATAGGCACATTAGAATTTCATCCTCTCCTTTGTTCTTTCGCTTGATTCCTGTTTTTTCCACGAAGCGAAAAGCGCATTTTCATAAATAGACCTTGGCCAAGTGCTGGGTATGAAATTTTAATGAAGTCTGGATGCTGAGTGCTGCCTGGGGGGCCTTTGAGAATCATCTCAGTGCAACATTAGCAGAGCCCTTTCCTCTCTCGTTTCCCTCCCTCCCTCCCTTCGTGGCTCTTTCCCTCTCAGACAGAACACACTCCAGTCTGCTGCAACCCTTGTGCCTCAGACCGAACTCCCCCCATCCCGCAAAAAAGAAAAGGACACCGAGTCCAACTTGGATGTCATGGAACAACAAATAAATACATGACACTAGCGCAGAGTGTCTTCAGCCCCAGCCCACACTTGGTAGGAGGTAGAAAGGCAAGCACTCGCAGGTGCAGCTCACACCCTTACTATTAAAAGTTTTAAATGCAGGCGATGCAATATTTATCACCTGAGATAATAAAAAGGCAAGTCAGTATTTTCCAGTCGCAAATTCAAACAGCTTAGGCAAATGCCTGGGCTGCAGAATCGATTTGAAGGGTTAGTTGGGGGAAGATCTCTCAATTTTTATTTTTCCAGGGGACTTAAAATAATAACTTTATCCATCAGAATTATGTTGACCGCAGTCAGGTAAGGGCGATTTTATACAGACCTGAGGATCTTTGAGAAATCAGGAATAGCTTGAACAAGGTTTAGATAAAAAGAAAATATTTTCCCCCTCCTATCACCTCTGAATCTAAATACAATTATGCATGTCTTGATCTCTTGCGAGTAGAACAAAAAGCGTGCATGTTTTTACAATGACTAACTATAACAACATAATTAGGAATATAATCAGAGTAAATACATTGACTGAGCACTTAAGATTCCAGAATCAGAAAAGGAGCAGCTATTAGGCTTAACAATTAAGAAAACTAGCAAATTAATCATGTCTAATTTAGTATTGTCAGTACCAAGATTTTTTCCACCCTTTTTCTTGATCTTTCTTGTTTTCCAGGGAAATTAGTCTACCAGTATTTGTCTATGCACATCTACAAATTAAGTGATTTTAGACGATCTGTTGGTTTGTCATGAGAATGGCGCGGGAGGGGGGAGGAAAGATGGTGTTAAAACAGCTTCGGTGCATGGCTTTTTATAAAAGTGGCGGACTGGGTGGAGTTGCTTAAAAATCGGGATTTTTTGTTCCGTCTGAAATAGCTGTTATTACTGTAATCTAATCGATCCGAGGGAGTGCTTGCAAATGTTTTAGTTGACAAATATGGCCACAACAAAAGGAAACTGGCGGGATTGTTTTAAAGAGATCAGGTACTTTCTTTCCATGGACAGGTGCAAAAGATCAAGGGAATTAATTGAACGGACTCAGTTTCAGCAGCAAACATCTTGCTTTAGGGTCATATTCAGAACATGAGCTCTACTGAATGCAAAATAAATCAATCAATAAAATTTACCTCCACAACAAAAAAGAAATTAATTTGCTCATTCTTAAATACATATAGGAAATATTTCTTTAAAACAAAACCAGGACAGAACCCACTTCAGAACACTGTAACTCCAGAATTGCTTTTCAACAAGGAACTCTAGGATGTTATATTTTTAATTGTAAAAATGTGTCACTGGGAAAGCACAATTCGGGATCACTGGTGAAATGCAGCCAATAGAGGAACTATTTAATAATGGGTGGTACGTTCACTGCCCATAGAAACTATTCATGAATTATTTGGATCAGAGATTTACTCATTCCAAAACCCCCAAAGCCCTGAAAATGACCCTCCCTCTAACATTTATTTAACATTTTATAGATTGAAAATTGTCCGAGAAATCAATGGAAAGAGGAAGTTCCCTTGGCGATTCCGACATAACATTTGGATAGGATTTTTAAAAAACTATAATCGTCATTAATAATACCGGCCATGCAATGAACTCAATGACCTGCTCATTATGTTATACCTTTGGAGACTAGTTATCCCAAAAACTAATTTCAAAGTTCCCCGAATTAACTAGGTTTCATTTAAATCACCCCTTAAAAAAGGCAAAGGGATTGGGAAAATTCTCACTTAGCGCATATCTGACAGACAGGGAGGAAGACTGAAAGAAAAAAATGATTCCTGCTCTGGAAGTGAAAAAAAAACAACCCAACTGTGAAAAGTTGTTGTAAAGGGAGAGCTCTAAATAAAAAAAGCAGTCACATCTGAGAGAAACAGCAACAAGGCTGTTAATTTTTCATTTCTGAAGAGTAACAAAGGAAAGGAAGAATTAGAGAGATGGCATCAGTAAAATAATGGCCTCATTTTGAGCACCCTGGACAGGTAAATCTGCAGTACAAAGGAAAAGCACCAAATCCCCACGGTTCTCCTTCAAAACTATTTGCCTCTTCTACTGCTTTTGTGTTATTCTTTGCACAGCCTTTATTTTTATATTTGGCATCTGCGTTTTTAAATGAATTCTGAAAAAACAACAATCCCCAACCTAAATCACTGCAACTCTTGGGAGTGGAAGTAGGGTTAAAATATAATTTGATCCAGTTTTCCAGCAATCCATTGTCAATCTTCTTTTGGAAACAGGTCAGATGGCAAGATTTGGATCTGTCTTATATTTTACAAGTTATTAATATATCACTATCTCAGTGAAAGACACACTGAAGCAATTGCTATTCCTTATACTGTTTCTCGTCTCCCAGGTATGGCTTAGAATCCAAGTGTTGACAGGAATATGCCTTTTAGGGAAACAGAAAAAGATTTGTCCTCCTTAAATTCAAATTCAGTCAATGCACATGCCATATGATTTGATTTTTGGTTTGTTAACATGGTTACTATGAAAATAAGAAGGAACTTTAAAAACCCAGAGAAATCTAAGGAGCTACATTTTTCTTTTCTCTTTAAATATTCCTTTTAATTCAATTTTTTAAAACCACAGCGCACATGAATATTATCAACAGAGTATCTGAGTCCAAATTTATAAATCTAAATTTATCCCCATGCCACCTTAAAATTCACTCTTCACTCTTTGCATGGAAGACAGCATAGGCGGAGTTTATGAGAGTCCACAGCAATAATAAAAATATAGACCCAGAAGGATCACAAAGGCATAAATACACACTCACACATTCCTTCTGCTCCTGAATTGCAAAGGGAACCTGTGAACCATGACCTCAGTGCTGAAATTGTATTAAATTAACAGATTATTGATTAGCAGGGCACCCAGGACTTGCAAGTTCTTTTCTTGAGGTTTTGGTATATGAACTGTTTCTTCTTTTATCAGATTTGTGGCTTGGTAAGTAATTCTTTGATTAAGGAAACTCTCCCTTTCTCCTCTATACTGAAGGCCATTGTGCCAGTGACAGAGATAGAGAGGAGGTTCTTGGGGGAACCAGTTAAAATTCTATCACATTGATGGGGAAGGGGGAGTCCTTTGCATTGCATGGAGCCACCACCCCTCTCATGGTGCTGCTAAACGATCTGTGTCAGAAGTGACCTTTACAGTGATTCTAAATATTCTGAGGGACACATTTTTTAGGAACACAGTACTTAGGCCTCGAAGACACTTCTTGGGACATCAGTTCAGTCCCTTGCTATTGCAGGCAACCTCACCATATAATACCCATCATTTAATTTTTGGCCTTTGAGAAAACAGGTCAGTTTGTACTTATCAGCAGTGGATGGAAAATACATCTCAAGATAACCCTACAGTAGAGGTTCTCATCCTGTGGTCCATGAAACCCATTCAAGTGGTCCACAGAATAAAATGCTTTGAGAAGCCAGCAGTGAAAGGACTGGGATCTTAGGAATGGTGTGTGTTTCTGAGACAGTATGTCTCTCTTGCCTGGACAGGATGTTGGGGACCCACTGGCCTGTTCACACATCATTTCCCAGCTATTGAACATTGTGCTGTGCTATCCATGAGCAGAGTGCCTGTGACACAAATTCACCAAAGCACTTAAGTACATGTTGAATTCCCATTAACTTCTTTAGTGGCCTGGTAACTTTGATGGATCTGAAGTAGGTGCTCAAGAGCCAGATTTTTAAAGGTCTTTAGGTATTGCTTCACTCAGCTGGGTGGCGCCTAGCTGCTTTCAGAGCTGAAATATCATTTTCAAAAGGGATTTAGGCTCTTAGGCACCAAAATCCCAGTCCATTGACCTTTAAAAATCTGGACTGAAGTGATCTGCTGAACTGGGACCTACATCCCAGACACATGAGCTCAGTAGAATAGCAGAAGTGTGTTTGCTCAGCAGTACTGCTACCTCCCTCTTTGGCTATGGCTAAGCATTTTTTGTTCCAGAGGGTGTGCAAAGGAACTGATCACACGGTGCTTCCCTACACTCTCTGCAGCACATGTACCCCTCATGCAGTTGGATCATCACTGCCTATGGGCCAAGCACTGTTTCTGATGCCCCAGAGTAATATAAGTCTGACTTTGTGAAGCTACATCAGATTTACACTGGTACCACTGAGAGTGGACCCTGGTACTGAGGAGCAAAATGTTGGTGCAAGCCCCTAGTTAAAGTGCTGGCAGCATGTCATGCGCCACACTCTGGTTCAGGACTGAAAGAAAGAAAATGTCCAGTGTTCTTTTAAGAGATTTCTTCCTTTGAAAAACACCCTGGGAAAGAGTGCCCCTGCTGACAGACTATATTCTATTATTCTATGTGTTTTAGTTTAGTGCAGTGAAGATGTATTTTTAAACAGGTATGTGCTTGAAGTAGGCTCTGTTCCACTACGGGGGGCGGGGGGGAGTAGCAAAGCAGTAATTACAGGCTTCTGAGGTATGGTAGCATGGAGGAGGACAGCACGGTTTAAAAAGGAAGGAAGACTATAAATGAGGTGCCTGCAGAAGAATGCTGGATTCTTGAACAAGTTAATTCTTATATTAGGGATGATCCAGTGATTAATTTGTAAGGGGGGACATCAAGTGAACATTCTCCCTCTGAATTATTTAATAATTCCTCAACCAAGCATGCATTCTTCCCTCCATCTCATTTTTTCTTGGTCTGATAGAGCCTCTTACACTGGCTGAATCCTCAGTGAAGTATATGGTGGGGAGTGGGGGTTGACTGAGTAGGGAGTGCAGGATTGGACCCTATGTTTTGTCTTTCCATTTCCTGTGCGTTTGTATCCGATCTCAGGGTGTGGATAGAGACAAGGCTCTCCTGCTTGCCCACCCTATTGGCAGGTGCTGGCACACAGCAGGGCATTGTGGATTGATTGCTGTTGGCTCAGAGTACACTGCAAAACCCCCCCACCTCTTGTGGCAACAAGTCTCAGAGATGAGGTTTGATTTGGGGTTGTGGGGCTCAGGGTACCGGGCTGAAAAGAGCAGCCTCGCTATTCCCATGTGGGCTGGAGGGGTGGGCCTAGGAGCCCAGGCCACAGCCCTAGCAGAAACACCTGTGCTGCTATTTTTAGCCCCACAACCTGAGCTCAAGTCAGTTGACCCAGGCTCTGGGACTTGCTGCTGTGGGATTTTTTGCAGTGTAGATGTACCCTCTTAGTGATGAATGCAGGTTATTACCTCCACACTGGATATTTCAGCAGAGGGAACTGGGTTCTAGGACAGACAAGGTCCTGCAGGGAAGCTGTAAGCAGAGCCAAGACTGGGGAGATAGTTTAGCCAGATGTTCAAGTTTCTGTTGTTGCAGAAACCTGTCTAGGCTCTAGCACACTAGACAGGATTTATTTACTGGGTTCTATTCCCAGCTCTATTGGAGACCTTGAGTAAGTCACCCCCGTTCACTGTGCCTCAGTTTCCCCATCTTTAAAACGGGCATAATGATATTGTGTTCCTTTGTAAAGGGCTTTGAGACCTACTGATGATAAGAGACAGCAATTAATATGTTTGTGTTAATAATAAAGCCAAACCCCGGAAAGGGGTTAGATTTGGATTAAATATCTTGGATTAAATTCTGCTCCCACTTATTCCTAGGTAAATCCGGAGTAACATCACTAAGGTTAATAGATACATCCACATTCAGTCCAGAATAAAGGAGATCAGAAATTGGTATACAGTGTGTTGATGCAGTTCAGAATAGGATGGGATCTGCAGCTGCTTACAAGACTGTTTATCTGGGCTTACAATTCTGAAACTTGGGTGTGGCTTTTATTTATAGTGGCTCAATTGTACTCATGTGACCAACAGCACTGAAGACACTGGACAGGATTTTTGACCATTCTCAGCACTGGCCTAATTCTGGTCTCACTGGGGTCAATGAGGTTTGACCTTTGACCTTTGTGGGAGCAGAGTTATGGAACACTTACGCCCAGGTACACAAAAGCACTTCAGGGGCCTAACTCCTGTTGAAATAAACGGGAGCTAGGTGGCTAAATCTCTCTGTGAATCTGGGCCTGAGCACCTCGGAAAACCGCTCCCAGTAGGGCTGGCACATAAGGGTATGGGAGCTCAGCAACTGTGGGCTCTCAGGTACGTATCCTCTAAGCTAGTTAGGCACCTAACACCTATTGATTTCAGTGGAGGTTAATTGTCAAAATACCTTTGAGGATCTGGGATTGGTCCTTACATGGGCAAAACTCCTTTGCCTGCGTAAGGACGGAGGCACTGAGCCAGCCAACCCTTCTTTGCAGGAATAGGTCTCACTCAGGTGTATGGTCCCACTGCAAGCTCTGGGCATAACTTCATGGAGGGACTGCAGTATTAGGCCCTAAAGAAGGGCTGCAGGATTTGGCTTCAGCTCATTAGGAAGCTCAGAGATAGGAAGTGTGCACTGGGCAGTTAAGAGACACTGGATACCTGGAGCAAAAGAGTGACAATCAGAACTAAATCTATAGTTCAGACAGCAGCTCAGAGCTCTTCAGCAGAATGGACAGCAAGTCAAAGAAAATCAGCATTTTCTGAGAAATATGAACATGATGACTAGCAATGGGGTTTTATTTATACCACACAAAGAGTTCGTAGTTTCACTTTGGAATGAAGGAATACAAAATATTTCTTAGGCATTATGTGACTCAGAAGTGGAATTCATTTTACAGCAGTTATTTTCAGTGGTGTACACTGCAGCTGGGTACCAAATTTGTCAGCAGAAACTCTGCCTCATTTATCATCTAGTCCACAAAAAGTGCTTTCCAGTTCTCTTGCAGATTATTGTTTGTTAAATATTGAAGCAAGAGAGTGAAATTTACATGAAACTTAGCTCACAGCTCAGGAAGGACGTGGATATCTGATGCTCTGCAATGCAATATGATAGAGACGTACCTACAGCACTGTTTGCACAAGATTTCCTGCTTTTGAAAAAAAAGTATCACTAGGAATCTCAGCCAAGGGTGGCACACAAGCCTTGGAGATATGAAAACAACCCTCTTTTTATTGTCAGTTGAATTGCAGTATCTCCCAGAGGCCACAACTAAGATTAGGGCTCCATTATGTCAGGCCAGAGGTGTCAAACCCCTTCTGGAGAGTGCCATATTCCTCTTTTAATTATGCTCCATGGGTTGGGGTATACACAGAATACTGTATACTTCCCCTAGAGCAGAAGAGAGCACCCCCTGATATCAATGGAAGAGTTGCACAAAGATCAAGGGGGGAGTATGGCCTTTCGGTATTCACTAAGCTTCTTATTATTATTCATTGACTCTTTCAGCATCACTCAGTAAGAAAATCTCCCCCCACCATTTTTTCACCACCATTTATGCCACTGATTCTTTTTCTGCCTCGCACATCTTTTCTTTTTTTCTTCTCCTTCCCTCACTTTATGTGCCTTTTCTGTTCTTCCTTCTGCATTTCCTTCACTACAACAAGTCCAAATCACATGGGCTTCATTCCTATTCCTTCCCCAGACTATCCACTGAAAAAAATCAGTAGTGAAACAGTTAATGTTGACACACAAGTGTCATTATTGGGTTTTAAAGTTAATTCTTCAATAAGATTACTGGGAGGTGAGAAGTCACAACTCTGCATCATTGCTTCAGGTTCTCAGCAGATCTAGGCAGAACTCATTACATCAGTTACCCTGGGATCATATCTGAGAAATTTTCTTTACAGTCACCAGGGCTAAAGACAGGACACTGGGCCAGATGGACCTTTGATCTGACCCAGTATGGCCATTCTTATACAGGAACTCCTCACATAAGTTTGTAGTTATGTTCCTGAAAAATGTGACTTTAAGTGAACCAATGTTAAACGAATCCCATTTCCCCATAAGAATTAATGTAAATGGGGGCGTTAGGTTCCAGGGAAATTTTTTTCACCATACAAAAGACTATATTATATAATACACACACACACACACACACACACACACACACACACACACACACAGTATAAGTTTTAAACAAACAATTTAATACTGGTACACAGTGATGATGATTGTGATGATGATTGTGAAGCTTGGTTGAGGTGGAAGAGTCAGAGAATGGGATATTTCCCAGGGAATGCCTTACTGCTAAATGAACTAGCAATTTGCTGAGCTCTCAAGGGTTAACTCTCATATTCTAGAATGCAACAGGAAAGGAGGAAGGGCAGAGACATACACCTAGAGATATAGAGATGCGCATTACCCTTTAAGTATCAAGAGTGGGGTCAGAAGTATACTGCCTTGTTAACTAGATCAGCAAGGCAGCACCTCCCTCCGTTGTGTGTTCCCTCTGCTCTATGGAAGATGGGGTAAGCGGGGTGGAGGAGTAAGGGGGAGGGAGACATCCCGACACTAGCCCCTCTCTTCTCCCCTCCTCCCCACAGCAAGAAGGAGTCTCAAAGAGCAGCTCCAAGGCAGAGGGCAGAAGCAGCACATTGCAGTGGGGGAAAGGACATATGAACTATGGGCAATTGAGCTGCCAGCAATTGATAGCCCTCTAGGCAATTGAACTGCGAGCAATTGATAGCCTGCTGGGCAGCTGACAACGTTAGAAGGGAGCATTGCATAACTTTAAATGAGCATGTTCCCTAATTGATTAGCAATGTAACAATGAAACAAGGTTAACTGGGATGACTTTAAAAAAGACTGTATTCTTATGTTCAAAGGGGTCTTTATCCATCTTCCAAACTGACCAAATGATTTACACACAGACAGTAAGTTGGTGTTTATATATTGTATTGTGCTTTTAATGTCTGTGTTTTCCCAATGTCATAGTAGTTTATAGACAGAGGTTTTCAATTTTCTGCCATAGCAGGAATTTCTGACTATAGAGCAGGAATTTGGACTTTGGTACTCACAGAGTGTCTGGGGAAATGATGCCACTCATCAGATTCTGTTGTATGATGTGGACTAAGTCCCAAAATATTTTCTTTATGTTAAGAAGATAGAACAAGTCAGAGGCTCTCTAGCCTCTGAAATGCTGTTTGAATTGTTGGAGACTGGCTGAGAATCCATGAGGAGACAATGGTAGGAGCACTGCATCCCAAATGTGCCTCACTAGAGAGGTTTAATTTCTTCTCCTCTGATGTTTGACTTTGTGATGGGCTTGGTCACAGAGACCACCCCCACCTTGGGACTGTCACCTGACATGCTGAAACTGCCTCTGAGTCTGTTTTTCCTGTCAGCTTGGGTCTCCAGAACCCTGTCTTGTTGAGCCAGACTTGCAAGCCTGCTGCAACACAGACCCAAGTTCTGAGCCACCTCCCCAAACGTATTAATCACTTACTCTGGGTTCAATAATAAACAAAAGTGATTTTAAAAAGAATAAAAAGTAGGATTTAAGTGGTTCCAAGTAATAACAGACAGAATAAAGTAAGATAGCAAGCAAAATAAAACAAAACATGCAAGTCTAAGCCTAATACATTTAAGAAACTGAATATAGGTAAATCTCACCCTCAGAGATGTTCCAATAAGCTTCTTGCACAGACTGGACACCTCCCTAGTCTGGGCCCAAACCTTTTTCCTTGTACAGTCCTTGTTCCAGCTCAGGTGGTAACTAGGGGCTTTCTCATGACTGCAGCCTCCTTTGTTCCACCACCACCACCACCACTCTTTTATGTCTTTGGCACATGGCGCAATCCTTTATTTCTCTCTGGGTTCCCCATTCCTTCTAAATGAAAAAGCAGCAGGTTTAAGATGGATTCCAGTATCATGTGACATGTCCACATGTCCTGTGAGACTTCATTACTCACTGACTGGCACCCACACACTTTGCATAATTACAATAGGATCTCAGAGTTGTATTTCATATTCCTAGTTTCAGATAAAGAATTATACATTCATACAAATGGGATTACCACACTCAGTAGATTATAAGATTTGTAATGATACCATACAGAGACCTTTTGCATAAACCATATATCCACACTTATAAACATATTTTTATAACAATATGGAATGCACTTGGCTCCTAATAATGGGTGCTCATCTGGTGACTGTGATTAGTGATTGTGTTGGTGACTTCATAAATTTATTCAAGCTTAATCTAATATATGAATACCTCTGCTTGAACCCTGACAGCATAATAGCCTGACTTGCATTAATTAGTAATTGAGACAAGTAACTTTTTGGAAAATTGTCCATTTATATTGATTGCATTTTAATTATATCCCTTCCACCCCTCCAACATTGTAACATACACCATTGCCCTTCTGCTACTTGGGGAGGACTTTGTTAGAAAGTTTCACAGTTATGGTGTTGAAAGGTAGATTATTTGTGATGTATAATGATGGTAATAATGACACCTAGCTCATGTATAGTGCTTTTCATCAATAGATCTCAAGAGTGACATGCAATACAATGGAGAATTCAGAGAGGAAATATGCCATTAATTCCAGCTACAAGTTATTTGATTTTAGTTACTTTTGCCCAAAATGCATTTAGCTCATTGGCATCTCCAGTCTCCAGGAACCTGATTCTGTGAGCCACTTAGTATCTCATGGAATGGGCTGACCACCCTGAACTCTGACTACTCACAACATTAAAATATCTGGCCCTTGTTTGGAAAGTCTATTTGAAGCCTATTCTGCTCTGATTGTAACAAGTGAGCATTTTGCTATTGGCTTTAATCCAGCATGACTGGGAATTATAATTGGTATGTTATATTATGGAGTTACTCATCATGTCTCCTTTAATTCTTCAGTGCATGAGGAACATTAATACAATTTGAGTGATGTACCTTATTATCCTACTGGAAAGAACATTAGTTCTATCACTAGGGCTGCAAAGAGTTCCATCATCCATCCTTTCCTGTTGTGGGGTCATAACAGTAGGGACAGAAGACTTCCCTGAAGAGGAATGTTATTGAGCATGAAACTCTCCTGTAATGGGCAAACAATCTTTGGTGAATATTTCTGGATAGATCTAGATCAGCTTTACAAATTTTCTATATTTTTCTTTGTTTTGCAGTTAGCCCAGAAACTGTTTCATTTTGATGATGGTTCCATCACACTGACCCCATCTCCTTGTCTTCTTACCTCTGTTAAACTGTTTTGATATATTGAATTTAACTAGGCCTCCCCTCCCTGGTTATTTATCAGCTGGCAAAGCGAGTGAAAGGTTGTGTTTGAAATTAATGCCAGGTTATTAATCCCTGCTTCATTGAGTGGATCTGCAGTCAGAATCAGATCACCAGATCACAACCTAATCTCCCTTTGCTGTCAGACAAGAGCTAGGAATTCACTCTGCCTTCTTGGAAGCCCTCAAGAAGAACCAGTGTGTTCAAGAATCAGAAAAAGGGGTGAGGAATGGATGGCTTCACATGGATGGCATGAGAAGTGTCCTACTCCACTACATATACTAGAACTTTGGTACTCCTATGCCATCCCAGGGAGACACCACTAGAGGTGGCTGGATTTCTTTTTTTTTTTTTTTTTTGACAAAGGTTAGGGTTTTGGTTTTGGTTGCCAAAAAATTGTTCTTTAAAAAATCAAAAATAACATTTTTATGTGAAAATCTCATTTTCAATGACATTTTTATTTTTGTGAAATTGTGGGAAAATGGCCACCTTCTCTCAATTTTTGACTCCTCCCCACTTCCCCATGAAAGTGGTGTTAAAGAAAAGAAAAGATAAAAGAGAGAGAATATAACAATGTAATTTTTAAAAGTAACACTTTATCTACTTTTTAAGCTTTCTCTTTAAGTGAGAGAATGTGACACCGCATACAATTTTTACTTTTGTTTTTCCTGTTGGAAAACAATTAGAAAGCAAGAGAAATCAGGGAAAACCAGCTTTCATTGTTACTGTTGCTTAATTTTTCAGATTTTCCTGTTGGAGAAAACATTTTTCCCCAATGGGAAACGTTTGAATGGAGATTTTTCCCTCAAGGTAGTCCTTTGAGGACTTTCTCCTAGTAAAAGTTTTTCCTAATAGCCAACCTAAATCTCTCCCTCTGCAACTTGAGACCATTGCTCCTTGTTCTATCATCTGCTACCATTGAGAATAGACTAGATCCATCCTCTCTGGAACCCCCTTTCAGGTAGTTGAAAGCAGCTATCAAACCTTCACCACCCAATCCTTCTCTTCTGCAGACTAAATAATCCCAGTTCCCTCAGCCTCTTCTCATAAATCTTGTGCTCCAGCCCCTAAATTATTTTTGTTGTCTTCTGCTGGATTTTTCCAATTTTTCCAAATCCTTCTTGTAGTGTGGGGCCCAAAACTGGACACAGTACTCCAGATGAGGCCTCACCAATGCCGAATAGAGGGGAATGATCATGTCCCTTGACCTGCTGGCAATGCTCCCACTTATACAGCCCAAAATCCCATTAGCTTTCTTGGCAACAAGGGCATACTACTGACTCATATCCAGCTTCTCATCCAGTGTAACCCCTAGTTCCTTTTGTGCAGAGCTGCTGCCTAGCCATTCGGTCCCTAGTCTGTAGCAGTGCATGGGATCCTTCCCTCCTAAGTGCAGGACTCTGCACTTGTCCTTGTTGAACCTCATCAGATTTCTTTTGGTCCAATCCTCTAATTTGTATAGATCCCTCTGTATTCTCTCTCTACCCTCCAGCATATCTACTCCTCCTCCCAGTTTAGTGTCATCTGCAAACTTCCTGAAACTGCAGTCCACAACATCCTCATTAATGAAGATATTGAACAAAACTGGGCCCAGGACCAACCCGTGGGGCACTCCACTTGATACTGGCTGCCAACTAGACATGGAGTGATTGATCACTACCAGTTGTACTGAAATAAAAATAACAATTTAAAAAATACAGTTTGAATTCATAAACAGAGAGTTGCATTAGAAAGCTGATAGAGCAGTCATGCTCAGTGGATAAAACACTAGCCGGGGAGTCAGAAGATCTGGGGTTCATTCCCAGTTCTGCCATTGACCTATTGGATGACCTTGGGTAAGTCACTTTCCTTCTCTGTGCCTCAGTTTTCTATCTTTAAACTGGGGATAATGATCCTGACATCCTTTGTAAAGTGCTTTGTGATCTGCTGATAAAAAGTGCTCCATAAGAGCTAGATATTAATATTATTCTAGGAGTTAGTCTCATCCAATCAAGATAAAAGGTACAATCCCATCTGGCCTAATCAAAACAACTTGAATTGCAAGTCTTCAATATCAAATTCCCACAAACTTCCTGTGAATGATTGACAGACCAGGAATTAGTGATAGAGCCTATTCAGAAAAGAATTTCAAATAACAAACAAGCTTGAACATCATGATCTGCCATGTGTGAAAGGAAAAGATATATACTTCATTGAATAAATGACTAGAGATGATAAAAATTGGTAAAGATATTCTGGAAAATATTTTATCAACATTTTAAAAAATGATCTATGCATTATTTTGATTAATGATTTGCCCAGATCTAAAATGTATCAAATTTCATCAACTTTAGTGCTTCACATTAAAAATGCCCGCTGTATATGGATGGGAGATTGAGCAATGGGGGATTTGTCCTGCTCTGAATAAATCCTAGAAATGAAAATCCAGGGGCTGCAGAAAGTGCACCTCAGAACCCATATTGGACCAATGTCCCAGCCTGGCATTAGGGTGCACTGTGCTACTGGAGGTGCCAACTTTCAGATTAAATATAATTCTAAGTCCTGGATCTCTTACAGTCATTAAATATCTCAGTACACCTTTTGGAAGAACAGATGGCCCGGAGTCATCCTAGACAATTTCCAATTGGACTGAGAACAGTCGGCCTATCTAAATTTGCCCTACAGTTCTGACTTGCTATAGGAGTTTTCTTTACTTCTAACAATGTTGCTGTGCACTGTTAAATAGCTACCACCTTCCACCCGAGAGGTGTCTGCATTTGTGGGCAAAGTGATTCATACGCATGCTGCTCTCATGTACACCAGCATAAATTTGGAATAACTACATTGGTTTCACAGTAACAGAGGAGAATCTGACCTGGGGCTTATAGGAAACTCTTTGGGGAATTTTCTGGATGAAAGGTATTGTATAACAACAGGTTAGTATCATTACTCTCTTCACCATGTGCATACATAGCTTATGTGCTATCTGTCTCTGGTCATTGCTTGCTTCCTAACAGGGTAAATTCTTTAAAGGAAACATGGCTCAGAATCTTAACTGGGGTAAATCTGGGTAGTTCCACTGAGTACTCAACACCAGCTGAGCATTTGGTCTTTTATATTCACCTGCTTTTGCAAAGACAGCAGCAAAAAAACAAACAAACACAAACAAACAAAAAAACAAAGGCACAGTTGCACGCTGGGATGAATAAAGTAGGGCCAGAGAATGATTTCCACACCCTCACATGAACATATTATCTTCACTGGCATTAGTGCCATATACCTGTGGCATACTGGCAATGCATTCAGTTGTAGTGTGGAAATTCCTGAGGTTTCAGCTATGTTTACAAACCTGGTCTAATCCCCTTCCCACCTCCCTTAAAACTGCTTCTTTTAATAAATCAGTGCTGCAGAACCACAAGACTCATTTAGATCTAAAGCAAGAAGCACAGCCTCTGTAGGAAATAGTCCCTACCAAACCTTGAGGTAGACAGTATACTCATATGTTAGATACTACAGCCCCATGTAATACTAATGCAGTGTCTTATTAGGCTAGAGAGATGCCCGAGCAAAAGAAAAGATCTAGATCCAGATTTGAAATGCCCCAAAGACTGGAGGTGTCTGGAACTGGGGTTTTGGTTTGATCAACTACAGAGAAGCACCAGCTGTGGAGGTCCAGCTCTGGGGTCAGTGTCTGAGCTCCACAAAGTTCAGCGCTGTTTGGATCTGGGTATTTGGTTCATTTCTGTCTCTACACAGCACTAGACCACTAGACTAAGCAGGTCGACTACAACTCACAGAGCAGGTCCAGCAAACACTGAATTCTCCCTAATTCGTCATAACTACAGGCATAAAGTGGAGTGTTATCTTGCTGTGCTGATTCATTGTGACTGTTAGCCGGGCCTTGACATCAGTGTAACTCCATTCGTTTCAGTAAGATTACACCCAATTTAAACCAGTATAGATTAGAGGAAAATTGGTTTCACTGTAATAGAATGGGTTGGTGAGCTACCTGTCCAAGGCATAGGGTCAGATTCAGCTACTCTTATGTTGAGTAGCACCTTACCTCCAAAAGTATCCTATAGATTCAAATGGGCCAGTTTTGAGCCTACTCACCCTGCTGAGGATTTACTCATTTGAGTAAGTGAACCCTAGAGTCCAGGTCACATGCTAGTCTGGATCTTTGCATTCTGCCTCCCCAAATTCCCCTACAGTATTCTCATCCACGTTCAGTCCTAAACAATGCTGTGTTCTGTTAAACAGTTGCTATGTTCCACCCCAGAGGTGGTTGCATTTTGCTGATCTCTTGCCAGTAGAACCTTGCTTATTTGCACTAATGACTGGGTGTCCCATTGCAAATTATTGAATGTTGTGAGTGAACCAACACAATAAAAAAGTAAGAATAATTCATTCCACCACATCCTTTATAATATGAATTGTAGTTCAGTGTTAATTATTTATTATAATATTTCATAATGAACTACCAAACAGACTGTAGTAGATTTGGTAAAAATAAGTAAACCCTAAAGCTTGCTACAGGTCCCTGTTCTTCCATCTTTGCTGACTGCTGAGAGTGGTAGCAACCTGTGTGGAACTTGGAGAGAAGAGGCCAGGTTGCAGGAGGGAAGAGTTTGGAGGAGGCATCAGGCAGTCAGTCTTTGTGCACACAGTTGGAATGTTAGCTGCTGTTGCAGCACCTCTGCAAATAGTTCTCCTAATAAAGAGACAGTTGTAGAAACCTGGAGTCCTCTGATGTTATCACCCAGCATGTGATACATAAAACATGAACTAAAACTGGATTAAGGCACTCTGCCTTTGAAATCTGGGCCTTTTAGGCAGTGCTGTGCTCAGTATTACAATGCCTAACTGATTTAGGAGCCTAAGTTTTATTTCAAAGGTGATTTAGAAATTAAATTCCTTTGTCACGAGCAGGGAGGAGGGAGGTTTCTCTGGAGAGAGAATGTACCTGGACTGTAACCCGACCCCCCTGCCCTGGGGTCGGGGGAGGGGAGGCTTTCTGCCGGAGTGTGAAGGTGAACAAAGGCTGGGGGAGTGGCCGGGGGGAAGGAGGAAGGCAGCAGTTTTCGGTTGACAGTGGTAGAAGCTGGCTGGGGAAGAGGAGGGAGCCTGGATTTGGGGTCTTATTTCCCTGCCCCCCAAAAGGGCCTGACTAAGGGGTGCTGTTTGTATTGACAAGCTCTGAGTTGGATCGTGTTCCTGTCATCTCAAATAAACCTTCTGATTTACTGGATGGCTAAGAATCACTGTGAATTCCAGGAAGTGGGGGGTGTGGGAACGGGACTCCCCCACTCCCTGTGACAGGAGCCTACGTTTTATTTCAGAGGTGATTTAGAAATTAAATTCCTTTTTAAAATGAGATGTAGGTGCTGCAAAGTTGAGTGCAGGACCGCTTAAAAGCCTTTAAAAATCTGGGAATATACATCTCTGCCTTAGGTCCCCAATTACTGCAGTCATGTGACAGTGGCTATCAAAATCTCAGCTTTTATTCTTTTAAAAGTAAGTTTCTAGTCCATATGTTTGGAAGGAAAAGTTTGAAATCATGATCCAACCGCTACCTGAGTCTGCAACAGCCTGAAACTAAAGCTCTGAGAGGGGGAGATGCCTCAGGCCATCAGTGGGATGTGAACTCAAAGCCCCGCTCTGCAACCCAATCCCAGCAGACAACTGATTCCCTGAACAGCAGGAGGAGCATCTAAGGGTGAGTAATGCGGCCCCTTTCTGCCTCTCTGGGAGGATAACAGGAGACCTTGCTTCCACTGATTTTGCTCCCAAATGGAAGTGTACCTATTCTGCAGCTTCTCAGGGAGTAAAAGGGATTGCACCCTTCTTCTCTGGAGGATAAAATCCCTTCCACTACAAGTGAGCAGAGTGGTGGGTAATGGGGTGGAGCTACAGTGGACCCTGAGTCAGGCATGCCTAAGGCACCACCAGAAGAGTACTTCACTGGTTTCTGGGCCAGCCCTTGTTCCTTATGTGTTGGATCTTAGTGCAGAAGAAGCTCCATTAACTTCAATGGTTGGGCAGTGACGTGTCTGAGTCAAAGCATGCAGTTTAACAAGTGCAGGTTGGTGAGTTCCCGCTATCTGTGTGGCTCAGTTCCAGTTGCTCCAGCCCAGCTACACAACACTGGGCAAGCACACAGGAAGACCCATCAGAATTCTCAGAGGACCTGAGCCAAAGCTTACTGAAGTCAATTAACACTTTTAATTGACTTCTCAGGGCTTTGAGGTAGTCTCTAGACTCCCAGGAAGCAGTGCAGGCAGAACTAGTGGCCCCAGGATGGTGAGTCTGGGCAGTGAGAAGATGGGATCAGGGCTGTGCCCCTCCATGCACACTGTGGACAAACTGCCAACAGGTGTGTTTTTAAAATGCCTTGGAGGCATAAAGTTTTGGGCTTGCCTTCAGGAGGGATGTAGCTCCACTAGTGCAAACATCCTCAGCCACGTGTCCTGGCATGAAAGCGAAGTCAGTTGCATTGTTGACACTGGTGCAGCACATCTATAGTGGGGGATTGAGCTAGTGCAGGGGGTTTGGGGCAGCAATCCCTTGGAGAGACAAATCTGTTTTCCCTGCTCACAACTGCCTATTCTTAGCACTGCAAAGTGCCTCCATGACTTTAAAGGCACCAGTCCCACTGGAAGTCTTGGATACTCTAGGAAAACACACTGGGTTCTTCCCATTTGTGGCAGATTCACTTTAATTGGGTTGTCAGATCCTCCAAGCAGGGGCTGGTCCAGTGTATGCACCTGTAACATCACAAAGCAAGTGTCCCTGAGCCTGACTGAGGTCTTTGGGCACTATAATACTGCTTCTCCCTTGCCAAATAATATAGCTGGCTGAAATTTTTTAAAATTGCAGTTGGGGAGCCTCTCCCTCACACTCTTCTGGGGGCCTTTGAAAGCCTTGTGCATAAGGGGCATGATTCTCTTACAGCAGCATCACAGTGACTTCAACAATTACTTCTTACATACCCAGTTAAGACCAGAATGAGACCTGGCACCTTCAGTTTAGGCATTGAGCACCAGGGCTCATCATCCTAGCTCAGCTTCTTAAAAGGCACAGGAAAGCCTCTGATTGGTGTGTTAGTTTGTTAAGCGTGTAAAGCACTTCAGTGTCCTTCAGATAGAAAGGTGTTAAACAGCTGCAAACTGTTCTCACTAAACTGCAGGCAATTAGGCAGTCCTTTTGCAAAGAGGCCAGAGCACCCTGCAACATAACTAAGGGCATGGTTACACTTACAAGATTATAGCGCTATTGGTTATAGCGGTCCCCTTATACAGCAATATGTATAGCGCTATTGTATGTCCACACTCAGACGCGCCAGCGGTATAGCATGGCCACATTTGCGGCACTTAACGCAGCATTAAGAGCAGCGCATTAGGGCAGGTATCCCAGCATTCAGCTGGGTGCAACGTGCTTTTTGAATGAGGGGGGTGAGGGGGGACGTGTTGTGTGTATGGGGAGGGAGAGAGCCAGTGGTTTTTCCGTTCTTCTGAAAGCCTGTCAGGGAGCATCCATTCACAGAGGGCTTTCTTTTCACACAGGCTCCCTCCTTAAGCATTTGCATTGCTTATCTGCCGAGTTAAGTGAGAAACTCTAAAGAGGTACTTCTGCATTCCTCCAGCCGAGTTCAAAACAAAGGGAAGAGACGTCAATTGCCTTAAATGGCTCTAGGTATCTCAAGAAATCACTTGTAGCGCAGTGGGTGTCCACATTCTTGCTGTAGCGCTACAGCCCTTATTCCCCATGCGGAGGTGGATTACCAGGAGCACTATAACTCCGCGGTTATAGCGCTCTACGTGACTTGCCAATGTGGACGGGGAGGAGGTTATAGCGCTCCTGGGGGCTTTATAGCGCTATAAAGTGCCAGTGTAACCAAGGCCTAAATTCCAAGTGCAATTCCAAGGCATTATGTTCTTTTGACCATCATCAAAGGCCTGTAAAAGGTCTGAACCAGCTTCAAACAGGGGGCAAGATTTATGATCAAATGTAGAGATCAGGGACCTGATTTTGGCCTCAGTTATACTGGAGTAAATGCAGAATATTTACTCTGATTCAGCTACTCAGGATTTAAGCCATCTGGAGAATCTTGACCATTGCTTGCTATGTAAAATCACCTTCAGAATCAGGCCTATTACTTTCTATGGAGAGACTCCTGATTTAACACCAGTGATTACAGGCTCAGAATCTGTCTTGACTGGCTTGTCACACCCTCACCAGGTTCAGTAAAAGAGATGACATTTCTTCTCCCAATTCACAGCTGGCTGCTGGTGTGCTAAGACCACAGCCTGTCACACTGCCCAATATTGTCTCACTGATTCCTTGCACTCCTCCATCTGTCTGTATCCATGCTGTCTCTTGCTCTTTGGGTAGGACAGTCCTTTTGGTCTGTGTTTGTACAGCACTTAGCACAATGGGGACCTTCTCCATGACTGAACTACAGACTGGTCAGCCTGACTTCAGTCCCCGGGCAAAATCACAGAGCAGGTCCTCAAGGAATCCATTTTGAAGCATTTGGAGGAGAGGAAGGTGATCAGGAACAGTCAGCATGGATTCACCAAGGGCAAGTCATGCCTGATTAACCTGATTGCCTTCTATGATGAGATAACTGGCACTGTGGATATGGGGAAAGGCGTGGATGTGATATATCTTGACTTTAGCAAAGCTTTTGATATGGTCTCCCACAATATTCTTGCCAGCAAGTTTAAAAAGTATGGATTGGATGAATGGACTATAAGGTGGATAGAGAGCTGGATAGAGTGTCAGGCTCAGCGGGTAGCGATGAACAGCTCAATGTCTAGTTGGCAGCCGATATCAAGCAGAGTACCCCAGGGGGTCAATCCTGGGGCCAGTTTTGTTCAACATCTTTATTAATGATCTGGATAATGGGATTAATTGTACCCTCAGCACGTTCACAGATGACACTAATCTGAGGGGAGCGGTAGATAGGGTCCAGGGTGACCTAGACAAATTGGAGGATTGGGCCAAAAGAAATCTGAGGAGATCCAACAAGAAGAAGTGCAGAGTCCTGCACTTGGAAGGAAGAATCCCATGCACTGCTACAGACTAGGGACTGAATGGCTAAGCAGCAGTTTGGCAGAAAAAGACCTAGGGATTACAGTGGATGAAAAGATGGATATGACTCAGCAGTGAGCCCTTGTTGCCAAGAAGGCCAACAGAATATTGGGCTGTATTAGTAGGAGCATTGCCAGCAGATCAAGTGAAGTGATTATTCCCCTGTATTCAGCACTGCTGAGGTATCTGGAGTATTGCATTCAGTTTTGATTGTCCCCCGCCTCCACTCCCCGCAACAGAAGGGAGGTGGACACATTTGAGAGAGCCCAGAGGAGGGCGACAAAAATGATTAGGGGGCTGCTGCACATGACTTATGAGGGAACTGGAGATATTTAGTCTGCAGAAGAGAAGAGTGAGGTGGGATTTGATAGCAGCCTTCAACCTGAAGGGGGGTTCCAAAGAGGATGGAGCTAGGCTGTTCTCAGTGGTGGCAGATGACAGAAAAAGAAGCAATGGTCTTAAGTTGCAGTGGGGGAGGTCTAGGTTGGATGTCAGGAAACACTGTTTCACTGGGAAAGTGGTGAAGCACTGGAATGGGTTGCCTAGGGAGGTGATAGAATCTCCATCCTTAGAGGCTTTTAAGGTCTGTCTTGAAAAAACCCTGACTTGGATGATTTAGTGAGTGTTGGTCTTGCTTTGAGCTGGGGGTTGGACTCCTGAGGTCTCTTCCAACCCTAATATTCTATGAATGGACCTCTTAGGCATTACTGCTATATAAATACAATTGTCAATAACTAATGCCCAGGACAGTCACCAGGAAAACTCTGCTCTTGACTTTCTCTCCTACTGACAAATTTCCTACTTCCAGCCATTATCCAAATTAACCCCAAGTTGCTCATTTGTACATTTCTGACGTGCACTCTCAGCTCCTAGTTTGGCTTTGCCAGGCATTTTAATGCATCCACGCTGTAAGGTGAATACACACAGACAGGGATGCTTACTATGAGAACTAAAGGGAAACTGGCTGCCATGCCTGACTGTGGGATTTTCTGTAAACCTTGGGCAAGCTCATTAACTTTTGGTACTTTGTGGACAAGTCAGACTTACAGCCAGAGGGAGAGAGAAGAGGCCCTAATGCACGTCACTGTTATCCCATTGTACAGATGGAGAACTTAGCCATGCAGAGACTATAGATTGGCTGGATTGGCGGGTAGCAATCGATCTGTTGGCAATCGATTTCTCGCGCCTTGTGAAGATGTGAGAAATCGATTGCGCCTGGCGACCCGTCAACTCCCGTAACTCCAGCTTGACGCGAGGCGCAAGCCGGAGTCAACGGGGGAGCGCGCCGCCGACTGCCGCCGCTATGAGGATGGCAGGTAAGTCAGCTGAGGATATGCCAACTTCAGCTACGTGATCTTCAGTCGATTTCCGCCCTCCCTCCCCTCCCAGTGAAGACCAGCCCTACGTAATTGCCCACAGTCACACAACAAGCTGCTGACAGAACTTTGAATTGAACCCAGGTTTCCCATGCTAGCACCTTAACCCTTAGACCACCCTTCCTGCCTATGACTGTGGGATGTAGGCCACAAGCAAGCAAAACCAGGCCCTGATCCTGTAAAGCTTTACACAGATAACTTTACCACAGTGAATAGTCCCATTTGAATCCATGGGACCCTGCACAAAGTTAAGCACACTCATCAACCTTTGTAAGAACAGGATCTCTGGCCTCTGTTCAGAAAAGCACTGAAGCACATGGTCACTTCAAGCCTGTGCGTGTGTCCCATTGATGTCACTGGGACTGGAGTATATG
Source organism: Dermatemys mawii (assembly GCA_007922305.1). Classification (NCBI taxonomy): domain Eukaryota; kingdom Metazoa; phylum Chordata; order Testudines; family Dermatemydidae; genus Dermatemys; species Dermatemys mawii. Next base: position 1,229,253 of record ML677490.1, read on the forward strand.
CTGAAATGCTGTTCTGCATAGATGGTTTCCTGAGCTGGGGCCTAAGGCCAAGGATCTAAAGCCAAAGGGAGTTTTTTCATGGGGGCTTTGGCTCAGTCCCAACCTATAGATATCAAGTCATTAATTGAACTTAGCCCCCTTTTCTTTTCACAAATTAACCATGAATAGATGCTTAATCAATCATTCAACCACTGCTCTGTTGAAACACCATCAGCCTCCAAAGAGCTAGCGAGCTCTTCATGCTACCTACTACTCTGAATGGCTGCTAACTGCAATTTGCAGTTCCGTATTCGTTGTGCGGTGAGTTACTCAAGTCACATGCTATTTGTCAACTCCCAGATTGAATGAGTGCTGAACCCTCAAGAAGTTTTCAAGCTGGCTGGCTGAATACTTCCAGGCATAAATATTGGTGTAAAGGTGCATGTGCACAAGCAATCAGGATACTCATTCCATGAGCATTTGCTAAATTCATCTCTTGAGGACGACGGAGGGATGCAAATGAAAGAGGCAGCAGATCCCACTGCAGTGCATTTGTTAGCTTTAGTTAAATATGTAGATTCAGCACTTCCAAGGGCAGAAGGGACCACTGTGATCATCTAGCCTGCCCTCCTACCCAACAGGCCAGAGAACTTTTCTAAAATAATTTCTGTCTGAACTAGAGCCTATCTTTTAAATACTCCCTTTTGATATTCCTCCAGCTGAGGGGGGAACGAAATCTCCACCGCACAGAAAAGATTAAAGGCTTTGCTTAACCCAGAGACCCCAAGTCACTGTTGCTGTTATAATTAATCAACAGATTCAAGGAAGCCCCTGTCCAACACATTGCCCTTCAAATATCACAGCCCAGCATGGCCCTGTTCATTTGGATACCTGACTGCACATGCCAGCTGGATGCTGAGCCTTGCATTTCCTCAGTAGCAGAACACAAAACTGTATTATTTAATATAAAAGCTTTAATGCCTGCTGGTGGGTGTGTGCACACACAAGCACACATGATGACTGCTCCTCAGTACAACCCGGGCCTTTAAAAGAGTTATCAGTTGAAAGGATGACTTAACTCCTTGCATAGATTAATAGGCTGATCTCACCATCTCTCTTATCCTTTCTTGGGTTTTTAGAGATAGTGCCTAAGGACATTTGTTTGTGACTTGGAGGAGCACAGCTATAGAGACACCCTTTGTCGTGCTCTTACCAGAGGCTGCATGTGCCCTTCTCTAACACAGGAAGAGGGAAGCCAATGCATGCAAAACTGGGGCATGCATGGAGTATGGAAGTGGGGAGCTATTAACTGGCTCTGTGGGAATCTTCTTCTGGTGTCTAAACCTGCAAATGGTCATCCCCATCTATTGCCACCGTTGGACTAGATGATGTCCAGAGGTTTCTTCCAACCCTAATCTTCTATGATTCTATTATTCATCTGCAAGGACCATAGTGGAAGGAGCACTGATTTCAGGAAGGAAGAGTTTGTAGGGGTACCAGGAAGTCAGTCTGTGTGCACATGATTGGAAGGTTAGTTGCAGCATCTCTGTAAACAGTTCTCTTGATCAAGAGACAGTTTAATTTTAGAAACAGGAAGTCCTCTCATGTTATCAGTGTTACATGTCTGTAGTGGGGCGGCTGCCCCACTCCAGGAAAAAGGGCTTAAAACAGCCCTGGGAAGGGCTGTGGCTAGGGGCAAGCTGCTCCCAGGCTGACTAGAGTGGAGCTGGGCTGATTGGGAGGAAGGCTCAGCTGGGGGCCATGCCCCAAACAGACCTAGCTGGCTATATAAAGGCAGGGAAGCCAGGAACAGAGACAGTCTCCTTCTCTAGGTGAGGAGGCAGACTGGCCTGGCTGCTGGGGGAACTTGACAGAGTACCTAGAGGGAAGCAGGGCTGGAGTAAGACAGGAGGAGCTGGGAAAGCTCCAGCCTAGAAATCCCCAGGCTGCAGAGCCTAGGGGATGGCCCAACAAAGGAGTACTGGGGTTGCAGGGGGCAGCCCATGGCTCTAGAGGCAGAAGCAGCAGGCTTGCTAATGATGAATGGCAATAATACTGCAGTCTGCCCCAGAGAACGGGGGCGAGTGGTGACTGGCAGTTGCCTGGACTGAGGCAAGGTGGGGATAGTGGGTGAGGGTTCCCCAAGGAGTGGGGACCCAGGGCTAGACTGTGGGGGTACTGCAGGGGTGCAGCACGCCAGAGAAGAGGGCACTGGGGTCCAGGGAGTGACACGGGGCCAGAAGCAAGCGGGACATTGGCCTGCAGAGGGTGCTCCGGACACTGGGATGTGCTAATTCCCTGGAGTACCAGCAGGAGGTGCTGCAGGGTGAGTTGCCACCCTGCTACAATGTCCCATATGGTACTATCTGTCTGACTTCTGAATAGTTGACTAGTCAATTGACTGGCCTTCTGTGCCTAGAGACAGCCAGAGTATGTCTACACTGCATTGTAAACCCATGTCTGTGGGACCTGTGTTTTTGGATTCAGTATTCCAAGCTCAGGCATGGTAAACCTGGATTTACAATTGCTGAACCGTGGTCTCACAAGCACGATAATGCTGTGAAACCCAGTGAGGCGGAGAGTCTCAGATCCTGAGCTCCAGGCCAAGCAGGATCTTTTAGATCCACAGCACAAGGCCCGAGCCAGCTGATACTGACTCCGAGACTTTCTGCAGTGTAGACATACCTTCAGAGTATTGATGCTGCAATGTCATTCCTGGTTCTGCTACTTTCAGAGACAGGAGTTCTGGGATAACTATCCAGAGCGGCTACAGGCAGAAAAACACTTATCTTATAGACTTGGTAATAGCTCAGTGTCTCATGCCATCCACCCATTGTCAGTCTTCTGCAAGGCAAAGGCCTCTCCAGCACTGCTCCTGGCTCTCCCCCTCCATAAACATATCCATATCTAAACCTACTTCAAAGCAAAAGTCTCCTCAGCGCTGCTCCTGTCCATGCATTTCAGATAGTCTCATCTCACCGCCCAGAGAAGTCTCTTCAGGAAGGCTTGTGTCTGTCCACCATGTCAGCAATTTCAACCAATTGCAGGAAGAAGATCGTTCAGCACAGCTTCCATCCAACCCTCCCTCCCTACCTGACATTGTCAGCCCCATTGTGGCACAAAAGCCTGTTCAGCTCTGTTCCTGTCCATCTCTATCCATCTATCCACTGCTGATATCTATCTATACCACCCATATCCAGTCCATGCCAGGGCAAAGGCTTTTCTAGTTCTGCTCCTAGGCTGTAGGGTTTTGATGGATCCTTACCATGCTTGACTAGCAAGAGAGGGACACTGCAATTGAACTTTCCGAGGCTTGTCTTTGGATTCATCCTTGATGGCATCATTCAGAAGCTCTTTGCCAGATTATTCATGGTGGCTCACCACCTATGAGATAGCGTATGTGACTTCTAGGTCGTTTTTAAAAAGTGTGGGGGAGGTGTGGGTTATACACAAATTTGTGCTTCTCCTAGTAGTTAGTTACACACAGAAATACTCTGGTAGGGTGTTGTGGGGAAAGCATGCCCTGTGCCCTCTTGGGAAGGGGTAAGGGTAAATACTTCACTGTGGCCATGTCTTTACGACCACCCCTTATCTTGGGGTAGCATGTGTGATGCTCTGTACCTCAGGGGAACACCCTGCATCCCCATGTTCATCCTTATGATTGTGTGATATCCAATGAAAAGTTTGTCATGTTGTGTGTCTTTGGAAGGCTCGTGGTGCACTGAGCATGGTTGTTATAGTAATGTTATAGGTCGTAATTTCATGTATACAGTTATGAGGCTGAAAATGTGTCCTCACCGCTTAAAACAAGCCCAGATAAAACTCTCCAGGGACAGAAGGGCAGTTCACACCTCATCAGGGCATTTATGGGACAAACCCAGCCCAGCTTCACAGGAACAAAGGACACTGACCTAGGCAGCTACAAAGAATCTGTTGGATTGTCAAATGAGTCATCCCCCTTCCCTTGGTCAGTTTGGGACTACAATGAGGTAATGCTCACAGACTCTGAAGGGGGGGCAAAATCAAGAGGGAAGAAATAACATGACAAAGGGGAGAAATGTTTGCCATGCTCTCTCTCTTCCACCTCCACCTACAGATATCATCATCAAGTGACTCAAGTGCTGATCAAAGGGAGAGCCTGGCTGAAGGACAACCAGCCGGTCTGTGGTAAGAAGCATCTAAGTTTGCTAGGGCACTGAAAGTATTAAGATCAGTTTAGAATGTATTATGCTTTTATTTCATTTGACCAAATCTGACTTCTTGTGCTTTTACTTATAATCACTTAAAATCTATCTTCTATAGTTAATATTTTTTTGTTTATTCTACCTGAACAAGTGTGTTCAGTTTGAAGTGTGTCAGAGACTCCCCTTGGGATAACAAGCCTGGTACATATCAATTTGTTTGTTAAATTGACAAACCCATATAAGCTTGGAATGTCCAGCTGGTATAACTGGACACTGCAAGATGGAGGTTCCTAGGGTTGTGTCTGGGACCAGAGAGATTGCCTAGCATCATTCAGTTGCACAATCCAAGCAGAGGCTAGCCAAAAGTGCTCACTCACATAGCTGGCAAGCAGCTTACATGATAGAGGTTGTGCATGAACAGCCTGGGAGAAGGTGTTCTCACAGCAGAGCAGGGTAAAACTGGCTCCTAGAATCAAGGATTGGAGTGACTTAGCAGATCACTGATCCAGACAACACCAGGGGAAAGTCACTGTGTGGCCTAGTGGTCAGAGTCAGTGTGGCCACCTGGCTTGGCAAGGCTCTGTGGCCTAGTGGCAAGATTCAGTAGGGCTGCCCTCTCTCAGAGCTGCATGGCCCAATGGCCAGAGTCAGTATAATAGCCCTCTTCAGAAGGGCAATTTGGCCTGGTAGCCACTCAGGGGAGTAGGCCACCACCTGGGAGAAGGGAGCATGGTGGCTAAGTAGAGGGACTGGGGCTCTCCCTAATCTGCCAGGTCTGAGCTCAGGGCCCTGTCAGTAGCAAGCTGACTGTAACTTGACTTTAGCAAAGTTTTTGATATGGTTTCCCACAGTATTCTCACCAGAAAATTAAAGAAGTATGGATTGGATGAATGGACTATAAGGTGGATAGATTGTCAGGCTCAACAGGTAGTGGTCAACAGCTCAATGTTGAGTTGTCAGCCGGTATCAAGTGCAGTGCCCAGGGGTCAGTCCTGGGGCTGGTTTTGTTCAACATCTTCATTAATTATCTGGATGTGGGATGGATTGCACCCTCAGCAAGTTTGCAGATGACACTAGGGTCCAGAGTGACCTAGACAAATTGGAGGATTGGGCCCAAAGGAATCCGGTGCAGTTCAACAGGGACAAATGCAGAGTCCTGCACTTAAGACAGAAGACTCCCAAGCACCACTACAGGCTGGGGATCAACTGGCTAACTGGCAGTTCTGCAGAAAAGAACCTGGGGATTACAGTGGATGAGAAGCTAGATATGAGTCTGCAGTGTGCCCTTGTTGCCAGGAAGGCTAATGGCATATTGGGCTGCAGTAGTAGGAGCATTGCTAGCAGACCAAGGGAAGTGAATATTCCCCTCTATTTGGCACTGGTGAGGCCACATCTGAAATATTGTGTCCAGTTTTGAGCCCCCACTACAGAAAGGATGTGAACAAGTTGGAGAGAGCCCAGTGGAGGACAATGAAAATTATTAGAGTTCTAGGGGCACATGACTTATGAGCAAAGGCTGCGGGAACTGGGTTTGTTTAGTCTGCAGAAGAGAAGAGTGAGGGGGGATTTGCAGCCTTCAACTACCTGAAGGGGAGGTCCCAAAGAGGATGGAGCTAGGTTCACTGAGGGTTGCTTACCTCCTCCCCATATTGTGTTGCTCAGGACAGCAGTGTGGGAGCTACCCTTGTCTGTGAAGACTGAGGCAAAAAAAAAAAACATTGAGAACTTCAGCTTTTTCCACATCATGTGTCACTAGGTTGCCTTCCCAATTCATTAAGGGTTCTACACTTAGAAAGGATCTCAGGAGATCATCTAGTTCAACCCCCTGCTCAAAGCAGCATCAACCCCCAATTAAATCATCCAACAGATTTTTGTCTCATATCCCTAAATGGCCATCTCAAGGATTGAGCTCACAACCCTGGATTTAGCAGACCAATGCTCAAACCACTGAGTTATCCCTTCTGCCCATGGTGAATGTGATCTATAGCACATGCCCACCATGACATCTCCCTTGTTGCTCTCACTTCTAAACTTAACCCGAAAACTCAACAGGCTTTTCTTCACTTTCATACTGGAGCTCTGAGCAATCATACCACTCTCTTACATACAGTGCAACTCCTCCACCTTTCCTCCCGCACCTGTCCTTTCTGAACAGTTTATACCCATCCATGACAATGCTTCAATCACATGAGCTACCCCAACAAGTCTCTGTTATTCCAATCACATCATAGTTCTTTGACTGTGCCAGGTCTTACAACTCTTTCTCTTTGTTTCCCAGGCTTCTTGCATCTGTGTACATGCACCTAAGATAACTAGCAGATTGCCCTGCTTTCTCAGTATGAATCAGGAGGGATGCCCTGTTGCACCCTCCTCCTTGTGTTTCATCCCAGTATCCCACTTCCCCACTTACCTCAGGGCTTAGGTCACCGTCCCTCAGCAAACCTAATTTAAAAGCCCTCCTTACTAGGTTAGGAAGCCTGCCTGCAAAGATACTCTTCCCTCTCTTAGTTAGATGGATCTGATCTCTTCCTAGTAATTCTTCTTCCCAGAACAACATCCCATGGTCAAGAAACCCAAAGCCCTGTCTCCGACACAACCTGTGTAACCATGCATTTACCTCCACAATTCAACAATCCCTACCTGGGCCTTTTCCTTCAACAGGGAGGATGGGCAAAAATATGACTTGCACCTCAAACTCCTTTATCCTTCTTCCCAGAGCCATGTAGTCTGCAGTGACTCCTCATTCTCGGCAGTATCATTGGTGCCCATGTGGAGAAGTAGTAAGGGGTAGCAGTCCTAGGGTTTGATCAGTCTCGGCAGACACTCTGTCACATACTGAATTCTAGCTCCAGGCAAGCAGCACACTTCTTGGGTTTCCCAGTCTAGATGGCAGATGGATGACTTTCCCACTTAGGAGGGAGTCCCCGACCACAACCACCCATCTCCTCCTCTTGAGAATAGTGGTCATGGAACCCCCATCCCTAGGACAATGCATCTCATGTCTTCTAGTCGATGGGGTCTCCTTCTGATTCCTTCCCTCAGAGGGCTCTTCCAAATCATTCTCCACAGTGGTATCTTTGCAGAGAGCCTGAAAATGGTTTTTTACCTCTATCTGCATAAGAGGTATATGGTTTCTCCACATTCATCTTCTGGAGGTCACATGCTGCCAGTTTTCTTCCCCATTCTGCACTGCCCTCTCTGAATCTTCAGCATGTTGTGCCTCCAGGACCACATGCTGACTTCTGTCCAGAAAGTCTCCATTTTCTCTGATACAATGCAAAATTGATACTGGTGTCTCTAGCCCTTTAACTTTCTCTTCCAATATGGAGAATAGTTTGCACTTTGTACAGACAAAGTTGCTTCTATCCTCTGGGAGAAAGACAAACATGGTACATCCTGTGCAAGGTCACAAGAGCAGATCTTTCACTATTCATGCTTTCCTTCTAAGAGTGCCCTCAGATGATGTATTTACTGCTCATAGCAGGCTGAAAGGCAAAAACACTCTGTGGGAACTCCATCCAAGCAAACTCTCAGGTAAACTCCCTCTGTTTGCCTGTCCTCTGTTCTCTGCTCACTCAGTTCGCAACTGGCTGTCTTCTTATAAGGCTGATGGCTCGAAGCAGTTGGCCTGGCTCAAAGCCTTCCCTCCAATCAACCACCCAAGGCCCACCTGGAACAAACCACTCCCAATTCACACTTTTCAAACAAACAAACGCATGGTCAAACAGTCCCTGTAATTAGCTTCAGACTATATTCAGGCTACATGGCAACTAACTCCAGGCTATATTCAGGCTACATGGCACTGCTGTAATCTTTTCGAGACTTATGGACCACTATGGCCACATGAGCAATACACGGCCGCCTATATCAATGATATAGTGATCTACAGTACCAGCTAAGAGGACCATCTTAGACACCTCATCGCAGTGCTGCAAGCCCTTGGAAAATCTGAGCTGATGACCAAGCCCTCCAAGTGTCACCTAGGGCAAAAGGAGGTAACATATCTGGGATATGTGGTAGGCATGGGTGGCTATAGCCACTGGACAGTTTTGGGGCCTGGCAGGCTCCCACAAATGCCAGAGTTTGCCACATTAGCAGCACTGCTAACAGCCCTGACCAAAAATCTCCCAATCCAAGAGTGTACAGTGGTCCAGGGCTTGCAAATACACTTTCCAGACCTTGAAGGAGTGGTTAAATCAGGATCTAGTCCTTTTTCACCCAGATTTTTCAAAAATGTTTATACTCCAGACTGATGCATCAGAGGTAGGTCTTGGAGCGATCCTGTCGCAAAAGCATCAGAGGGACGAGCACTCAGTGCTCTGAGTAGAAAGTTATTCCCTCAAGACAAGGTACTCCACAATAGAAAAAGAGGCACTGGCTGTGCAATGAGCTGTTGAAGCCCTGTGGTACTACCTGATAGGGAATCACTTCCAACTTATCATAGATCACGCATCTCTCTGATGGCTCCATTCTATGAAAGACTCTAAAGCAGGATTATGAGATGGTATCTTGCCCTCCAACCCTATGAATTTGAGGTACTTCACTACCCTGGCTGAGCCCACGTAAATGCGGACTTCTGTTCCTGGGTGGAGGGAAAGAGGATGAGAGGAGGGCAACCATCTGGTCAGGACTTGAGGGAGAGGGCATGTGACAGGATGTACCAATCCCGCACTGGGCCACCGCGGGCAGGCCAAACATTGCAGGTGCAAGCGGCCATGCCCCCTTTCTCCTGCTGTGCATGTTCCAGATGGAGAAGCCTGATAAAAGGAGGCATCCCAGCTCAGTTGAGGTGGGCAACAGAGGAGGAAGGACGTACACTGCTGGTTCCTGAGACACACTTGGTGGTAGAGTCTGAAGAACCAGACTACACTCCAGGTGACTCATCAATGGCAGAGACAGCCGGGGAAGCCAAGCTGCCACACACTGACAAGGCTGCTGCCTCCTCTATGTTTCAGACCAAAGGGAAGTAAGGCTTATAGACTGTTTGTTTGTTTTGCCCCACCCAGGGGCCAGACTGATCGATGTTTTGCCCTGCCCAGGGGCCCAATTCACCAAGTGCCATTGCTGGTAGATTGCAAGACTCAAGACTGTTTGCTTACCTTGCCCTGCCCAGGGGCGGCAGCCTGCTTCCTGCTTTGCCCCATCCAGGGGGCTAGTTGCCCAAGTACTACTATCTGCCCCAGATAGAGCAGAGACCCATTTGGCTGAAATCACCCACTTAATGGGGAAGCCCAATGACAGGGTGATGGGGTGTACCAACCCTGCATTAGACCAGGAGCCCCCCAGCTTGACATGCAGGGCCCCCATCACACAGCATTTGAACTCATAACTTACATCCATGAATCAGAGCTTCAGAGGATCTATTTGGATAAAAAAGCGTCTCCAAACCATTGCAAAATAATGGCCCCAATCTTCAATCTGGACTGAAACAGGAGGAATCCACTTGCCTGGGCTTCAGTGAAGGCATGCATGTTCCTGTGTCATGAAGCAGCAGCATCACAGGTGCAACTGTTGCATCAGCCCTGAAGATATTTTGGGACATTCTGAGTTTCACCAAAGGGTATGGAACAACCACAGGCAATATAGGGACCTTCCCCTTTCAGTGTCACTTTCAAAATAGCCTGTCCCCTTTCTGTTGAGGGAATCTGCAGCTTTCATAGAATATCAGGGTTGGAAGAGGCCTCAGGAGATCATCTAATCTAACCCCTTGCTCAAAGCAGGACCAATCCCCACTTAAATCATCTAACAGATTTTTGCCTGTCTCCCTAAATGGCCCCCTCAAGTATTGAGCTCACAACTCTGGGTTTAAGCAGGCCAATGCTCAAACCACTGAGCTATCCCTCCCCCATCTTTCCTTGAATGCTGATCCCAGTTTATGGAAGGCAAAACATACGCTGTTTAATTTTGACACTGGCAGCTAAGTGACTCAGTGTGTGTCTTGGCGTGGGAGCAGCATCATGATATACTCTCACTGGTGGCAGCTGTTCAGCTTTCTCTGATTTTGTAGAGTTTTTATTTCTTTTTTTCCCCTCTAGCTTTTTCTTTTTCTTTTTAGCCTCTGTTCTTCATCCATTATTTAGGCCTCTCTGACTGTAACAGCAACATTCGCCTTGTATACCTTGTGTGGGGTTTAAAATATAGATAAAAGCAAAAGGTCAGACTTGAAACAAATTCTGACGGTTGCTGCTGACTTTGTCTCGAAGCTACAAATATGGAGCTGTCCATGCTCAATGATTGTAGCTGCCTGGTTTTTTTCCTCCAGTTGTTGCTGTTGCACAATGTCTTTGTATTTGAAGTGTTCATTCATACTTCAAAATTTCTAAAAGTTCAGAGGACTGGATGGCTCCAGAAATTGTTAGCATGGGCTTTCAGGAACTCTTGTTACTTGGCTATTTGTTCAATCATGACCCATTTCAGAATAGCTATTGCTGTTCAATGGCCCTTATATGAATTTGAGGGTAGCAGACAGGTGTCCCATCAGAGGAAGCAATGGGATAGCTGGTTCTTATTGATGTTTCTCATGGCAGGTTCAGGAAAGCTAAGGACTTTCTCTTTAATTTGAAAGGTTTTTGCTTTACTTAGGCTGGTGCTCCTTTTATGTCTGCTTTCAGCAAACATCCAAGTGATCAAGTTTTTCAGTATAAATGTCTGCAGGATGAAAATTTTAAAGTCTGTGCATGAGTAGTCCCAAATAATGTATTTGAAGCGTGAATGAGTAAGTATTCACACCAGAAGAGCTAGTGTTCTCATCCTGTCCGAGAACAGAAATAATGCTATAAAAACAATGAGGAGTCTGGTGGCAATTTAAAGACTAACAGTTTTATTTGGGCATAAGCTTTCATGGGTGAAAAACACACTTCTTCAGATGCATGGAGTGAAAATTACAGAAACAGGTATAAATATATATTGGCACATGGAGAAGGGAGTTACCTTACAAGTGGAGAACCAATATTGACAGGGCCAGCTTAATCAGGGTGGATGTAGTCCACGCCCAATAACTGATGAGGAGGTGTCAATAGCAAGAGAGGGAAAATTGCTTTTATAGTGAGCCAGCCGCTGCCAGTCCCTATTCAAGCCCAAATTAATGGTGTTAAATTTGTAAATGAATTGTAGCTTTGCAGTTTCTCTTTGAAGTCTGTTTTAGAAGTTTTTTTGGTTGAAGGATGGCTACTTTTAAATCTATTGTTGAACATTCAGGGAGATTGAAGTGTTCTCCTACTGGCTTTTGTATATTATCATTCCTGATGTCTGATTTGTGTCCATTTATTTTTTTACATAGAGACTGTCTGATTCAGCCAATGTACTTGGCAGAGGGGCATTGCTGGCACATAATGGCATATATCACATTAGTAGATGAGCAGGTGAATGAGCCCCTCATGGTGTGGCTGATGTGGCTTATGGTGTCACTAGAACAGATATGGAGACAGAGTAGGCAACGGGTTTTATTACAGGGATTGGTTCCTGGATTAGTGTTTCTGTGGTGTGGTGTGTAGTTGGTGAGTATTTGCTTCAGGTTGGGGGGCGCTATCTGTAAGCAAGGATTGGCCTGTCTCCCAAGGTCTGTGCAAGTGGGGGATATTTTTCCGGGATAGGCTGTAGATTGTTGATAATGCGTAGGGGAGATTTTAGCTGGGGCTGTACATGATGGCCAGTGGTGTTCTGTTATTTTCCTTGTTGGGCCTGTCCTGTAGTAGGTGACTTCTGGGTACCTGTCTTGTTCTGCCAATCTATTTCCTCACTTCCCCAGGTGGGTATTGTAGTTTAAGAATGCTTGATAAAGATCTTGTAGGTGTTTCTCTCTGTCTGAGGGATTGAGCAAATGCGGTTGTATTTTAGAGCTTGGCTGTGTAGACAATGGATCATGTGATGTGTCCTGGATGAAAGCTGGAGGCATGTAGGTAAGTATAATGGTCAGGTTTCCGGTATAGGGTGGTGTTTACGTGACCGTGACTTATTTGCACTGTAGTGTCCAGGAAGAAATAATGTTAAGTGTTGCTTCTGTTCCCTGACTGGATACCGGTGTCTTTTTAAACAAAAGAAGGTACTTAGATACTATGGTGGTAAGATTAATGTAGACTACACAGAATAATAATGACTAGCACATGATCTTGTTTGTGCATGAATGCCCATATATGCCAAGTAAAGGTTATAATACAAAGAACAGCCATTCCCCAAACAAGTTTGTTGTCAAAACACAACTGCGTGAACATTGGCAAATAGCAAATGAAAATGAGCACGAACAAGGCCAAACCCAACAGCCATTGAGAATTCCAATACATGCTTACAAATTCTGATTTTGCAATATTTGCACACCTCTCCATGCATCTCTTTTTTTAGGATAAAATTCATCCTTACGTAGAACTGCCAGCACAAGGGCCCTCCTAATTGGACTTAAGCTGTGAAAAGGCCTAGTACAGGTCCTCTGCCCAAGGGTGAATTTCCGCCTTGAAGCATTTAGGTATATACCAACAATCAGATAGCTTGGTTGGCTGAGCACATTGCACATTAAACATTTAAATGGTGGGTATTGTTAAGATGTTTCCATCATCCATCTGGCATTTTCAGAATGATGTTTTCCTAGCACTGTATGCTCCTGAGATTAATCAGATAACATCTTTTCTTTCCCAACTTTGCTTGAAAGTGAATTTATCTTTCAGGACAAAATTGGGGCATGATCCTACAAATGTTTACCCACAGGAACAATCTTTGTTCCCCTTAAGGGGTGATTCAAAGCACTCTGAAAGCTGAGGACTCCCTTTGACTTCAGTGGGCTTTGGATTACAGCGCACATGCAGGGTTACCATTCGTCTGGGTTTTCCCCAGACATTGCCTCTTTTTTGAGCCTTTGCCCTCTGTCCAGGTGAGTTTTTCAAACAAGACACAATGTCCAGGATTTTTGAAGAGCAGTCATTGCATCTCAGAAGGAGTCCAAGTTGGTCTGATTCCTGACTGGTCCCTCCCTGCATCTGTAGCTGATTAGTCCATTCCCCTGCAGATGCTGGATCCTGCCCACCCAGGCCCCGGCTCCAAGCCCCGGGGAGGGAGTCCCTCAGGGAGGTGCTGACTGACAGCTGTCGCTGTGTTCTGGGCTTGCACCAGCCACCCTGCCATCATGATAGGGAGTGATATTGCCCTCCCTTCCAATGAATGCCCCACTGCAGGTACCCCCTCCAGCACTCTTCCAATATCCTTTCCAGTACACAGATACTCCTCCCACACACCCCACCCAGTACACACACTTCTCCAGAACACCCCCAAATACCAACTCAAAGTCCTCCCCCATTGCAGTGTCCTTTTTTTGGTAACCTGAAATATGGGTAACCCTACCCACATGTATTACCATTGACTTCAGTGGGACTGCTATCCTGAGTCAAGATTACTCAATGAATAACATCTGAAATTCTTACTTCCTCAAACAGAAGGCCAAAGAATGCTGCTCTTGCTTTTTAAAGTGAAGGATTCTTTGGATTGTTTAGTCAATGCTTCATTTCTCAAAGCTACATTATAAAGCAGATGTAGAACATCCTGAGTTTGGATCATTCCAAGCTGTGTGGTTATTAGCACATAGCACTTATTGGAATTTCTTAAGCGTCTTTCATACTCCATGAACCACTCCTATCACACAGCTGCATCTCTCTCTTTTCCCTGAACTCATTAAATACAAAGCATAATAATAATAAATAATCATAATGTATAATTGGCAGTAATAGCACAGCTAATTATGACTTATTAAAACAGTTGAACATAGACTAAGGTAGCTTAAAGTTGAGATTTTAAGAACATAAGAAGATAGGAATTGCCAGACTGGATCAGACTCAAGGTCCATCCAGTCTAGCATCCCATCCCTGACAGTAGTCAGCACCAGCAGCTTCAGAAAAGGTAAGAGCTCAACAGTAAGTATATGTGGTATAATCTCTCCCACACACATTAAGACTTATTCTGACCTCTAATAGTTAGAGATTGTCTTAAAACATAAAGGGTTTTATATCTCTTCCAATTCTCTGCTTCCCACCCCATTAACTAGGACAACTCTGAATAATCTTGTTATCCAATCTCATGCTGAATCGTATTCAGTCCTTGGTCTCAATGACATCCTGTGGCAATTAGTTCCACAGTCTAACTACAGATTTTCAACGAGTCCAGGGGGAGTTGGGCATCTAACTTCTTTACATTCCTTTGAAAATCACAACCTTTAGGTGCCTAAAGTTATGCTATTAAGTCTGTGCTTAGGTACCTACACAAAATGGGCTTCATTTTTCAAAGGCGATGAGCACCCAATAGCTCCCACTAAAATTGATGAGAAGTGCAAGTACTCAGCACTTCTGAAAATCAGGCCAAAATGTGTATGTAGAGACTTAGCTATTATTTTAGTAGCCTAACTTCAGTCCCTATGTTTGACCTATAATTTTTCTTTGGGCCCAGTCCTGTCATTTGCTGAGTTCTGTATAATCCCTTCAATGTCAATGGGAATTGAGCGTACCCAGCATCTCCCAAGATCCAGCACACTGTTTGTAATAACTTCTTAGAAGCTTGATAATTGCATTTCTTTTACCTCATTGGTAAGGTCCATTTTCCCTTTGGCAAGGACTGATATCCCCGCAGTTCCCACAGGTTCTTCTAAGCATTAGCCAACATGGCTCCCTTGCGGGCTACTTCCTTTATTTGCCAAACAAAAGAATCATTGACATTATCTTCAGTTGTTTGCCAGGCTCAGGGAGCAGGATTCTGGGCTTCCTCTAGTGGCTGTCATGGAAGCTCCAGACCAGATATTGTTGAAAACCCATATTAGTGAAGATGGGGTTTTCAGTTGTAAATTAAAAAATGATAATTCTGTGGCTGCAGGCTGATATTTATCAACATTTGAAATTTGAACATTTTTTCCCAGAAGTTTGGTGGGGAAAAGGTCTTTTTACATTTGCAAAAAGTTATGAAATATTGTCAGTCGTCTACATGGCCCCCATCACTATAGCCCCTGACAACCTGTAATGTATTTATCCTCAGAACACCTCTGAGTGGTAGGGAATTGCTCTCCCCTTTTAACAGCTGGAGAGCTGGGCAGAAACAGGCTAAATGACTTGCCCAAGGTCACACAAAGTTTGTCACAGAACAGGAAAATGAACCAGAGTTTCCCAACTCCTAGGCTAGTGTCCTAGCCATTGAACTATCTAGTTATGTCTATAGATGCTCTCAGTCAGACCTTGGCTGAACTAGCCTGTAGGGTATGTGCGCTACATGTGGTAGTGAGTGAAAAGCTCTGACGGGGGAGGCAACAGGGAAAGGCTCTTGTTGTGGGGAGCTATCAGGTCCAATTGTTGGAGTCTTTCCTGGTGGCAGTAATAGGACACTACAGTGCTAAATATAGAAGTGCAGACAGAGGAAGCTTAGATATGTAGAGAGCTATGTAGTTACACAAAGGTGCTGGTATGTCCTTACTCTACACATCTAAGCTGTGCCTCACCATCTATGCTACTATTTATACCCCTACTGGGTGTGTGTGCAATGTACATGCTCTACCCATTGCTGTAAAACAGGGGTGGGCAAACTACGGTCCACGGGCCATATGCAAGCTCGGGCCAGGGGCGCAATGCCCATGGCCCCACGCTCCTGGTCCAGGGTGCTAGCTGGAGCGCGGCAAGCCACAGGGCCCCTCCTGGGCTGAGCTGCCGGGCCCCACGCTCAGGCTGGAGTGCTCGGCTGAGCACGGTAAGCGGGGAGGGGACTGGGGGGATGCTTAGGTGGTGGGGTCCCAGGGGGTGGTGGTTAGGGTGGAGGGGTGTTGGGAGGGGGTAGTCAGGGAACAAAGAGCAGGGGAACTTAAATGGGGATTGGATCCTCAGGGGTGGTGGTTAGGGTGGGAGATGTCTCGGGAAGGGGCAGTCAGGGAGAAAGGAGAAGGGGGGGCTAGATGAGGGTGGGGTCCTGGGGTGGCAGTTATAGAGGCGGGGGTTCTCCCGAGGGAGTGATCAAGGGACAAGGGGGTGTTGGATGGGTCAGGCTTCTGAGGGGGGCAGTCAGGGGGGCAGGAAGTGGGGGGGGTCAGATGGGGGCGGGTGCAGGCTGTTTGGGGAGGCACAGCCTTCCCTACCTGGCCCTCAGCACAATTTTGAATCCCAGTGTGGCCCTCAGGCCAAAATGTTTGCCCACCCTTGCTGTAAAAGTTTAGACATAGGCCCTCTCATGACTACATTTTTTCTCTCTCTCATGACTATATTTTGTCTGTTTGGTAACAGTGATAGGTGAGAGAGACAGTGATCCTAATGAGGAAGCAGCGTTGATGGTTTCTTCAGGGAATCCAGTGTAGTCCTTCACAGGCAAGTGCCAAATAGCTATTATATGAAGAAATCATATAACATGGAGCAGGGTTCTTTGTCAGGTGCAGAGGCCTGTATTACATGCCCCACCATCCTTGACTGAGTCTGATTCCATCACTGTATCAGAACTCAAGAAGCCTTGAAAAATATTACAGCCACAACCTGTGAAATGGATCCAGGCCTCTGATAAAAGCCAGTGAAGAACAACTATGCTCACTACTACTGAAAATAGTCAATGACTCCTTCGGAGAAGAACATTTACCAAGCTCCTTGAAAAATGCAATGGTTTTCCCAGTCCTCAAGAAGCCACTACATGACCTTGAAGATTTCTCCAACTACCATCCCATTTCCAACCTCCCATTCCTGGGAAAAATAATTGGTGATTACTATTTTCTCAGTCTCCAACTACATATGACATCAGCCAACATCCTGGATGCCTCACAATCAGGGTCAGAGCAGGGCCCACATAAAGATGGCTCTTGTAGCACTAAAAGATGGCCTCCTCACAGCCATGGACATAGATAAGATCTCCATGCTCATACAGCTGAATCGCTCTGCAGCCTTTGACACAGTGAACCACAAGGTAATGCTGACTCATGTACATGACATAGCAGGAGTGGATGGCCCAACATTACAGCAGCTCCAATCATTCTTCTCCAGAACAACTCACAGAGTGGTGATGTTTATCTGCTCCTTATCAACTATGGCCTCTGCCTGTGGGTTCCTGTATGGATTCAGACTACTGTTCCCTGTAAGCTGTACGCGTGTGCACACGCAGATCCTAAACCCTGAGCACATGGCGTAACACCATACGCCCAAAAATTTGCACAGAAGAAATTAGAGGGAACATTGATCCAGACTATCCCCACTTCTCTTCAATATTGACATGAGACCACCGGGAGATACAGTGAGATGCCAAGCGCTTAGCTGCCAACAGGCTGATTTTATTTTCAATTAACGCAACCACTGTCTACCAAACTTTCAGAATGCCTAGAAGAAATCAGCACTTCGATGAAGAACAGATGGCTCAAGCTGAACCCTAGCAAGACCAAAGTGATGCTGGTCAGAAAGGGGAAATACTTCAGACTGGCCGTGACACTGTCCACATCTGACATGAAAGGTTCTCATCCCCTTTTTTGTCAGAATGGGGAGAAGCCTCAGAGGTGCTGTTTGACTCCCTGATAATCCTGGATGACCATCTGCAGCAGCAGCAGCTTCCAAAAATGCCTCCTTTCACCTCCATTCCTGCTGGATGAGGACCTGGCCAGGGTGATGGATGTTTGCACCACCTCCAGGCTGATCACTGTACCTCCTTGTATCTGAAGCTGACTGAGAAAATGATGCATAGACCCCAGCTGTACAGAATGTGGTTGCCCGCCTGCTCCATGGCTTAGGCCTTGATGAGCACATCAATCCCTCCACTGGCTCCCAGGCAGCTTTTGATGCCAGTTTAAGGCCTGGGTTCTAATTTTCTAATTAATGGGTCAAGTCCCAGCTACATGAGACTGAATTTTGACCTATGAACTCTGTGACAGCTGTGCTTCCCTGGGACAGTACAGATCCCAAGGCCCAGAACACTTGTGAGAGTGGGGACAAAGCATTCTCTGTCAAGAGGATCTGTCAATGAAACAATCTTTTGGAGGCGATCAGGCCCATTCAGAATCGGACCAGGTTTAGGAAACAATGCAAGAGTATTCACTTTGAGAAACCTTTCTAACGTACATGACACAATTTGAACACCCCCATTATTTCCATAACCACTCCCACACCCACAAAACCCTACTCTAAGCAGAATTCTGACCTAATAAAGGGAGAAGTGTCAAATTCCAGGAAGTCCACTAAGGACTTTGCTATTGATATTGACTTTATGTGGAAGGCACTCAGATTATCTAGACACAGAGAAAAATCAACAGAGTTCCAATTGTACAAAGAGTTATGCATGTTCTTAATTTAAGTCCCATTGAAGTAAATAAGACTATTCACAATCATACATGTGCTTACCTCTGTACAGAATTGGGATGTATAAGTGTGCGGTATTACTGTATAAAGAGAATCCAATGTGTAACAGTTGCAAGTGGCTCCACATCCTCTTAGTTTTCTGCTTTCCAGAGCAAGGTTAGCAAAAGAAAATGAGGGACAACATTGATTCTTTCAGCTGCTTGTCTTGTTAGGATTCTTACAATAGTTGCATCATGTATTGGAGGGAGAGTTTCTCCTAGGGAGCAAAGTGATCTGGGGTATGAAGAAGAAGAAGAGAAAGGAAAAAGAGAGGATAATTAAAGTTACAAGGAAATATAAGAGGGTGTTGAGAGTGGTATAGGTGGGAGCAGACTGATTAGACGGCTTTGTCATTGGGATACAACGCAACTACATTCTTGTTGTGTAGCCTGTGATTATTATTTGGAGAAACTAAAGCTACTACCAGTGAACCAAATCTATTGCATCTCAGTTACTGTTGGCCTAAACAAGGTCAAGGAAATGCTATAAAAGTCCTTCCCACATGTTGAATGTTGAGAGCCTATCAACCACAAAGCACTCTGTTCTTGAAAACACTGCCTCCCAACACTACATTGATGTCATTAGCAGTCAGGAAACCCATGTTAATTCCTTTATTGCCAGTAGTCTCATAGGGCTTGGTTACACTTACAGCTTTATAGCGGTTTTGGTTATACCCGCCTTCAGATACAGCTCCAGGGATAGCTCTCCAGCGTGTCCACACTCACAGCCACAACCGCACTGGCATGGCCACATTTGTGGCACTTGCAGCAGCACAGGGAGTGGTGCATTAGGGGAAGCTATCCCAGCATTCAGCTGGGTGCAATGTGCTTTTCAAATGAGAGGGGTGAAGGGGAGCGTGTTGTATGTGTGCGGAGGGAGAGAGCAAGTGGATTTTTGGCATGCTGAGAGTGTGTCAGCAAACTGTCTTTGAAATGCAAAGCCTGCTACACTTCTCCTTCTCACTCGCTCACAAGGTAAATAATTGCATTGTAGATTTGCCAAGTTACAGCTAAACTCTGAAAACATACTTCCACATTCCTGAAGCCGAGTTCAAAACAAAGGGAAGAGACGCTTAATGAAATACCTTAGGGGCGGTTCCAGAGATCAGTCAAAGCACTGTATTGTTACTCCCCATTTACACTGGAGCTAAAGTGTAGGGCCTAATACACTATAACTGTTAATCCTCTGGCAAGGAGGATTACCAGGACCGGTATAACTGTGAACTTATAGCACTCTAGATGCCTTGCCAGTCTGGACGGGTAGTGAGTTATAGTGCTCCTGGTGACTTTATAGCGCTATAAAGTGCCAGTATAATCAAGCCCATAATCTCTGGTTTTGATCTCAGACTACATCCTCTATGAAAAATATGGCTAAGCCACTTACCTAAGATCTAACTTAGCTAATGTAGAAAGTTTATCATTTCTTATCTGACTACTGTGACATCATAAGGATCAGTCAGTTTAAAGTGGCTAATGTCTACAAGACCCCTAATGAGTTATGGATTGCTCCTGCTCTGCCATCATTCTAGCATCCTTCCATCTACTCTGAAGACTTTAATAACCCCCATACTATCTGAGACTATAGAAAATCTGATCAGGCTGGGTTGGACCTTGCAAACTGTGTTTCTCTCAATGACCTACACTTTCTTCATGACTGCAAGCAATCAGCAAATTTTCACTCTGCCCACTGGAATGAGAGCTACTCTTCTGATCATAGTTGGATAATTTCTGCTGGACACCTCTCACTACCAGGTATCTGAGGGTCTTTGGAAATTTCCCCTACAACCAGCATTGCCCCATTCTCATCCCAATAGGGGTTTCCATACATATAGTAACCACTAGTACGGGGCTTTGTTGATACTACAGAAAGTCAGACTAATCTCATTGACCAATATACAGTCTATATCTTGCATAACGTTTCAATAGATCGAGCATACTTAAGGTTTACCAAAGCAATCTTTAAGGCCACCTCCAAGTTCACCCCACATGGCTGCCAAAAATCTATATACCATGTCTGGATGAAGCATGTGCTGATTTCCTTAAACAGTATGAAAGATCCAGTGAGTTAGCCAATCTCCTCCTAGAGAGCCTGAATGCAGCGCAAAGAGTTCAAAGAGCATGCTGGGAAAAAGCAATTTTAGAAATGGACATATCATGATCTACTAAGAAAGCATGGACAATCATCAGGAAATTCAGAGCAGTATAAAACCCACCAGATACATGGCAGTGGAAGGTCTCCCCAAACAGTGGTTCCAACATCTGACCAATATCACTAGTGAAAATGAAGATAATTTTTAGAGGTGTTAATAAAAAAAAGAGTGGCAACAATACAAGCAGCTTGATCAAGATAAAAACTTCCCCAACCAGTCTCTAGGGAAGAAATACAAAAGGCACTGAAATCAAGGAAAATAGGAAAAGTCTGCCTCTTTGACTAAGTGCCACCTGAACTACCACAACAAATTGAGAAGAAAAGACAACACTGGTTGAACATATTCATGTCCTGCACCATACAGGAGAACATGATACTCAAGAACTGGTGTAAAGCTAGCTTTATGTAAGCCAGTAAAGACCACTTGTTAGCAGCCAGCTATCAGTCAATATCACTCCTGAGTTGTAGCTACTGGAGTGGATGATCTATAGAGAATCAAGCCCATGACAGAACAACTTCTGAGTGATGATCAGTCAGTGCTAGTAGTTGATCAAGTGCTAGTACTTACTTAAGTACATTGAGAATAGAGTTCAAGAGAAGAAAAAAACTGAAGCTGTCTTTTTTGACCTTATAGCAGCCTATGACACCGTCTGGCAGACCGGTCTGCCATACAGGATATCAAGAGCTATCTAGATTGTCATGGCAACTGAACTGATGCCCCAAAGGCAGACATTTTCAACTGGATCTGGGCCACAACCTCAGCACCTGGGGACTCCTGAACACCAAATGCCCAGAAGGCTCAGTGCTAGCACCAATTTTATTTAATTTATTCACCAGTGACCTACCAAACACCATTGCCAGACAGTCCATGCACACCAATGATATTTTCTTGGCCTCAAAGAACTGTCACTTCTAAAAGATTGTAGAGATCCTGATTAGTGATATGGGTCCCAAAAGATGACTGCTGAAAGAAATGGAGACCAAAACTAAGTATAATCAAAGACTGTGTCAACATGCATCCACTTTCACCATACTCAGAGCTCAATTGATCTTCACATCTTTTTGAATGGTCAACAATGGGCACACAATCCAAAGCCTAGATTGCACACACACATACAAAAGCTATCTCACTTAAGTAGCTCAAAACATCAGAGCAGAAACTGTCTCCTGAGGAAATGAGTAGAGTCCACCTGGGAAGCTGATCACAGACACTGTGTAGTTAGGGGCTCGCTCTCCGCTATTCAGCTGGTAAATAATCTGCCCCAATTTGGTTAAACTCTGCTCACATTAGACTAGCAGACACACAACTTAATCATATCAGGAGAATTATCACAGGCACAATCTGTATAGTTACCAGTCCTAATCAATGTTCCTCTACCCAATATCCAGCATCTGAATGCAGCCAGCATATAGCAGATGCCACACTTGTCCCTGTTTAAGGATCTATGGACTGCTCCCTGCCACAGACTGTGCAGCACAAATCCTTTCTGGACAGTGCTACCCACTATTCAGCCAGCTGAGAAAGCACACTGTGGCAGACAGAATGCAAGCGAGCCACTGCCACTCCCAGTAACTCCCAAAGCATCACTAGGACAGATGAATGGCTACCTGGCTTTGGGCTACCAGGTGTGGTGGGGCTCACTGTACCAAGACCATCCATGCCTCAGACATCCAGGACAGCCCACTGTGCCTCTTTGGAGGATGCTGTGCACATGCTGGGTTTTTGTTTAATGTGCATTGGACTCCCTGGAGGTCTTCTCCAGCTGAATACTGCGGATTCATCATAGTCTGTGCTGATGGCTCAAGACTATTTAACGGTTTTCTAAGTATAGTCTTGCTAGTCTTGCCCACATACAGTTGTGCTCTCTCTCTCCCTGTGTGTGTGTGTGTGTGTGTATATATATACAGCATTTTCATACTTGGGGAGGGGGGCTCATGTTATACTCCTACCTGTAAATCAGTACTTGGCCCCTAAAGAAGTGGCTCAGTGAGTTTGAAAATCAGGCCACTAGTTTAGTGTCTTTAGATTCTCCAGAACCTCTGTCACCTTCTCCCTTCTCTTTCTCTACCTGGCCCCAGCTCCTTCCCTTTTCTGTGACCCTTCAAAGTCCTTTTGCTTCCTTCCCTTTCTATGAAATCTCAATAGCCTCCCATCTCTGTGACCCTATAGTAACACCAGGCTTGAGATCCTCCAATAGTCCCCTGCCCTTCCTCTGTCCCATGATGACTGAGACTTTCCAATATCACTTCTCTCAAATTCTCTTTTCCTCACTGCAACCCTCTACCTCCATAGCATCCTTCTTCTTCCCTCTCATCCACATGTTTTGGCTTGAGAGGTAGCCCTGGCCCAGGTCTGAGCTGGGGAGTCAAGGCAGGAGAAGCGATATGTACCCATCTCTGGAGTTGTGTATGGGAAGCTGGTGAAGAGTTGTGCCCATTCTCACTTTCCCCAGCCCTAGCAAGGATTTGGGGCACCAGGGGATGGGGCATTAATCTCATACAGCAAAGCCCTCTCTGGTGTTTTTCCATGGCCAAAGGCAGCTTTAGCTAGATTTGTTAAGACAAGACAATGGGGAAAAGGTGCTTCACAGTGAAATGACAAGCTGGTCCAACAAACGAGAGGATTCATATGAAAAGAAAAGCTCAGCAACAAGGTCACCTACACTGCCTCGGGCAATCTGAGGGATGACAAAAGTTAAAACATGTAGCACAATCAGCAGAAGACAAAAACCTATCCCTGGGGAGAAGAGAGACAGAGGGAAGGGAGTGGAGCATACAAGGAATTTAATGGGGGAAAATTCACACCGATTTCTTCCTATGTAAAAGGTGCTCCTGAGCAGATGACACTGAAGATAGGGCCTGTGCAAACTGCTATCTCCACTGTGGCCCTGATTCTCTACTGCCTTGCATGTTCTGTAGTCATGCCAACGTAGTAAAACACCACACTTCTGATCAGGTACCTTTAACACTCGCTTTGTACAGATATTGCCGATTGTGCAAGGTGGGGGATTTTAGCCACCTGCGTAGCCTATCTCATGCAAACCCCTAGCAGAGACATGCTGCATACGAGCCCAGTGCCATTTGCACAGGGTAAATTGCTCCAGTGCAAATCATGTTTTCTCTAGAGGTTTGCACAAGAGCTGCTCAGGAATTTCCCAACAGTTTTTTATCCAAAAATGTTGATTAGTTGAAACTGAAGCTGTTTGCAAGTTAGCTTCAGTTCTAACAAATCTCCAAACTCAAAAGTTCTTTTTGGTAAAAAAAAATAAAGAAAAAGTATTGAAAAACTACTGTAGTAGTTTGCCCTGTTTAATTTGCCCTGTTGAAATGTTCCATTTTGCCATTTTCAGAATGAAAAGTTTCAGTTTTTCAAGTAAATATGACTTTTCTTTTAGAAATTTTAGTAAATGTAGACTAAAGTATGGTTAAGGGGGAAAAATTGCAATGGTTTGACCTACCTAAGCCATTTTTAGTTCATTTGTTTGTCAGTTTGCAAAAACGCAAACCCAATTTGGGATGGTGACATTTTTCAAAATCTCTCAAAGATGTCCTGACCAGCCCTAGACAGCAGTAGTACAGCTACACCAATGACTAAAACCTTAGTGTAGAGGTACATCCCCACCAGCTACTGAAGCACTGATCAAAGGGAAGAGCCTGGCTGAAGAGTAACCAGCCAGTCTGTGGTGAGAAGCATCTGAGGTTGTAAGGGCATTGAAAGTGATAAGATTAGCTTAGAATGCATTTTGCTTTTATTTCATTTGACCAAATCTGACTTGTTATGCTTTGACTTATAATCACTTAAAATTTATCTTTGTAGTTAATAAATTTGTTTGTTTATTCTACCTGAAGCAGTGTGTTTGGTTTGAAGCGTGTCAGAGACTTCCCTTGGGATAACCAGCCTGGTACATACCAATTTCTTTGTTATATTGACAAATTCATATTGTCTTGCAGCGTCCAGCAAGCATAACTTGACACTGCAAGATGGAGGTGTGACATTGCACCTGTGACGGTGTACCCCATATGGCTTCGGGGGAGGTGACTATAAATGTATGATACAACTGGAATATGCTTTTGCTACATATGCTGTGTAACATATCTATGTAAAGATAGTGATCTACTGGATTTGTTCATCCTATTTGTATGTATGTGTCATTTTTGTACTCAAAGCAATGAATATTGGCTATGTACTTGGTTAGTTTTAAATAGTCTGAGTGAAGCAGCTGGGCAGCTTTCTGAGAAGGAACTATTCTCAGTAAATGCCCAGTCAAGAAACAATCAAGCTAACAATGCACTTTGGAGACACCAATCCTCAGGAGTGTGGCTTGGCTGTAAGGAACTCAGTCTGGCAGATACATCTGACTTGCCCATGTGGCTCTGAAACTCCATTTTGCAACTGGATTTTGCATAGGAAGGAGGAGGAGGTCTCCACCCACAAGGGAAAGCCTATTTAAACCCCTGGGAGACCTCTCCATTTTGTCTTCACCTGGCTTGAGAGTGATCGCTGGACCCAGGCTAAAGGCAGGTTAGCCTGTAAGAAGAAACAGCTCTGAGGGTGAACCTTTTTACTGTATTAGTGATAAATCTGCATGTTCCATTTTAGTTTATTTGGTAATTTATTTGGTAATTCACTTTGTGCTGATTTATGCTAGCTGGCCCAGTGATTCCAATGGATTGACACCAATTAAAACCAGAGGGGATATAATCCATTGACTGCAATGGAGCCATTGTCATTTACACCAGATTGAGCTCTGGCCCATTGACTCCAATCGTGTGGCACTGATTTATACCAGCTTGGCAATATTTGCAGGGGCTTTCTGGGTGATGTGAGTCTTCCTCTCCCCACAGAGAGTAGCATTACTTTGGGCTTGGCTACACTTGCACGTTATACTGCAATAAGCTGCCTAGAGTGCTCTACCTTACTCCCTGTCCACGCTGGCAAGACATGTATAGCACTCTGACTCCCTGGCTAGAGCGCTCCTGGCACTCCACCTTGGCGAGAGGATTAACATCTGCTGCATATTGGGTGAGATGCTTCAGCATCATTGTGAACGAGGAGTTACATTACTGTGCTCTGACTGACCTCCAGAAACGTCCCATAATCCCCTTAAGGCAAGTGGCCACTCTTCTCATTGTGAAATCAGCTGCAGGAATGTAGAAGTGCCCTTTCAAAGCTCTGTTTCAGATAGACGGCTACTTTTCTGCTTTTCTGCTCTGAGACAACACAAACAGAAAATGTTTGCTGCGAGTGAGAGGTGGGGAGGCAGGGAGGTCTGAACTTACAAGACAGCATTTGCACCACTCCCAATGCTGCTGCAAATGCCGCAAATATGGTCACACCAGTGCACTTGCAGCTGTCAGTGTAGTCAGACTGCGGCGCTTTCCCTAGTGCACTCTCCGAAGTCTGGTTTAGCCATACCCTTTGTCTTTCAGCAAAACCTTTGAGCAGATCCTGGTGCTTTCTTTGGTTCTAGTCACTGTAGAGCACAAGTCCAGGAGCTTGGTGTTTCCTGTTAGCTATTTTCCCAGCTCTATTTCTGTTTTGTCAGTTTTGAGGTTGCAGGGTCCCCTGGGAAGGCTGCCTGCAGGCAAGGAGACAAAGCAGACCTCCTTTTGCCTGTTGGACAGGCCCAGTGCACGTCTGGGTCAAGAGAAGGTTAGAAATTTGAGACAGAGACTGTTGTCGTTTTGTTCTGGGTTTGAATAGCAGCTAGGACCGTGGAATTCTGGCCCAGGACTGGCATTTCTAGGTGCTGCGATAATATACATAAATACTAATAACAAACAAGGGAGTTCAGTCTTCGATCTCTGTAGTGTGGTCTGTTTGCATCTTTCAAAAGAATTGGTTTATGAAAGAAAAATACACTGCATTCCAGATCAGAGAGTTGAGAGCCTTTTGCATTGCAGTAGCCTGGAGTGTCCCTCTTCCTAATACCAACTAGCTAGCCATTCCTGAGCAGGTGTCAGGGCAGGTCTATGCATTTCCTTTGCTAGAAAGAGGGAGAGTCACATATCTTCAGCATGTCCACTGTGTGACTGACTGTGCATGTTGGATGCATTCATACACCTCTGAAATGACAACTCTATGTCATCTCCTTTATATGGCTCCCCAACCCCAGGACCTTAGCAACTCAATGTTAAAGACAAGACAAGTCCTCCCAGAGCAGCTGTTTTGTCCCTTTATGTTTCCAGTGTGCCCAGTGCTGAGTTCCTCTGCAACATCAGAGTCAGCTCATTTGGATGTAGCTACTAGAAATTTGTAGGAAATTTGCTATGGATTTGATGGTTGGTGCCAAATATTTCCTGCACTGCAAGATAACTGCATAAAGAAGGGCTGCCATGTGGTCTAAGTGGAAGGACGTAGGCCATGGATTCCAGGAAGAGATATCCCCATCCAGATATCAGCTACTGGCAGCCCGAAGACTGGCATGAGCAAGGAAGCCAAAGCAGTTAGCTGCCCAACTCTAACTTAATTTCAACAAGATTTGGAGATGGGATCTGTAAAAGCATGGGTAATTAGGAGCATACACCCCATTGAAAATCACTAGGATTTGTGCATCTACATGAGTCAGGGTCTTTTTGAAAATCCCAGTCCTTAGTGGGATGACACTAAGCAATCAAATGTCCCTTGTCCCACACCCTATAAATGAAGAATCAAAGCAGTATGTTGAGGGGCCTGAAGAAGGTTGTTATACAAAGGTTTCTAATGAGGCAGCTGCATTGTTTTCCCCCTCTTACAAACATTTAAAAGCTTTTAAATGAACAGAACATCCCCTCTGCTAGAAAACCCAGTGTTGGCCTGCTTTATAGATGGCTTCTAAATCATGTTAAAATATATATAGTACCAGCGTCCTAAAAGGTTTTGGCTCTCTTCTGGACATATAAAAACCTCAATCCGGGTTGGCAATGTTCCTAGGGCTAGTGAGACCATACTCAGGGGCTTTCTAGGAATTCCATTAGAGGCAGGAGATCAAAAGCACACAGATATGTCTACACTGGGGGAAAAAAAAAAGCTGCGGTGCCAAGTCTCAGAGTCAATTGGCTCAAGCTGCATGGCTAAAAATAGCAGTGTATGCATTGGATCCCAGGCTCTAAAACCCAGGGAGGGTCTGACAGCCTGGGTAGAGCCTATAACAGGACAGGCCCAACAAGGAAAATAACAGAATGCTGTTGGCCATCACATACAGACCCCAGCTAAAACCTCCTCCACGCATTATCAACAATCTACAACAGGGATGGGCAAACTTTTTGGCCCGAGGGCCACACTGGGCTTCAAAATTGTGTGGAGGACCGGGTAGGGAAGGCTCCACCCCCATCCAACCCCCACCCACTTATTGCCCCCTGACTTCCCCCCTCAGAACCCCAACCCATCCAACCCCGCCACTTGTCCCCTTATCACCCCCTCCAGAGACCCCCACACACTCTAACTGCCCCCCAGGACCCCACCCCCTATCTAGCTCCTCTGCTCTCTGTTCCCTGACTGTCACTTCCCAAGACCCCCCACCCTAACCACCACCCCCGGGGCCTCCACCACATAAGCCCCCCCACCCCAACTTGCTTACCTGCTCAGCCGACTGTGGGGCTCTGCGGCTCACAGTGCTCCGCCCAGCTGCACTCGCCCTGCACCCTGGGCCAGGAGCATGGAGACACACGTCTTGCCATGCTCGGCCCGGCAGCCCAGGCTGGAAGCACGGGGCCTTGCGGCTTGCCACAGTCATCCAAGCACCCCAGACCAGGAGCACGGGGCCACATGTCTTGCTGCGCTCGGCCTCACATCCCGGGCTGGGAGCGTGGGGCCCCGTGGCTTGCCGTGGTGGTGGGGGGGCATGTGACTTGCCAAGCTTGGCCCGGCAGCCGGGTCCGGGAGGGCAGAGCCACTGGCCCCATCCCCCAGCCCAAGCCCACGGGCCGCAGTTTGCCCACCTCTGATCTACAACCTATCCTGGAAAACTATCCCTCACTCACACAGACCTTGGGAGGCAGGCCAATCCTTGCCTACAGACAGTCCCCCAACCTGTAGTAAATACTTACCAGCAACTATACACCACACCACAGAAACACAAACCCAATCCCTGTAACAAATCCTGCTGCCTTCTCTGTCCCCATATCTACTCTAGCGACACCATCATAGGACCCAACCACACCAGCCACACCATCTGAGGGTCATTCACCTGCACATCTAGTAATGTGATACATGTCATTATGTGCCAGCAATACCCCTCTACCATGTACATTGGCCAAACTGGACAGTCTCTTGTAAAAGAATAAATGGACATCAGACACCAGGAATGGAAACATACAAAAGCCAGTAGGAGAAGACTTCAATCTCCCTGGGCACTCAATAACAGATTTTAAAATAGCCATTCTTCAACAAAAAAGACTTCAAAAACAGACTTCAAAGAGAAACTCCTGAGCTACATTCATTTGCAAACTTAATACCATCAGTTTGGGCTTGAATAGGGACTGGGAGAGGCTGGCTCACTACAAAAACAATTTTCCCTCTCTTGCTATTGACCCCTCCTCATCAGTTACTGGGAGTGGACCACACTCACTTTGATTCAGTTGGCCCTGTCAACACTGGTTTTCCACTTGTAAGGAACTCCCTTCTCCATGTGCCAATATATATTTATGCCTACTTCTGTAATTTTCACTCCATGCATCTGAAATAGTGGGTATTTATCCACGAAAGGATATGCCAAATAAATCTGTGTCTTTAAGTTGCCACTGGACTCCTCGTTATCTTTATTATTTCAACTTTTCTCCTATCTATTTATTATAACTTCAAAAACTACAAACTGTATGGCAGATTCCAGCCACCTGTGGAAGCCCCAAGAGAGAGAAAACCAACTTAACCAGGTAAGTGGGTTATCCCAGACTTGCCACCCAAAGAAAGCATGGATGGGAAAAATGGGGGACTCCTGTATTCTTCCTATTCCTGGCTGCCAGACCATCCTCCCGAGGCTGTGGGCAGTTGGTTGTAAGTTACAGCTACATTCAGGCTTCTTTAAGTTATGTTTAGGACCAGTCTTTGGCCAGTTTTAGACTCCAGAGATCATAAAGGTGGTATACAGCCAATTTTGCCCTACATTCCCTCCTGATCTATGCCAAGTGTGGCTCAGACTGTTCAGAATTCAGGCCAGAAAGTCTACATATCCTAACAACCAATCAAACCTGCCATCTCGTACAGGAAGTTTCCTAACTGATCCATCACCTTGGGTCTTGTATATAATCCAAGAAAGGCTATGGCCTGTGTTATTATAATAATACATTTTTGGACACAAATACCTGTCCTCTGGGATGTCCAACCTCCCTCCTTAGACTAATACTGTACAACATACTTGAGGCCTCATCTATACAGATTCTCTGGCCTAACACAGGTGCCCAACATTAGATTTCAGATTTGAGTTTGCATAACTTGAATCCACATCTCAAGAACTGAAAGCCCAGTTCACTAACCCATCTGAAGGAGACGTGGCTTAGCTCCTCAGCTCATGTTGGTTTTCCCATGTAAGCCAGTGGAGCTATGTACTTAGATTTCCAGAAAGCCTTTGACAAGGTCCCTCACTAAAGGCCTTTACGTAAATTAAGTTGCCATGGGATAAGAGGGAAGATCCTTTCATGGATTGAGAACTGGTTAAAAGACAGGGAACAAAGGGTAGGAATAAATGGTAAATTTTCAGAATGGAGAGGGGTAACTAGTGGTGTTCTCCAAGGGTCAATCCTAGGACCAATCCTATTCAACTTATTCATCAGTGATTTGGGGTAAGGGGTAAACAGTGAGGTGGCAAAGTTTGCAGATGATACTAAACTGCTCAAAATAGTTAAGACCCAAGCAGACTGTGAAGAACTTCAAAAAGATCTCACAAAACTAAATGATTGGGCAACAAAATGGCAAATGAAATTTAATGTGGATAAATGTAAAGTAATGCACATTGGAAAAAATAACCCCAACTATACATACAATATGATGGGGGCTAATTTAGCTACAGCTGATCAGGAAAAAGATCTTGGAGTCATCGTGGATAGTTCTCTGAAGACGTCCATGCAGTGTGCAGCGGCAGTCAAAAAAGCAGGATGTTAGGAATCATTAAAAAAGGGATAGAGAATAAAATGGAGAATATCTTATCGCTCTTATACAAATCCATGGTGCGCCCACATCTTGAATACTGTGTACAAATGTGGTCTCCTCATTACAAAAAGGATATACTGGCATTAGAGAAGGTTCAGAGAAGAGCAACTAAAATGATTAGGGGATTGGAACGGGTCCCCTATGAGGAGAGATTAAAGAGGCTAGGACTTTTAGCTTGGAAAAGAGGAGACTAGGGGGGGATATGATAGAGGTATATAACATTATGAGTGGTGTGGAGAAAGTGAATAAGGAAAAGTTATTTACTTGTTCCCATAATAGAAGAACTAGGGGCCACCCAATGAAATTAGTGGGCAACAGGTTTAAAACAAATAAAAGGAAGTTCTTCACACAGCGCACAGTCAGCCTGTAGAACTCCTTGCCTTAGGAGGCTGTGAAGGCTAGGACTATAACAGGGTTTAAAAGAGAACTGGATAAATTCATGGAGGTTAAGTCCATTAATGGCTATTAGCCAGGCTGGGTAAGGAATGGTGTCCCTAGCCTCTGTCAGAGGGGGGTGATGGATGGCAGGAGAGAGATCACTTGATCTTTACCTGTTAAATTCACTCACTCCGGGGCACCTGGCATTGGCCACTGTTGGTAGGAAGGATACTGGGCTAGATGGACCTTTGGTCTAACCCAGTACGGCCTCTCTTATGTTCTTATGTTCTTATTTTTAAGTTATGAAGAGTTCCCCTGTGATTTTATTTCCATGACAAAAGTTGCCTTTCAGAAGACAAGCCTACACAGTGATTGTCCCTGCTGGAAAGCCAGTATAACAAATCAGGGTGCTTGAAGCAGTTTATAATTAATCTACAGGTTCCTTTCCCAGCTTTTCAGAGGAGATCTGTACAGACCATAAAGGAAACCCAGATTTTTCAGCAAGCAAAGCGCAGACTAGGGTCTGAAAATCAGACTCTGTTCATTTCCATTTTGTTTCCTACATCCAGGGGTGAAAGTAACTGTAGTCACTTACCGGTGCGCTGGGGGCTGACTGTGCCCCCGGAAGGGGCGGGGGCCCAGGCAGAAGGGGCGGGGCTCGTGGGGTCAGAGCCAGCCCCGGCCCGCCCTGTATGGGTAAGTCTCTCCCCTTTCTCTCTCCCCGCCCCCCCAGTGGGTAGCACCCTGCACCTAGGGGTTCTGGGCCCTAAATGCAGAGCCCCTTCCCCATCCCAGGGCTCTGATGGCTATTTAAAGGGGATCCCTGGGCCCCTTAAATAGCCCCCAGAGTTGGGGGGTGGGGGAGCTCTGCGGGCTATTTAAAGGGCCGGGGCTCCCACTGCCTCTGCCGCCACGGTTCTTTAAATAGCCGCCGCTTCAGAAAGCCGTGGCTATTTAAAGAACCGAGGCGGCAGAGGCAGGGGAGCCCCCGACCCTTTAATAGCCCCCAGAGCCCCACTGCTGCTGCTCCAGGGCTCCAGCACTGGGACTCTGGCAGCAATTTAAATGGCTTGGGGCTCCAGCCAAGGCTGGAAGCTCCAAGCCCTTTAAATTGCAGCCTGGGAAAGCCAGGCGCCCAGGTACAGCACACTGGCTCTTGCCGGTACGCCATACCGGGGCGTACCGGCTTACTTTCACTTCTGCCTACATCACCACCATAAAGTATCTGAGGTCAAAGCCTTGTGGATGGAGGGAGGCAGAACAGAGCCCTGTTTTCTCTTCAGGAATGATACGGACTCTCTGGTTCTGATAGCAGTAAGAAAACCATGTCGTTTTGTAAGTAAGGTAGGCAGGACTGACTCAGAAGCCAAACAGGAAGTAAATCTGGGAATTAGCAAGAGGCTGTTCTTACAGTCACTTGTGTGGCCATAATTGCACTTACGAAGTGCATTTGGATTCACTACTGGTGCGGAGAGACAAACCCTGCTCTCATACCAACCTATTGATGTCAATGGGATCCAGGTCGTCTCCTGTCGCACTTATTTATATGCAGCTTTTAAAACACCTGCCCCAGGTTGGCTGCTCAGCTTTAGGAGTACCTAAAATGTGTCCAGTCTGGTTCTGCTCATCTCTCTTCACATCCTGGAGTCACGTAACTTTCCTTTTGTTCAACCCCACTGCATGGAGGAAATTCTTGTCAGTTCATTTATCTGCAGGATCAGTTGTAGGTGTATTGATTTTTTTTCTCTCCCTTTCCCCTCTGTGTTTGCTTTCTGAATTATGCAATGGTGCAGTTTTTCCTCCTCACAAGAAGCGAGTGAATTTCGGAGGAAGATCAATTGAGCCCTGCTTGCCATAGTTTAGTCAGGAATCCCCAATAGGGGCCAGAAGAGAGAGAGAGGGAAGGATAATAAGGCTGGAGATGATCAATCCAGTCCTGGTGCAAAAAAATGAGAGAGAGTGGGGCTGGCATAATCATTCAGTTCTCCTCGTGTGAGTCTCAGATCCCCTAGTCTCAATCAATAATCTACTTTGAGTTGCTTCAGAAACTCACACAGCCTCTCTCCCTTCCCCCTGTAACTCAAATAATACTGTGCTTTATAGCATGAGAATATCCAGTGATGCCTCAGTAAAGGTGAGTGTTGTGTGTAGTTTTTTTCTATTTCCCTTTTAAAGTACACATTATGAGGGCCAGTTAGATCTTGCGTGAGCTGAGATGAAAGGGGTGCAAACAGGGCTTTTAGCAGTTTTGTTGTTGCAATTATTTTGCCAATAATAATGATTTCAAGATGGGATGTGAGATCTTTGATACCACGTGTTGTGATGGGGGCAGAGGATGGAGTTGCTACAGTGGTGCATTCAAATTTGGGAGGAGAGGAAGCCCCATGGGATGGAGCCTGAGATTTGCTTTGCTCCAGCTAGAACTCGCAGATGATGTCTGAGAACCAGCCTTGATCTGGCCTGGCATCTTGCAATCTGCTCTGAGTATGGGGCTCTCAGAGTCACAATTCAGTCCTGGCTTTCCTCTCACTCCAAGAAGGTAGTAAACAGCCCCAATTTGTTCCTGGAGCAGGTTACTACCCCACCGTGCCCGCTCAGCTGGCTTTGCTGAACAGTGCATTGTGATGCAGGAGGAAAATCAAGACTCCACCTACTCCTACCCTCCACCCATTCCCCACCCACCTGACTGACCAGAGATCCCTTAGGCCCGAGTTTGCTTTCACCGCAGAGTTAACTTGGGTGATCTGCATCCAGAGCTGAGCATCTATGTTAGCCTCAGCCAGGTGTGAGCAGACCTACATGAGTTATTGCATCCTTCCTGGTACTGCACTCATCTGTGTTAGGCCCCTGAAGACCTAGGGACAAGCCCATAGCTCTTAGCACTGCACTTAGCTGAGTGTTCAATAATTCTTCTCCAGAGAACAGTGAGAAAACTTGCCTGTCCTTCTAGTTGCATGGGGGAAAATGTGGAAAGGCATTGGAGGAATATTAGCACTCAAATTGCTTAGCCTGTGAACCTCACCAAAAATTAGGCAGGTTACCAGCCTGACTGAAAGGGGCTCTCAGACTTCAGTCTATTGCCTCATACAAGCCAGCTAGCCCTGGCTGGAGGCACCACACTCAGGGGAGAGGGTTTGTGTGTGGATGGGATGGGGTTACAAGCAACACCCAGGTAAAGGCTGGGATAGCTCTACAGTGAAGACATAGGGCTTGTCTTCACTACGTGCGGCAGCAATCGGTCTTTTGGCGATCGATTTATCACGTCTCGTCAGGACGCGATAAATCGATTGCCAGTGCTGCCCCCGTTGACTCTGGAACTCCAGCTCTCCGAAAGGCCTAAGCTGGAGTCAATGGGGGAGCACGCCACCGACCACCGCCGCCGTGAGGACGGCAGGTAAGTCGGCTGTAGAGACACCAACTTCAGCTACGTTATTAACGTAGCTGAAGTTGCGTATCTACAGCCAATCCCCTGCCCTAGTGAAGACCAGTCCTTAGTCTATGGGGCTGCTCTGCCCACCAGCTTGTGATCCATGATGCAGGTATTACATCAAAGGGAGTAAGTGGCACCTCTTTTCATGGGTTATAGGCCAGCTGATGATTGACCTCTGTGTTTGACACAATCACTCTTCAGAGGACAGTTGAATTTCCCATGTAAATTTTATATAAGAATGACCATACTGGGCGTGACCAAAGGTACTTCTAGCCCAGTGTCCTGTCTTCCAACAGTGGCCACTGCCAGGTGCTTCAAAGGGAATAAATCCAACAGGGTAATTACTGAGTGATCCATTCCCAGTCATCCAGTCCCAGCTTCTGTCAGTCAGAAGTTTAAGCATACTCTGACCATTTTGGCTAATAGCCATTGAGGGACCTATCCTCCATGAACTTATCTAAGTCTTTTTTGAACCAAGTTATACTTTTGGCCTCCACTACATCCCCTGGCAATGAGTTCTACAGGCTGACTGTGCATTGCAGGAAGTAGTACTTCCTTTTGTTTGTTTTAAACCTGTTTCTGATTAATTTCATTGGGGACCTCTAGTTCTTGTGTGATGTGGTGGGGTAAATAATACTTCCTTATTTACACTTTCTTTGATGTAAAATATGGGGAAAAAACTTTTCCAGAGGAAACATGAAATTTGCCCAGGTGTCTTCAGATCTTTAGTTTCTGTAGCTAAACAATCACAGAGCACACAATCACCATATCTCAGGCCTAAACAACTTGTAAATGTTTAAAATGAAGCCAGCTGATTTATTCCCCTTATTTAGGGCAAGCTACCTGAGTCTTGCCCAGATGTAACTGATGGAGCAGACAAGATATTTCTGCTACTTCTGGTTGGATGAAAAGCAAATAGGACCTTTTTTAAAAAAGATTCTTTTCTCTTTTCTGCATTCATCCTGTCATTTTTGTCAATTTTTCCCAACCTTCTCACTGAAAACTGGGGGAGGAAAGGAAGAGTGATAAAAAAAAGAAAGAAAGAAAGAAAGAAAGAAAGAAAGAAAGAAAGAAAGAAAGAAAGAGAAAGAAAGAAAAAGAAAGAAAAAAAAAAACCAACCCAACCCTCAGAAATTTTAATTCTTCTTTTTTCTCCTTTAGCATTTTGGTCTTGACATTTCCTGACCATCTCCATGGCTGACTCCCCAGTGGGGCCCGCACATCCCTGGTGAGCCAGAGAGATAGTCTGGACAGCAGCAGCTATGGAGAGGTGATCTGTGAGCAAGGAATGAGACTCCTGGGGTGTGTGAATAGAGATGTGGTGGATCAGGAAGAATGAACAGGATTTGTAAGGGTGTACATGGATCTCTTGCAGGGATACTGTCCCTATTATCAGAAAGCTTCTCGCAAAGGGGCCATAGACTGATCTGAGGGAACCACCTCCAGCGTAGTACAAGCCACTGGAAGCAGCCAGGTCAAAATCAGAGCTGAGCTCAAACCAAAACATGGATTTAAACAACCTCCAGACTTTGGGGGAAAGTTTGGATTGGATCTGAATTTTGTGGCTTCTCATCCCTTTGTCTCTAACAGCATGAACTTGAATCTCAGATCAGAGCACACAACAATCCTCCAAACTTTGGAAAACTTCAGATTCATTTTCAGAGCCAAAGTATGCAACTAAGTCTCATCTGTAGTGAGGAGCAAACTGGCAGGGAGGGGACAGGCCTAGAAGGCTCAGAGCTATTACAATCTCTACTAACTAAACTATTGTAAGCAGAGCTACATCTGCAGCTTGAAAAAACTCAGACTGTAACAAGCATCAGTATCCTGATTTGCAGGATCTCCAACTGAGGGATAGAGTTCTGCTGAGAAATTTGGATATTGCTGGCAAATATAAGATAGCCGACAGAAGGAAAGCATGATGATGGAAAAACTAGGAACTCAGCTGGTCTACAAGATTAAACAAGAAGTGGGGCCAGGGCAAATAAAGACAGTACATAGAAATCTTTTACTCCTTGTGGGGGAGTTGATAGACACTCCTTACAAACGGACCACAACATGGCACCTGGGCAGAACAAACAAAGCTACTATCCAACATGGACAGTAGACCCCCTGGGGCTAACCTACCCTCTACTCAGCACATCTGAGAGTCAGTTTGAAGAGGAAGATGCTGCCATGGTGAATCCTAGAATGGAGATGAGATTTCTGTCCTGATCAGCTGAATCGTGCCACCAGGGAGACTATCCTGCACTGACACATCTAGGTTATTAGACACAGGAGCCATACAGGTGGAAGGTGTCCTGAATACCTTCCACTATTAGAATCAGAGATGCAGGGGCCTATGCCAGTAGCCAAGGGATCCTCAGAGGAATCTTCACCAACCCTTGCCCAAGAAGATGTCTTCCCCATCAAGCCCCTGCAATGCCTACTCTCACCAGATGGGACAGGGTTATAAGGCCAGTAAGCCGGTTAACTTATGATACACCTGGAGTGGCTAGTGAAGAACCAGTACACTTAGTTCACAGGCTTGTGGAAGCTATAGTGGGTTTCCTGAGACCCTTTGTGGGGAACTAATGAATTTTGTATAATATGGAGTGTGATTTGTCGAGAAGACAAATTCGTGGCTGGAGGGAGGATGTAAGCAGAGTCTGAATGAGTTCTCAGCATAAGAACATAAGCTGCCCTGACATCTAGAGGTGAGCGGTGGAAGAAGACTTTAGAAGCTGATCTTATTGCATAGACCAGAGGTGGGCAAACTGCAGCCCGCAGGCCACATGGCCCGTTGGCCATTTTTATCCAACCCGCAAGCTTGGGCCAGGAGGCGGGGCCAGTGGCCCCGCCCTCCTGGACCCAGTTGCCAGCCAAGTGCAACAAGTCGCTAAGCCCCATTCTCCCAGCCCGGCTGCGGGGCCCCGCACTCCTAGCCTAGGGTGCCAGGATGACCGCAGCAAGCTGGGGGGCCCTGCGCTCCCAAGCCGGGGGCCAGGCTGACCGCAGCAAGCCGCTGGGCCACGCGCTCCTGGCCCGGGGTGCAGGACCGAGCACGGCAAGACACACGGCCCCGTGCTCTTGGCTTGGGGTGCAGGGCAAGCGTGGCCGAGCGAAGCACTGCACTGCGAGCTGCGGGGCCCTATGCCCGGCCAAGCAGATAATCAAGTTGTGGGGGGACTTAGGCGGTGGGGGCCCCAGGGGTGGTGATTAGGGTCATGGGGGGTCTCAGGAGGGAACAGAGGGCAGGGAAGCTAGATAGGGGTTGGGGTCCTGGGAGGCAGTTAGAGTGGGGGGGGTCTCTGGAGGGGGCAATCAGGGGAAAAGGAAGGGGGTGTTGGATGGGTCAGGGTTCTGAGGGGGGCAGTCAGGGGACAATAAGTGGTTGGGGGTCAGATAGAGGGCAGGGCCTTCCCTACCCGGCCCTCCGCACAATTTTGAACCCCAGTGTGGCCCTTGGGACAAAAAGTTTGCTCACCCCTGGCATAGACACACCCATGCTGCCAAGGTGCTCAGCATGATGGGATTGCTTGCCCAAATGTTCACTTGTGGCTGGTGTTGGATCCCTAGTCTCCTTTTTATGGGGCAGGAGTAATAAAGTGTTGTTATCCTTTTATGAACCCAGTGCAGCAGAACTGTATCTGGCATACCCCGGTGGAGAGACTCAACCTCAGCTCAATGGCACTCACTAGGCAGGGGACATGGGTTCCAAAGCCCAGGAAGGGGGAGGAAATTGAATTGGCATAGGTATGGTGGTCCCCTAATAGTGTGGGTCTTGCTTAAGGGTCTTAGAGACCATTTGGTCCTTCCTCTCTTCATGGTATAATAAAAGATCTAATTTAGATTCATTTGAGAGTTTTGATATATACTGTAGAGTTGAAATTACTGATACCTAGGGCTAAGTATTAGACCTACTTTGAGTCAGTATTTCTTTTGCAAGAGATTGCCCAGTGTACACCAGCAGTGAGGCTCCCTCACTAACAGCTGAAATTACTGAATGCTGTTAAATGTGTGTGTGGAGAAAACCCTGAAGCTATCTTGGTGAGTGGCCAGCTGGTGGAGCAGTGTAGTAAGCAGCCAGGAGAGTGACTGGGGGAAAGGGCCATGGCAGAGCCCCACAGAGGGCAATGAGCAAGTGCCTGAGCAGTGGAGCATGTAAGGTGCCTCCTTATCCCCTGTCACTCCACACAAGGTGGGAGGTGAACTCTGTGGATGAACCTCTTAACTCTGGGGTTGCACTTGCCAAGGACAGCAACTGTGGTTGGGGTTCAAAGAAGGGATGGTCACATTAAAGGGACTTCTGGGTTGCTGGACTTAAGAACTGAGGGGAAAAGGACACTGCCCAACTTACTTGGGGGTGGGTCTTTGGCTCATGGTTTATGTTTATGAACCCTAGTTGCAGTGTTTTCCAAATGTAATGCTGAGTTACTTCCCTCTTTTTATTAAAAGTTTATTTTGCTACACTCAGACTCTGTGCTTGCAAGAGGGGAAGTATTGCCTCTTAGATGCACCCAGGGGGTCTTGTGTAATTGTGCCTGGTCACTGGGTGAGGGCTTGAGCCAGCTTTGTGTTGTATTGTTGAAAAGGAACCCCTAGATACTGATCCTGGCACTTGTTACTGCTGGCTCCACATGGCAGAAGGGTTACACAAATTAATTCAATATGAGTTCTGATATCATGTATTATGGGGATTCTAGCAGCACATAGAGTCCATCTTGTGTTAAGACAGAACATACTTCTAGTGAGAGACAGTCCCTGCCCTGATCTATATAAATGTCAGACGGGAGAATTATCACTATTACTATTCTCATTTTCCATACAGGGAACTGAGAAGCACAGATTAAATGATTTGGCCGAGATCATATAAGAAAATCTCAAGCTAAACTCACATCTCTTATGTCCCAGTATAGGGCATCAATCATTCATTTTGCCCAAAATAAACAGTTTAGACTTTATATTAACACACACTTGTTGCAGTTCTGCAGGCAAAGACTGGAGACTGAGATATTTTAAGACTTGTAAAGAATCTTCTCCATATCAGTTTACAAACAAGATTGTTAATTAACATTATTTGTTATTCACTAGTCTCCTGTTAAAAAAAGCTTCCATCATCCAGTCAACTAGCAGGAACAATATACCACAAGGCTTAGGTGACCACCAGTAGCACCCCAGATAGCAAACAATAAAAGCAAGCACCACATAAGCTGAAATTTGTTTGCACAAACTGTTGGTTGAACAGCTATGGATAACAAATACATTTATATATACAGTGTCTGTTTGTGGGTAATTTGCAAACAGGAAAAAAAAGAGCTAAATGTGTTAGATAAATTATTCACTAGGAAGCATTTGATGAGCTCTGCTGGGAGGAAGTAACTACAGCTCGCTAGTCTTGGAACAACTGTTTGCTAGAGCCTTTTAGGCAATGGTTCCACTTTACCAGATGAAGATCATGGCAGTCAGAGCCTGCTGCTTCCTATTCAGTTGTACATGCTGTAAGCTACAGTGGAGTTTGTGTTGCTTTGAGAGTGAGAATGTCTTTGGCGCAACCCATGAGAAACAGAGCGCATGCAGATAAGCAGGAGGCAGATCATACCAATTGCACCAGAGCCCAGATATGTAGAGTTCTAGCCATTAATGCCACAAATCTCAACAGTGGTCTGCCTAGTAGCAGTGGGGGCAATGGCCAGGTCCTGTGCAAATGACTCCAGATCTGATCCTCTACTGCCTTGTACCATCATCTATAGCACGTAAAATTCTGACATTTCAATTTGGTAGCACTTCATAGCCACTGTGCACTGTTGCCTATAACTCTACAAGGGGCAGGGCTAGGGTGACCCTATGTCTCATTTTGGCCAGGACAGACCCTTTTTTAGGCCTTGTCCCAGCTGTCCCAACTGATGATCAGTTGGCAAGAGCAACTGGCATTTGCATTTGCCCATTTTTGCCAAAAAA
This sequence comes from Dermatemys mawii, assembly GCA_007922305.1. NCBI lineage: Eukaryota > Metazoa > Chordata > Testudines > Dermatemydidae > Dermatemys > Dermatemys mawii. The sequence continues at coordinate 1,269,747 of ML677490.1, forward strand.
GTGGAGTGGGACCCCTAGCGTGATGCAGAGGAATGTATGGGAGGGAAGTGGGAGTGAAAACATCAGCCCTGTGCTGGAGAGAGGGCTAGGGAAAGTGGCTCGGGCTAGCCCACCCTGCATGTATGGGAGAAAGGGGGGCCTCAGGTGGTCCCATATGCAGGGGTGAGAGGGAAGCCTCGGGTGGCCCTGTGCATGGGCATGCAGCTGGGGGGTTCAGCAGACCAGTCCTGTGCCCGGGCAGGAAGTGGGGGAGGGGGGAACTCAGACAACCAGCCCCATGCATGGTTGATTAGTGGGGAGGCTCAGACGACCAGCCCCGTGCATGGGGGAAAAAGCGGATTGCAGGCGGGTGGCAGTGGGGCTTGGAGGACCAGCCCCAGGCGCAGGCAGGCAAGGTGGTGTGTGTGTCTTGGACCAGCCCCACGCAAAGGGGGCAAAGGCAATTGTGGGGAAATGGGGGTCATGGGCAGATGGCAGAGGAGTTCATGCTGACCCTGGGCTCCAGTGGGCAGACTGGCCCTGCATGAGCAGGAGGCAGGAAGGGCTTGGTTCATCCCTCAGGTGGCCCTACATGTACAGGAGTGGTGGTGAGACTGGGGTCAGCCACAGGTGGGGAGGGAGACGTCAGTCGTGCCCTGAAATGGGTGGGAGACAAGGCAGGCTTTTCCTTTGGGAAAATATGATCACCCTAGGCAGGACACCCACAGTCACACCCCCAGGTTCTATTCCCAGCTTCACCTATTACTCTTCATAATTTGTACTGTGGTAGAGCCCAAAAGCCCAGTCCAGGATTGTGACCCTGTTGTGCTAGGCACTGTACAAATGCATAGGACAAGATGATCCCATCTCCAGAGGGAAAGAGATCAGGGTGATTACTGGCATTCCACTCTTTCATTCAGAGTGGGTCCTGAGCCAAGTCACTTCCCCTTTCTGTACCTCAGTTTTCCCAGCTGTGAAAAAGGGAATAATTATATGAACCCACCTTTGTGGTGCTTTAAGATCCATGAATGAAAGACACCACATATGTCCTATGTATTACTACCATTACATATACTGTATTATAAAACCACAAAGTCAGGCAATTTAAACATAAGCATTTAAACAATACTGACATTTACACTGAGGCAAATAAGGAACAAATCCATTGAAGTGTATGGAGTTACACCGTGTCAGAACACTTTGAGTTCAGAATCAGGCCTAGAAATTCAGCTAAACCATTTGGACCAGTGGGGGAATCAATAGGTTTTACTGAGAAATGAAAAGGACAAATGTAAATTAAAAATGCCCCACCTGACATGTTTGGGCAATTTCTACCTCAGACCTATTCTCTTCAGATAATAAAGTGTCAGTGAATGCAGCATGAGCTGATGAGCATCAGTCCAGCTGAAGGAGCTCTTCCAATAAAGTAACAGTGGATCTACTTTTGGGAAGTGTTAACCAAAAGCCCTCAGAGAGATGGACTGAATTACACTTGCAAAAGGAATGGCTTAAAAGGTTAATCAACACTTAACACACAGTAGTTACATCTGCCACAGCAATTATATTGTTTTAACACTAAACACAGGGAATCCCATCAATACAGTCCTGATGGCAGAGAGCAAGGTACAGTAGTTAGGGTGCCACTTTGGGAGACCTGCATTCAATTCCTTGCCCTATATCATCTTGGGCAAATTACTTAGGTTCTCTGTGCCTCAGTGCCCCAGCTGTGCAATGGGGATAACAGAACTGCCCTGCCTCACAGGGGTGAAGTGAGGAGAAACACATTGACCATTAGGAGGTACTCAGGTACTACAGTGCTAGGGAGCAGATAATTATAAGAGTTAGAAGTCCAGTATTGCAACCCAGTAAATGCTGGTTCTTACTAGCAACTCTGGCACCATTATCACACACCCATATAACACGAACTGTGTTGAGTGGCATCATTGGAGGATGTCACTCAACACAGTTTACAAGGAGTTCAGTGCATCAAAAGTAATAATAAAAGAAAAGTTGTAAGTGAAGTTGTGTCCCATTTCCTTGGAGTCTGATGCAAACTTGACTCATTTGTGTGTTGAAAACAAAACTAAAAGTAGTGTAGAATCTACGTGAGATTTAGACTGAGGCCCTGTTTCAACAATGCACTTAACTTTAAACATTGAATGTGCTTAACTTTAAACATTGAAATCAATGGGAGTTACTTACATGCTTAAGCGCTTTGCTGAATTGGGGCCTGAATAGTCTTAGTTTGGTGCTCAGGAGATGTAGGAGGTTCCCTGAAGCTCAGAGTGCCATTACTCAGGGTGGAGTTGCCCTGTAGGAAGAGGTCATCTGCCCAGGAGAGCTGGGTTCTGTTCATACTTCTGCCACTGACTTTCTGCATGACCATGACCAAGTCAACCAGTCTTTCATATCTAGTCTAACTTAGGACATTCTAGCAGAAGAACTGCCCTGGTGTTATCACCATTGAGAGCCCAATAGTAGGCAGGGATCTGGTGGCTTTGGGTATTTTTACCACCAGGTCAATTAAACTGCAGCTGGAAGAAGCACCAGGAGGAATCTTCTGCTGAAATTCCCCACTGTAGGTGAGACTCCTATGCCATGGGTTGGCTGAAAGAGGAGGGAGTCTGGCCAGCAGATACTCTTTGGGGACAGAGGAGAGACAGACAGGAGGTTTGAGGGAAGGTGAGGAAGATGAGAAAGCCAAAAGACAAGGACTCTCAGACCCAGATCCACAAAGGTATTTAGGATCCTAGTTTTCATAGATTTTTGATGGTAGTTACCCTAAATACCTTTATGGATCTAGGCCATAGAATTTAAGGTGCAAAAGGATACATGGATCCTCCAATCTGACTTCCTGTACCTCACAGGCCAAAAGTGCTGCCCAGCACCTGCACACCAACCCCAGAACCAGAGCTAGACCCAAGTGTTACAACACTCAGGAGACCAAGCTATTGCATGCTACAGGCAGAGAACTGAAGGGACCAAGGTGCACTAATGCTCAAGACCTCTGTGAAGGCAGAAAGTGATTAAGTAGGTATAACAGGGTGCTTGTCTGGGAGCTGGAGCCAGCGCACGTGGTTGGTGGCCTGGAGATGGAGAGGACCCTGCAATGGCTCATAGAACAGCAGAAGCAGACCCAGCAGGCCCTGCAGACCATGCAGCAGACCCACCAGGCTGAGAGGCAGACCTTCCTAACCTGGCAAGCTGAACAGCAGAAGTGCCTACAGGACTTCGTCCAGGAGTAGACCAGCATGCAAGGAAAGTTCCTGCAGCAGCTGGTGAGTCCTGGGTCAGGGGAGGGTACCTGGCCGCCGGGCTGGGGACTTTGTAAAATGAGCCTGGCGGATGATCTGGATGCTTTCCTTGGAACATTTGAGCGGGTAGCCACTGCTGCGGGATGGGAGAGGACCACCTGAGCCCTCCATCTCTCTCTCTCCCCTTATCTGACCGGCAAAGCTCAAGCTGCCTATATAGCGTTGGGAGAGGATCAGGCCCAGCGATATGAGGCCGTAAGGGTGGCCATCTTAGACCGGGTTGGTTTGTCGGCTGAGAAATACCAGCAGAAATTCTGGACAGCACGCCGGCGGTGCAGCCCAGGGCATTTACTCAACAGCTGCGGGACTGAGCCATGCGCTGGCTGAGACCAGAGGCACGCACTGGGGAGGAGATAACGGACTCCTTAATCCTTGAACAGTTCCTACAAAGCCGCCCCGGGGCGGTGCGTACCTGAGTGCGAAGGCACCAACCGGACACTGTGGAGGAGGCCGTCCGAGTGACGGAAGAGTACACTGAAGCCGAGGGACCTCGGGGGGAGAAGCGGTCTCGGAAGGACCAAGACCTGGGGCAGAGACCGACGCCCTCTTTCTCTGGCCAAGGGAAAGAGAAGAAGGGGGAGCCCTGGGGAACACCCGAGAAGGGTGCCCGGCTCACATGCTGGCAGTGTGGAAAGCTGGGGCATGTGAAACGGGACTGCCCAGCCATGGAGTGTGGGTGGGCAGAATTGTGTGGGTGGACCCAAGTACAGGGGCAAAAATGGGGGTGGGGAATACCTAACCTGCCTGTGAAGGTGGGGAGGAACACCCAAAGGGGGGGTGCTCGACACCGCCTCAAGCTGCACGTTAGTGCAGAAGGCGTTGGTAAAACCCCAGTGGTTAATCGTGGGGCTAGGATGGCCCTGGGGTGCGTCCATGGGGACAAGAAATACTGTCTGGTAGCCCAGGTACCCCTGGAAGTTAAAGGGTGCTTCCGATGGAAGCGGGTGGGGGTGCTGGAAAGGCTACCATGTCCAGTAATAGTAGGCAGGGACTGGGCCCAATCGTTAGCCCAAAGCCGTGGGGTGCCCTGAGATCAGAGGTGGAAGCCCTTAGGGTGGGTTCCCCAAGGCAGGGGGGCAGGCCCAGTCCCAAAGAGAAAACTCCTAGACAGAAAAGCCTAGAGTGGGTGGACCCGTGGGAAATTCATGAAGCGGGGCTGGTCAACCCGAGCCCCCCAGGGCAAGGGATGGGGGCAGGAGACCACCCCATTATCCCCTTCCCAGAGGAACAGGAGGTCCCTCCCAAGGATGGGCTGGGTGCTGACCCCCGGTCAGAGGAACGGGAGACCCCAGACCCACAGAGACATGCAGGGGAAACTGAGGCACAGAAGGTCCCACCAGAATGTGGGGTGGATGCCGACCCCTGGCCAGAGGAACATGAGGCTCTGGTCCCACAGGGAAACGCAGGGGAAATTCAGGCACAGGCTGCCCTGCTCATGGGTAGGACAGTGCCAGAGCCCCGACCAGAAGTGCAAGAGGAAGCAGGGGCAGGGTGCCTGCCCCCCTGCGACTGGTGCGATGACCTGCGAGCTGAGGCAGAGTTGGGGGGACCACCACTCCCTGTGCAGTGCTCCTTTTGTGGGAGAGGAATGGGGGGACCCTCTGCAGTGTTAAGGGGGGATGGCCTACCCAGGAGCAGGGAATTGTCCCCAGAAAAGCCTCTCTTGGGGGGATGGCAGAAGGGGAGGGGAAAGAGGGCCAAGGGCGGCCCTGTGGCACTGTGTTTAATGGGGGAGGTGTGTAACAGGTGGCTGGCGAGAAGGTGCTGAGCCAGCCCCTGTTCCCTCTGTTAGAGTGGGCAGCAGAGGCTCTGCTAGCCCAGCTCCCAGCTGGAGGAGTTAATTGGCTAGCAGGGCATGGCCCCAAGGAGAGTGGGACTTAAGGTGAACCACCTGGGAGCCTTCCAGGCCAGAGGATAAAGCTGGCAGGAAGGAAGTCACAGGGGGGAACCAAGTGTTGTTGCTCCTGGCTAGTTGTGGGAGCTAGCTGTCCCCCAAGGCAGCCAAGTCAGTGGGCTATTGTAGGTATATATGTATATAGGTGATGGTGGGGACTTGCAAAAGGGAAATTAAGGGACGCTGGTGCTTATAAAAGTGGGGTCTTGACTCCTTTGTGGACCGAGTGGAGAAGGGCTCATTTACAGTAGGATATACATGGACTCAGGAAGGATGAATTATCACTGTAAGAACAGTGTTTATTGATTATCATATTATGGCTTTCCAAACAGCTTTTCCCTTCAGTCACCTTTGTGGCCTTTATTAGTCTCTCTTCATGGACCTTTGTACCAGATGCTTTTTGTTTGCACTGAAATTTGGGGAATGGCATCTGTGTGTTGAACACTAGCATTGCTAGGCCAGCAGAAACAGCACCATGTGATGACCAGTCTTGTGTCTCACATCATAAAAGAAAGTGGCCAGAATGAACACGAGTACCTTATGTGCTGGTATTCAACTAAGTATGAATAATGAACATGTTTGCAGGGATCAGGATTCCTATGCAAACAGCCTGGAAGATGGGATACAGCTGATGGATAATTTATTCACAAGGAATAATTCAGTCTTTACCAAACATGCCAATACACTCAGGACTGGGCCCTGATTTTCATCAGCCTCAAATCCCAGAACCATCATTCTGAAGAACATGCCATTTTGGATCTCCTTTTTAAGAGGGTAGATATTTCTGGGGCCCTCCCTTGTATGCACCTTGGGCCTGCAGTGTGGTTCACCATCTCTAACATGTCAGAAGGCCCATGCTAGGGATTCCCAACATCACATCCCTACTGCTTTACAAAAAAGATAATCTCTTGGATTATTGCCCTTCCCTTCTCTCCCATCAATCCCTCCAGCTAGCCTATCCTGACAGCATCAATCACAAAGCCCTGGTGGGAATGATCTTGAAGAGTTTGGTCCTGTTTTGAGCAGGGGGTTGGATTAGATGACATCCTGAGGTCTCTTCCAACCCTAATCTTCTACGATTCTGTGCTCACTCAGTTACAGCTGTCTGATGGAGTTGGGAGGGTAGCCAAGACCTTGAATGACAGTAGGGAAGTTACTTTTCTCTCCTCCTCTCAGAACTTGTTCCACATTTTCTGTTAATGAGGGAATAGCGGGTGGGGAGAGAGAGGAGAAAAAATGCTTTAAATTATTAATTGACAATATGATTGTGTGTCATAACAGTGTGTCTGTGATGGGAGAAGAGAGTTAGTGTGGCAGGGCCTCAAGTAGCACAGCCCAGACTGCACAATAGCATAGATCTGATTAAATATTGATGTGCACTAATTGGCTACAGGGTTTCAGGACAGCTTGGGCTTTGTTGGGATCATTTATATTCCTGCTTTGGAAATGGAAAAAAAACCCCACACAAACCCAACATTTTCATGTTTCAGTGTCCTCCCTCCTCCTTCTCCTCCTCTTTCATATACCTTCTCTTCCTAATTCCTGTACAAATTAACATGGTCTTAACCTCTCTGGATTTTCTACAGTGCTGACATGCTACCAACATGTCAATTAGGCAAAACTTGCAGAACCACATTTCATGGCAGAAAGGAAGCCTTGCCCTTGCAGACTATTGTCTCCTTACTTCGCTGTCCATCCCAGGCTCTTAACCCTTTATCTGCCTGTTCCAGATAGCCAGTTGACAAGTTTTCTCAGGAACTTGTTGCTGGATGAGGTCAGGATCTTCTGTTCTGGAATGTTCTTTGGGTTTTGTTCATTTGCTGAGCTAGGCCTAGGTGATCTTAGCTCATATCATCTACAAAATAGTCTATTTTGAGCCTTAATCTTCTGTGCCTGAAGCTACAGGTTAATCTGTCCCATAGGATCATCTGCAAAATTGTGGAGTTTCTGGACATCATCACATGTTTCTTTGGTTATTCTCACCATATCCAGCACACCCATCATGAATTGCAAACTGGCAGCCTCCACCACCCCTAATTACCCCACTTAGCCACAAATTGGAAGGTTGCTTTAACTTCAAAATAGCCAGTCTACCCATGAGTTCATCCAACCGGCAAGCTCCCTCAGTCAAGATTAGCCCATCTGCCAAACTGCAGATTCCACCATGGCTATTTCTACAGCCTACCTATTCACATGCCAAACTTGTTGGGTTCCACCACCATCAAATACCCACCTTAGGATGCGGATTGGTGCCCACCGGTCACTCTCAGAAGAACCACCAATAAAACTGATACATCCTGTAATGAAATCACCATGTCAACCATTCCGCTTCTCTGCTCCATTACTTCATCCAAACTTTTAGCATCATTCTCAACAGAGGAGCCATTTGCAAGGCAGAATGTCCAAGGGACAACATAAGCAACATAGAAGAGGCAGTACCTCAGCTAAGGAATTAACTAGGGCTAACCAAAAATTTTCCACCTAAACTGATGGGGGGTTTTAATAGAAAATGGAATTTCCAATTAAATAAAAAAAAAGTGATCATCAGCCAAAACATATGCAGTTTGATGGTGTGGGGGTTGCTTTCAATTAAAAGTTGCACATTCTCTCAAAGGCACGGGTGGGTAAACTTTTTGGCCCAAGGGCCACACTGGGGTTCAAAATTGTATGAAAGGCCAGGTAAGGATGTTACCCACACAAATTTCTCTATCCCTTCCACACTATAGGGACACACACCTTTACCCAGTTCCTGGGTTTGTAATTGTTCTTGAGTCACTCTTACTCAATTCCTAGGGCTCAGGGCACATCTTCCTGCGGGTTGGCAGGATTTTTAGCCACTGAAAGAGCCTCACACAGTAATTTTCTTATCCTCTATTTATTGACAATTCTCAAACAAGCAGAATACACAAGCTAAGCACACAGTGTCATTCTCACCAATCCTGGGACAGGCAGGCAAGCTTCCCCTGTTGGCCAGGCAAGGTCAGTCTCTGGATCTTAGCTGCTGCACCTCACGGTTGTGCAGGAAAGTCCTGGCAGCTCTTATCTTAAGCTGGGTCTTGGAGGTGAGTTCTTTTCCTCAGGGGTTCCTTGTCTCCTTTGGTCTTCTTCCAGCCCTTTTCCTCCTGCTTCTGATCTTTCTCTCCTCAGCTCCTTCTTGGACCCCAGTTCTTATAATGAAATTTGAGTCTTGCTTACCTTAACCAATTATCTTAGTATAATTTTACTAACCAATCCTAACAAAATTACCTAAACAATCATGCCCCACCACCTTAACTGATTTACACATAGTACAATTAATTATACAGCAGACAGAAACAATTACAAACCAGACAGAGATCACAATGTCAAACAATAGGAAAGTGCAATGACAATGCTTTATCTGGTGACAGTGGGAACTATTAGGGCCAGTCCCCTCCTCCCAGCCTGGTGTGAATCTTTTAAATACATTTTAGATGGAATGTGAGTATGTGACTCCAGGCCTACAGCTAATGGCTGCGGCTTCTTCAGTCTGGCTGCAGAAAGTGGCTTTGGTTCAGGCCTTCCAGCATGGCTACAGGAAAGCCATGCCCACCTATAGCCAATTCTAGCTCTTATCTTTTTCCTTTTATGAATAAGCCTTTAGATTTTAGATTTGAAAGGATTGGCAACAGCATGATTTGTGGGTAAGATCTGATTTGTATATTGACCTGGATCTAGAACTTGGTCCTTCGGGATCAGGAGAACCTTTTTTCTTTTACCAGTGTGTTTGGTTTTCATAACCAGACATCCCCATAGAAAGTGACTGCTGGTGGTGATACTGGGAAACTGGAGTGTCCTAGGGAATTGCTTGTGTGACTTGTGGTTAGTCAGTGGGGTAAAACCAAAGTCTTCTCTGTTTGGTTTGTCTTAGAGGTAGAAAAACCCCAGCCTTGGGCTGTAACTGCACTGCTTTAAGCAATTTGTCCTGAACTGGCAGTCTCAATTGGGTCCTACCAGAAACAGCACCGTTCCAGGGTGTGACAGGGTGCTGGGTAAGAACTGCTGAGCTAGCCCATTGTCAGGCGAGCTCCAATGAAGGGAGGTAAATTGGAGTGGGCTAGAGAAACCTGTGCCTGGATTGTCAAAAGGATTGCCAGCCTGATTAACCTGAGGCTGCATAAAAACTTCCTTGGCGGGAGGGGGCAGAAAGTGGTAGCTCTTCTCTCCTGGCTGCAGAGGCTGGGAAGTCCTTCAAACTGAAACCCATAAGCTATATGTGGGGAGAAGATGTTGATAAATAAATAAACTACACTGGTGATTGCTGAGCCACAAAGTCTCTGTGTGATATTCAGAACAAAGGAGGCCCTGCCATGCTCTGTTACACTGGGGCAGGATGAGGTTCCTGAATTAACCAGATTATGTCTTGAGCCCATGGTAGAGTAATGGTGTGTGCCCTAGGTTGTGTGGGTAACAACATATTTTGTACAAGATTTATCACAATTGTGTAACCGTGATGATATGTCAGGCTGATATATTAGTGTAAACGTGGTCATCTTTTATACAGCGTCACTTCTTAGCTTTTTTACGCAGTTCTTCCTATGTGAATTCCCACTGAGATCAAAAGAGGCCAAATTAATAGTGTATTAGCATTGGATTCAGGAAACCTGGGCTCCATTCCCCTTCAGTTGCAAACCCTCATATTAGCGGCATGCTGAGGAATAGTATTACAAACTAATAATAAATAAGGAAACAGATATAATAGTTCACCACTATGGAATTTCCTTGTAGTACACATTGTATAACATAAGAAACATTCAACAATGAGAATTATTCTATTGGAAACATCTTTTATATTTCATATCCCCCCAACTCATATTAATATTGATACCTGTCTGAGGTTGTATAGGGAAACCATATGAAAAACAACTTTCCAGCTGAGATTAGCTCAATATAGACCAAACTGGCTTAGCCACCCCTTTTCAGTTTACTTACCACAGCTCCTGCCTGATCAAGAGGGTGCTGGTTCATGTCTTGACTGCTGGAACGTGAAGGAGACACACACAACTGAGTCAAACTACAGAGAAAAGGCTTTGCTAATTAGTAACCAGTCTAAGGTAGTGTATGGCTGGCAGGTAAGAGTCAGAGTGACATGGCTTTTTATCATTGCAGATGGATCCTTGGGAGAGCTCAGAAACCAAGTATTCTCCATAGCAGAGGTCTCAAACATGTGGGCCGTGGAGTTATTTCCTGCGGTCCACCAAGCTCCCTATGCCCCCTGCCCCCCAGAGTTATTTTCTGCAGCCCACCTCCCTCTCCCCACAGCATGCCACATCCTCACCCCTCTGCTTACCTCCAGGTGCTTCTCACTGCCAAACAGCTGTTTGGCAGTGCTTAGCACTTTCCAGGAGGGAGGAAGAAGAGTGGGGAGCTGCATGCTCAGGAGAGGAGGTAGGAAGAGGTGGGGATTTAGGGAAGGGGTTGGAATGGGGACAATTAAGGGGTGGGAAGAGGCAGGGAAGGAGTGGAAAGAGGCACGGAAAGGGGTGGATTGGTGGTGGGGCCAGGGGCAGTGGTGGGGCAGCATGTGTCAGTGATGCAGCCCTCAGGCCAATGTATTAGTCCTCATGTGGAGGTCCTGGTGTTTTGAATTTGAGATCCCTGCTCTATAGTGTGAGATGCCCTGATAAGAAGCCCTGGAAGAAGAAATAAGAAGTATTTCTCCCTCCTTAACGGCTTCATTATTTTTTCTAGGACATAAGTTTGAAACTAAAACCTAAAGGTGTGCCTGGCAGCATGACTAGAGATTACTGGTTGAAGAATGCTCTCTCCCAAAAAACGTGAGAAATTTTAAAATAAAAAACTTATGTTTCTCAGATTTATTTTATGATTTTTTTAAAATGTAAAAACAAAACTCTTTTGTTATTCCCAAGCCCTTTTGGTATTCCAAAATCTTTCAATAAAAATATTAATGTTTTAGTAAAGTTTGGTTTTCAAAACCAAAAAATGATTAACAATAAACAATTTGGTTTTTGTTTTAGAAAAATCTGATTTTTTTTAAAAAAAATCTGATTTTTCTAAGAAAAACTAAAATATTTTGACCAATATGAAAATTTTCTGCAAAAAAAGGGGGTGGAGGCATTTTTGGTTTAAAAAAAAAAAATCAGCCAGCTCTGCTGGAGATCTAGTAGGATGAGACTGCTCTGAAATGGCTTCAATGATATTGCATTCTCCCTTGTCCTATAAAAAAACTGAAATAAATGTGATAAAGGCATAGTACTAACATAAGTAGGGTCCAACCCAACAGCCCTTGCTTCCACAAGAACTTCTAACTGACAAAAATAATTTCATTGCAGGCACAAATGGCTTCAGCCAACTTCCTCTGAAGTAAATAGGAGTCTTTCAGTTGACATCAGTGTGTGTAGACACTACCATAACAGAAATAATGATAACTCTGGGCTGCCTCCCTCAATTACTTATCTGTAAATTGGGGACACTGCTCCCCTGCCTCTCAGAGATGTTGCAAGGCTAATTTAATTGTTAGTGAGGCACTCCGATATGAAAGTGCCATATAAATATCTAAGTAGGTACTTTTGGGTGAACTCTTAACTTGACAGCTATGAGCTTTCTATCCAAAAATCATAAGGTGGACTTTAAAATAATGTGTTTTTTAAATATATTTTGGATTCTTTTTCTTGACCTTCAGGTTTCTGGGTCTTTAAGGTTCCTAGGTGTTGCAGGGTACTTTTCTGTCCCGTAGGAACAAGGCACACAAACAGCTGTTGAATAGAAGTAGTGAGTTTATTGAAGGCAAAGTGACACACCTGCAGCGGGGGCTCCACTCGCTGCTGTCACTAAACGGGGACGCGGCACATCGGAGCAATGCCCGGAGAAGAAGCCCACTGCACGTGGGCACACAGGCAGAGAAATAACAGGAACATTTGCATCTCATGCATACCTCATGAATAACTAATACCTTGTTTCTGTCTTGTTAGTATCACAGAATACATGCAGGTGTTTCATTTCAAGGCAAGTAAACCATGAGAGCCAAGTCCTTTGGCATGGAAAATATGCGATAACAGGGCAAAGACTGATAACAGTGGCTGAAAGTACCCTTTCCTTCCCAGTAGTTGGGGGGAAATAAGCACCCTTTCCTTCCTGGGGCAGGGGAGGAGCACCCCTTCCTTTCCTGGCGTCGAGGATGAGAGTGCCCCTAGCAGTCTACCGTCACAATGTCTTGCGCATCCTTACACTAGGGGTCACATTTCTCAGCAACTATGAGAGCTTTGCCTAATAAAAGATGAGATTCTTCCATAATCCCCAGTCTGCAGGAGCTCTGCCATTAAGAAAAACACGAATTAGCACAAGTAAATTACATGAGCTGGCAACAATGCGAGCCCTGCTGATGGAGAGGAGACAAATGCACCCGTTGTTTTGATCTGTGTCACTGTTCTCAGGACATGGTTCTGATGTGGTTGCTCCAAACACTGTTTAAGTTTTAGTTCTTTAATGCCTTTTAGTTCTAACTAAATGTGTGTGGTTGTGAGCAGTGGAGATTGAAGGGCTCAATCCAGAGAGCAAGTATAGCATGGGCCAGCATCTTGCACTGCTGCACTAAGGGGCCTGAATCTGGACCATCAAATAGCATGGGGAAGTCAGTCTCCATGGCCTACGCCATATTGACCTCTCTCGGGACTGTTAGCAAGTCTTACAATTGCTCTAGGCTGGGATTTGCAAAGAAGGCTGACCTTGGAGAAAGGTCTTAAAACCCAGAAGCTAAGCAACCAAGGGGAGCTAGCAAACAGGATACCACAAACAGGGGAATTTAAGAGGGAAGAAAGGAGATCCCCTGCTGAATGAACAAGGTACAAGTAGTAATCTTGTGACTGTCTGAGACTTTGTCCCCTGAATATGCCTTGATCATCTTTGATCAGCCTCGATCATCCTTGTGATCACCCTCCCACTGTGTGATTAGCTCTGACCTGGGAGAGAAGGCCTTAAAAGCCAGAGGCTAAGTGACCAAGGGAAGCTAGTGAACCAGGGACCACAAACAAGGGAATCGGAGAGGGAGTTTGCCAGAGGGAGCTGTAATATAATTGAAGGTTGATATGGTTAGAAAGGGCTGCATCACCAGTGCCAACACTGCTGCTGTGTCCTCCACCTGAACCTCCATCAGACAGAGAACCTGACCATGGATGCCTCTACCCAGAGCCTGGTGTGGATTTGCAGAGTCTATGACCTGAATTTCCCGTTCTCAGAAAGCCAGGCTGGGGGGACTGTCCAGTGTGTCTGCTGGCAGAATCTCTCAGAAGCAGGTGGGAGAGGTACAGGAGGAGGTGGATAGGAGAGTATTCATATGGAGATGTCCAAGGTCAAGGGAGCTATCCAGCTAGAAAGGACTGCTATCATGCTACCGGAGAAGGAGAATATGGCCCAGTCACAGGGAGGAAACTGGCTGCTGGCAGGGCTGCTGCAAGGACATTTTGCACCCTAGGCAAAACTTCCACCTTGCGCCACTGCTTTTTGGCTCCTCCAAATATGGAGGCACTGGGGAGGGGACTCAGGGTCCTGGTGCTGGCAGGGGGTGGGGTGGGGTGGAAAATCTCATTCTGCCCTGTAGCCAGGCCGGGGCAGGCGCCGAGCGGGCCGGGAGGAGGGACTGCGCAGGGGCTCCCGTCCAGCCTCCTGGGGTGGAGCCAGACTTAGCCCATCCAGGAAGTGCCCAGCCCAGGACTGCAGTGCAGCGCACCATACAGCCGCAGGAGCTGGGGTCATCCCAGGTAACCCCCCTCCCCCCCCCCGCATCCTCCCTCTCCCCACATTTGTCCACGCTTCTTTGATGGGCTCCCGGGCCCACCCCTTTCCCTGTCCTGGGCGGGGTCACAGGCCCCCTCCCCTGGGGGTGCTGCTGCAGCCAGGGCCTGTGCAAGGATATTTTGCTCCCTAGGCAAAACTTCCACCTTCCACCACTGCTTTTTGGTGCACTGAAATCTTGGCGCCCTAGGCAGCTGCCTAGTTCACCTAGTGGTTGCACCAGCCCTGACTGCTGGTTACCTCTGGCAGCAGACAATGCTCCAACCCTGCTCACAACCTACCCACCATAGTGATGAATCATTAAGTTGTCCTAGCAATGAGTCATGAGGAATTGCCTCAAAAGGTAGTGGAGGAGAAACCATGTACTCCCAAGGCTGGGAGACTTGCAACCACCACTCCCAGAAAGAAACATAGGGTAGTGGTCGTCAGTGACTCTCTTTTAAAGAGGATAGAGGCACCCAGCTGTCGGCCTGACATGACATCCCAGGAGGCATGCTGCCTGCCAGGCCCATATCTGAGGCATTATGGAGCGACTGCTGAGGATCATTCAGCCCTCTGATTACTACCCCCTCCTATTCATCCATGTGAGCACTAATGATTCTAGGAGGTATGAAGCTGAGCAGATCAGAGGTGACTGAAGGGCTCTGGGAGTAAGGGTAAAGGACAAATAGGGTGAAACTGGTTGAGAATTTGAAAGTGGAAGGCAGCTTAGGTGAAAGTGATCATGAAATGGTAGAGTTCATTATTCTAAGGAATGGTAGGTGGGAAAACAGCACGATAATGATAATGGATTTCAAGAAGCAGACTTTCACAAACTCAGGGTGTTGATAGGTAAGATCGCATGGGAAGCAAGTCTAAGGGGAAAAACAATTCAAAATAGTTGACTGTTTTTCAAGGAGACATTAGTAAGGGCACAAGAGCAAACTATCCCACTGCATAGAAAAGATAGTAAGTATGGCAAGACCCCCCTCCTCTCCCGTCTTAACCAGAAGATCTTCAATGATCTGAAACTCATAAAAGAGCTCTGAAAAAAGTGGAAATTATCTCGAATGACAAAGGATTAATATAAATAAATGACACCAGTATGTAAGGACAAAATTAGAAAGCCCAAGGCTAGAGACAAAGAGTAACAAGAAAATCTTCTACAAATATATTAGAACCAAGAGGAAAACCAAGGACAGGGTAGGCCCATTACTCAATGAGAGGGGAGGGGTGAACAACAGAAAATGTGGAAATAGCAGACATGCTAGATCACTTTTTTATTTCAGTTTTTACCAGAAAGGTTAGTAGCAACTGGACATCTAACATAGTGCATGCCAGTGAAAATGAGGCAGAATCAGAAGCTAAATTAGGGAAAGAACAAATTAAAAATTAGACAAGTGAGATGTCTTCAAGTCACTGGGGCCCGATGAAATACATCCTAGAATACACAAGAAGTTGACTGTGGAGTTATCTGAGCCATTAGCGATTATCTTTCAAAAGTGATTCCAGAGGACTGGAAAAGGGCAAATATAGTTCCAATCTACAAAAAGGAAAATAGGGATAACCTGGGGAATTACAGACCAAGAAGCTTAACATCAGTACCCAGAAAGATAATGGTGCAAATAATTAACCAATCAATTTGCAAATGCCTAGAAGATAATAGGTGATAAGTTAACAGTCAACATGGATTTACCAGGAAGAAATAATATTAAATCAGCCTAATCGCTTTCTTTACAGTATAACAAGTCTTGTAGATGTGGGGGTGGGGAGGGGCACGGTGGAGGTAAAACAGTAGATGTGGTATATCTTGACTTTAGTGAGGCTTTTGATACTGTCTCAAATGACCTTCTCATAAACAAAGTAGGGAAATACAAGCTAGATGGAGCTCCTCTAAGGGGGGTGCATAACTGGTTGGAAAACCATTCCCAGAGAGTAGTTATCAGTGATTCACAGTCAAGCTGGGAGATAATATTGAATGCGGTCCCACAGGGATCAGTTTTGGGTATGGTTCCATTCAATATATTCTTCAATGATTTAGATAACAGCACAGAGAGTACACTTATAAAGTCTGCAGACAATACCAATCTGGGAGGGGTTGCAAGTGCTTTGTGGGATATTAATCCTATTCAAAATGATTTGGAGAAATGGTCTGAAGTAAATAGGATGAAATTCAATAAGGATAAATACAAAGTACTCCACTTAGGAAGAAGCAATCAGTTGCACACATACAGAATGGGAAATGACTGGCTAGGAAGGCTTACTGTGGAAAGTGATCTGCGGGTCATAGTGGATCACAAGCTAAATATGAATCAACAGTGTTACACTGTTGCAAAAAAAAGCAAACATCATTCGCAGGAGTGTTGTAAGCAAGACACGAGAAGTAATTCTTTCACTTTATTCCATGCTGATTAGGCCTCAGCTGCAGTATTTTGTCCAGTTCTGGGTGCCACATTTCAGGAACTATGTGGACAAATTGGAGAAAGTCCAGAGAAGAGCAACAAAAAATGATTAAAAAACTAGAAAATATGACCTATGAAAGAAGATTGAAAAAATGGGTTTGTTTAGTCTGGAGAAGAAAAACGTGACAGGGGACATGACTATATAACAGTTCACACGGCAGATCTAGGGTCAGGGTTGGGGCTGCCATGGGGCCTAGGTTGGGGTTGCTGCCCAGTCCCACACCACAGGGTCTGGGTCAGGGCTGCCACATGGCAGGGTCCAGGGTCGGGGTCCCTGTCACACAGCTCTGCACTTGAGGCTCTATTCCTGGCCCCACTGTGGAGGGGTCTCTAGATGACCTGTGGGCATATGCAGCCCACAATGATAAATATGTTGAGAACCACTGGTCTAGATAATACTTAGTCGTGTTTTGTGTGCAAGGGACTGAACTAGATGATCTCTCAAGGTCGCTTTCAGTTCTACAATTCTATGATTCTACGAATTTCAGTGGGTATCAGAAGCCTAACCACTGGAACAAACTCCCAAGGGAAGTATGTCTTGGGGTATGTCTTCACTACCCACCAGATCAGCAGGCAGTGATCAATCGGGGATCGATTTATTGATAAATCAATAAATCAATCCCCCAGTATGCTCCCCGTCAACTCCAGAACTCCATCTCTGCAAGAGGTGGAAGCAGAGTTGACGGGGAAGAGGCAGCGGTCGACTAACTGCTGTGTGGATGGCCAAATAAGTCGCTCTAAGATACACCGACTTCAGCTATGCTATTCACGTAGCTGAAGTTGCGTATCTTAGGTCGACCCCCACACTATCCCCCAGTGTAGCCCAGGCCTTGATGTCTCTGCACCTTTCCAGAAGATCTGCTTTAGCCAGACACTGATATTGTGCTCAGTACCAAGAGAGGTGGGTGTAATTGTATGCCTGAGACATACAGAAGTTCAGTTTTGATAACCTAATATTCCCTTCTGCCCTTAAATATTTGTTAACTCCCTTAGTTGCCATTGAAAATTCTAATCCTAGGGTTTTTTTATGGTTCAGTCCTTTTCCACAAGGAAATGGATCGATCACAGCACAAAAGCCACCTTAGGTTCTAGGCTGTTATCTACCACATTTGTGAATTGCATTATCCCACACAGCACTAGGTACTTGGGAAAAAGTTTGGCTTGTTTGTTCTCTTTGCCTTAACGATCCCACACAAAACATTATTCCTTGTAGTAAAAAGTGCGGGGGGAGTGGGGGTTGTAAGTGTGTTTGTTTGTTTATTTATTTAGAAATAACTATTCAGCTCACTCCCTGCCTTTTGGCATTAAATGCAACCCACTTCACAGGGAACCTGGGAGAGAGAGTCTCTGGAGGAGACCATGATGTAGGGAGAACAGAACAAATGATTGATTGATTAGCAGAGAGGAGCTAAAGCAAGATGAAAAATAGAATGATGGGATCCATTTTAAAGGGGAATGGGCTGCTCTCAGAGACTAAAATGCCTTAAATTTTTTATTAAACAGAATCTTTTCAATAGACAAAATGAGCCTTTCCATCTTCTTTCTTTGCTTGTTCTTGGTCTCTCTCTCTCATATACAGAAAGATATTTTTTTCTTTTGTTTCTTAGAGATTTCTGTTACTGTGTCTTAGGTTGAAAATAATCACTGGGCTAAAGACAGCATAAAGGCCCCAGTTCAAGAGAGCATTTAAACAGGACTATTCAGCCAAGCACTTAAGCATGCAAGGAACTTAACATGGGACTTAAGCATGTGTTAAAAGTTAAGTGCGTGCTTAAAACTCCAGGTATTTCTTTCACAGGCCAGACACCTTTTTCAGCTTGGGCTCAGCTCTTCTTCTCTCCCATCCACCTTTCCCGCCCCTCTGGCTTTGTTTTTAATGGCTTCTCTAGACTGAACTGAACTGGGGTGGACTGCTGAACTGAGGCTTGAAGAAACAAAACTCCCAGGTAAGTACCGACAGCTTCAGTACTGAATAAGGCGGAGGGTAGTTTTACTGCAATAAATGAAATCTGGGGTGTACAGGTAACTCCCAAATGCAATAGCTCAAAATTTACCTGATAAATGTAGCTAGGAGGAAAGTGAGGTGAGTGGAGGGCACGTAATTCACGTCTTGATCCCTTTCCAATGAGATCTGGCAAAGATTTTGAAATGATCCAGAAAGTTAGATGCCCAGAACTCCCACTGAGTTTCAACACAAATGGGCGGGAGTTGGTGGCGGGGGAGAGGCTTTACAAATGTATTTAATTTATGAATCCCTGCTTTCATGACTCCCACCCTTGGTTCCTAATTCTCTTAGGCCCTGTTGAAAATCCCGGTTTAAATGAACTAGACTAAGGAATCCAAACCCCAAATAAATCTGTTTTACTCTGTATAAAGCTTATACAGGGTAAACTCATAAATTGTTCACCCTCTATAATACTGATAGAGAGAGATGCACAGCTGTTTGCTCCCCCAGGTATTAGTACTTGCTATGAGTTAATTAATAAGTAGAAAATGATTTTATTAAATATAAAAAGTAGGATTTAAGTGATTTCAGATAATAATAGACAGACCAAGTAAATTACCAAGCAAAATAAAACAAAACATGCAAGTCTAAGCCTAATACAGTAAGAAACTAAATGCAGGTAAATCTCATTCTCAGATGTTCCAATAAACTTCTTTTACAGCAGGGGTCAGCAGCCTTTCAGAATTAGTGTGCCAAGTCTTCATTTATTCACTCTAATTTAAGGTTTTGCTTGCCAATAATACACCTTAACATTTTTAGAAGGTCTCTTTCTATAAGTCTAATATATAACTAAACAATTCTTGTATGTAAGGTAAATAGGGTTTTTAAAATGTTTCAAGAAGCTTCATTTAAAATTAAATTAAAATGCCAAGCCCTCCAGACTGGTGGCCAGGACCCTGGCAGTGTGAGTGCCACTAAAACTCATCTTGCATGCTGCTACAGATTGCCTACTCCTGTTTTACAGACTAGAGAAAATTTAAAAAAACACACAAACTAAGATTAATACATTAAAGAAATTGGTTACAAGTAGTAATTTCTCACCCTAAATGTTTCTTAATGGCAGATTATAAAGGATCTTGAAGAAAAGCTATCTAGCTTTCAGCTTAAAATTCCAGGTATTTCTTTCACAGGCCAGACACCTTTTTCAGTTTGGGCTCAGCTCTTCTTCCCTCCCTCATCCCCAGGATTTGTTTCTAATGGCTTCTCTAGACTGGCATTTTACAGTGCTGCAACTTTCTCGCTCAAGGGTGTGGCAAAACACCTCCCTGAGCACTGCAAGCACCAGGTCTTGAAGCTATACCACCCCCAGCACCCGTGGAGGTGGGTTTTTTTTATAGCAATGAGAGACAACCGCGACTACATACCACAGCAGCACTTTGATGTTGTTAGTGAAGACATGCCCTTACATGTTTCCAGCAGTCCTCCTGGGCAGGGATTCAGTGAAGAATCATAGAATCATAGAATATCAGAGATGGAAGAGAGCTCAGGAGGTCGTCTAGTCCAACTCCCTGCTCAAAGCAGGACCAATACCCAACTAAATCATCCCAGCCAGGACTTTGTCAAGCCTGACCTTAAAAACCTCTAAGGAAGGAGATTCTACCACCTCCCTAGGTAACCCATTCCAATGCTTCACCACCCTCCTAGTGAAAAAGTTTTTCCTAATGTCCAGCCTAAACCTTCCCCACTGCAACTTGAGACCATTACTCCTTGTTCTGTCATCTGCTACCACTGAGAACAGTCTAGATCCATCCTCTTTGGAACCCCCTTTCAGGTAGTTGAAAGCAGCTATCAAATCTCCCCTCAGTCTTCTCTTCTGTAGACTAAACAATCCCAGTTCTCTCAGCCTCTCCTCATAACTCATGTGCTCCAGGCCCATAATCATTTTTGTTGCCCTTCTCTGGACTCTTTCCAATTTTTCCATATCCTTCTTGTAGTGTGGGCTGTAAAACTGGACAGAGTTCTCCAGATGCGGCCTTACCAATGTTGAATAGAGGGAAACAATCACGTCCCTCGATCTGCTGGCAATCCCCTACTTATACAGCCCAAAATGCCTTTAGCCTTCTTGGCAACAAGGGCACACTGTTGACTCATATCCAGCTTCTCATCCACTGTAACCCTTAGGTCCTTTTCTGCAGAACTGCTGCCTAGCCTTTTGGTCCCTAGTCTGTAGCAGCGCATGGGATTCTTCCATCCTAAGTGCAGGACTCTGCACTTGTCCTTGGTGAACTTCATCGAATTTCTTTTGCCCCAATCCTCTAATTTGTCTAGGTCCCTCTGTACCCTATCCCTACCCTCCAGCTATCTACCACTCCTCCCAAATTTAGTGTCATCTGCAACCTTGCTGTGGGTGCAGTCCATGCCATCCTCCAGATCATTGATAAAGATATTGAATAAAACCGACCTTCAGGGCACTCTGCTTGATACCGGCTGCCAACTAGACATGGAGCCATTGATCATGATCTGTTGAGCCCGACGATCCAGCCAGCTTTCTGTCCATCTTATGGTCCATTCATCCAGCCCATTCTTCTTTATCTTGCTGGCAAGAATACTGTGGGAGACCATATCACAAGTTTTGCTAAAGTCAAGGAATAACACATCCACTGCTTTCCCCTCATCCACAGAGCCAGTTAGCTCATCGTAGAAAGCTATTAGGTTAGTCAGGCATGATTTGCCCTTGGTAAATCCATGCTGACTGTTCTTGATCACTTTTCCCTCCTCTAAGTGCTTCAGAATTGATTCCTTAAGGACCTGCTCCATGATTTTTTCAGGGACTGAGGTGTGGCTTACTGGCCTGTAGTTCCCCCAATCCTCCTCTTCCCTTTTTTAAAGATGGGCTCTACATTAGCCTTTTTCCAGTCACCCGAGACCTCCCCTGATCGCCATGAGTTTTCAAAGATAATGACCAATGGCTCTGCAATCACGTCCGCCAACTCCTTTAGCACCCTCGGATGCAGCGCATCCAGTCCCATGGACTTGTACTCATTCAGTTTTTCTAAATAGCCCTGAACCACTTCTTTCTCCACAGAGGGCTGGTCACCTCCTCCCCATGCTGTGCTGCCCAGTGCAGTAGTCTGGGAGCTGACCTTGTTCGTGAAGGCAGAGGCAAAAAAAGGCATTGAGTACACTTGCTTTTTCCACATCCTCTGTCACTAGATTGCCTCCCTCATTCAGTAAGGGGCCGACACTTTCCTTGATTTTCTTCTTGTTGCTAACATACCTGAAGAAACCCTTCTTGTTACATTTAACATCCCTTGCTAGCTGCAACTCCAAGTGCAATTTAGCCTTCCTGATTTCACTCTTGCATGCCCGAGCAATATTTTTATATTCCTCCCTAGTCATTTGCCCAATCTTCCACTTCTAGTAAGCTTCGTTTTTGCATTTAAGATCAGCAAGGATTTCACTGTTAAGCCAAGCTGGTCGCCTGCCATATTTACTATTCTTTCTACATATCAGGATGGTTTGTTCCTGCAACCTCAATAAGGTTTCTTTAAAATACAGCCAGCTGTCCTGGACTTCTTTCTCCTTCATGTTATTCTCCCAGGGAATCCTGCCCATCAGTTTCCTGAAGGAGTCAAAGTCTGCTTTTCTGAAGTCCAGGGTCCGTATTCTGCTGCTCTCCTTTCTTCCCTTTGTCAGGATCCTGAACTCGACCGTCTCCTGGTCACTGCCTCCCAGGTTCCCATCCACTATTGCTTCCTCTACTAATTCTTCACGGTTTGTGAGCAGCAGGTCAAGAAAAGCTCTGGAATGAACCCTTGATTAAATCAAGAATGCACCCTTGATTAAACCACTCCCCTGTCTTAAATACATTTTACATATCATATGGTGGGAAGACACACCCACTGGAAAAATACATCTACCAATGTAATATACGCCATTATGTGCCAGCAATGTCCCTCTGCTATGTACATCGGCCAAACTGGACAGTTCCTACGAAAAAGGATAAATGGACACAAATCAGATATCAGGAATGGCAATATTCAGAAACCTGTAGGAGAGCACTTCAACCTCACCGGACACACCATAGAAGATTTAAAGGTCAGCATTTTGCAGCAAAAAAACTTCAAGTCCAGACTGCAAAGAGAGACTGCAGAGCTGCAATTCATTTGCAAATTTGACACAATCAATTTGGGACTGAATAGAGATTTTGAATGGCTAGCTAACTACAAAAGCAGCTTCTCTTCTCTCGCTATTCACACCTCCAGTTCAGCTGCTAGAGGAACACCTCACCCTCCCTGATTAGAGATAACAAGCTGGTTCAGCCTGATTGGACTAACCTTGTTATCTCCCACCTGGTTCTTGCCTACCTATTTATACCTGCCCCTGGATACTTCCACTGCATGCATCCGACGAAGTGGGTATTAGCCCATGAAAGCTCATGCTCTGAAAAAATTTCAGTTAGTCTTTAAGGTGCCACAGGACTCTTTGTCACTTCTGCAATTCCAGACTAACACGGCTACCCCTCTGATTCTGGAAAAATACTGGTATTCTATCATGGAGTCCAGTAGCAGGTGACTTAATCACATCACCCTGAAGTGTCAAAGCAGCCATGAGTCAAAGGGCTTGGCTACACTTGAAATTTCAAAGTGTTGCCCTGGGAATGCTTTGACGTTCGAGTGTGGTTGTACCCAAGCGCTGTGAGAGAACTCTCCGAGCACTCCTGGTAATCCACCTCCACAAGGGGATTAGCTCCAAGTGCTCAGAGCCCGGCTCCCAGCACTTAAAACCTGTTCACACTAGCGCTTTACAGCACTCAGACCTGCTTGTGCTCAGGGAGGTGATTTTTCAGCAAGTTAGAGCGCTATAAAATCTCAGTGTAGCCAAACCCAAAGATTGTAGCATCCAGGAAGCTTTTCAGGAAGGTGGGAGATTAACACCTTCAAAGTCCTACTGTTCTCCCTAATGGCCCATCCAGAATGATTGATCTGTCTGGTGGGCATGCCCCTGGTGCAAACACTTTTGTAATTGATATATATCCCTAACTTCAGATACAGAAATTGATACATGTATACAAATAGGATAGTCATATTCAGCAAATCATAACTTTTCCAATGATATCTCAAAGACCCATCTGGCATAAAACAAATCTTAGATAAGCCATATTCATATCATACTAATATTTCTATGAAGAATATGGGGTGTAGTGTCACAGACAGTCTTCAAGATTGTGGGCAGGACAAGAGGGCTTAGAGCCAGGGACCACCTCCTTTCTGCAGCATTATCCTGCAGACTCCCACTTATCCCAACTAGGAGTGAATGCTGCTGAAAGATACTCTTACTGGATCTCCCTGCGGTCACTGCTGTTGGAGCAGTGCAGATCAGCTGCCTGGAGGAAGAGCCATTCCACAAGAACTAGGACTTTCTTCCCCAAAAATCCTGAGATCTGTGGGATTGGATGGCTGCACTCCCTGCCTCCTCCTCAGTGGCCCTAACCCCCAACTTGGGGGATCTAATCATAGTCTAACCCCTTGTGCTGAGGCAGGACCAAGTAAACCCCTAGACGATCACTAATGGGTGTTGGACCAAACTGTTCTTAAAAACCTCCAGTGATGGGGAACCCACAATTTTCCTAGGTCATTTGTTCCAGAGCTTAACTATCCCTATAGCTAGAAAGGTTTTCCCAATATCTCCATGATTTTTTCAGGGACTGAGATGTGGCTTCAAAATCTCCCTTGCTGCAAAACTAAGCTGATTATTTCTGATGGACATGGAGAATAATTGCTCATCACCTTTCTAATAATCTTTTACGTATTTGAAGATGATCATCAAGTACCCCATCAGCCTTTTCTTCTTGTGACTAAATAGGCCTAATTCTTTCGACCTTTCCTCATAAGTCAGGTTGATGAAGATCTTATCATTTTTATTGCTGTCCTTTGGACTCTCTCCAATTCACATCTTGAACCCAAAACTGGACACAATACTCCAGCTAAGGCCTCACCGGTGTTGAGTAGAGTGGGGCAAATATCACCTGTGTTTTACTCCTATCAGTAATGCCCCAGAATTGCATTTGCCTTTTTCACAACAACATCACATTGTTGAGTTGTATTAAATTTTCAATCACTTTAACTGCCAGATCCTTTCCAGCATACTACTGCCTAGCCCAGTGATCTTCAAACTGGGATGCACGCATCCTTAGGGATGCATGAGACTACCGCTGGGGATGCGCGGCCCTGGCAGCTGGAGGAGCCAGGTGGCTTCTCCGCAAGCGCCGTGGCAGCCTGTGACGGTGCTGTTCCTGGTGTGACCCACTGAGAGTGTCAGATCAGGACAAATTGCTTCCAAAAGGGGCAATTACAGCCCAAAGCTGGGGTTTCTCTACCCTAAAGGCAAACCAAACCAGCCCAACAGAGAAGACTTTGGTTTCGCCCCACTGGCTGGCCACAAGTCACACAAGCAATTCCCTTAGACACTCCAGCTTCCCAGTATCACCACCAGCAGCCACCTGTCCTGGGGACAAATGGTTATGAAAACCAATACCCCATATAAAGAAAACGGTTCTCCCCAATTCCAAAGAATCAGGCCCCAGACCCAGGTCAATATACAAATCAGATCTTACCCACAAATCACGCTGTAGCCAATCCTTTAGAATCTAAAATCTAAAGGTTTATTATACAAGGAAAAAGATATAGGTGAGGGTTAGAAATGGTTAAAGGAAATCAAATACATGCAGTAATGGCTTGCATCAGTTGTAGAATAACTGCAGGTTCAAATCAAAGTCTCTGGAATACATTCCCTGGAGGAATGGGTCATCAATCCTTTGGCCAGACCGCCCCTTTGTAGCAAAGTCCCATCCAGAAGTAGGAGCCAGGCTGGAGGCTGGAGACTGGAGATTGAAGACCACATGGAGGGCCTGGAGTAGATTTATTTATAGTTTCTCCCAGGTGCAAGAACCTCTTTGTTCTTCACTGTGGAAATTTATAGCAAAACGGAGTTTGAGTCAGTTGGGCAACTCCTGCCCACCTTGCTAAGACACAGGATGTGTCTGCCTTCCCTTAATGGGTCCATTGGATAGCTGATAGTCCTTAATGGGCCACCAAACATGGCAAGCAACGCTTAACACCAAGGGCTCTGAAATGTCCCCAACAGCGTAGCACAATATTTGGAAAGACAGACAGTATAGAGTCAATATTCATAACTTCAACTACAAAAATGATACACGCATACAGATAGCATACTCATAATCAGCAGATCATAACCTGGTCGTAGACACGTAGGACCTTGGTTGCACCAATGATCTATATGATCCCAGATAATTTCAGTAACATGACACAGCCCCAGCGGCAGGAGGAGCAAGGCGGCTCCTCCTGCCGTCGGGGGCCGCCGCAGCGCTTGCAGAGGAGCTGCCGGGGCAGTCCAGCTCCTCCTATCTTATGGGAAATCCGGGAGGTTTCCCATAAGGCAAGAGGATCTGGGCTGCCCCGGCAGCTCCTCTGCAAGAGCCTCGGCAGCCCTGGCCAAAGGAGCCGTGCGCCGCGGCTGCAGCCCCGGCACCGGGAGCCGGGAGCCATAGCTGCAGCCCCGGTGCCAGGATCCGCGCGCCGCGGCTGCAGCCATGGGAGCTGGAAGCTGCGCGCCACGGCTGCAGCTGAGACCTGGCCCTGGGAGCCGCACACCATGGCTGAGACCCGGCCCCGGGAGCCGGGCCCCGCGGCTGAGATGGGCTCTAGGAGCCGGGTGCCACAGCGGGGACCAGCCCCGGGGGGGCAGTAAGGGGACAAGGAGGGGAAATTTAGAGGGGGGAAGTGGGAGGGAGTGGATGGATGGGGCGGGGCTAGGACGGGGCTTCCCCCGTGGGGGTGCCTGCTCAAAAATAAATTTCTAGGGGGTGCATGGCCAAAAAAGTTTGGAGACTCCTGGCCTAGCCAGCTATTCCTCATTTTGTAGTTGTGCATTTGATTGTTTCTTCTTACGTGTAATACTTTGCACATATCTTTTCTGAGTTTCAGCTGATTGATTTCAGACCAATTCTCCAATTTATTATTCACCCTGGCATGGTATTTCCACAGCTGAGAAGGAATGTCCTTTCAAAGATTTGCATTCAGGATTTCCCAAGTTGAAGCCAGGAGATCCTGTCTGTAGTCACAAATGGTGCAACAGAAGTAGCCCTGGGGCTTCCCCCACCCTTCAGGAAATTAATAAGAATTAAACCAAACAAACAAACCTAGTTGTCTTTCCCAAAAATGAGAATTGCCACTGAAACACCTATATGCTCTAGCCAGATTGTGTGAGATCTCCATGGTCAAAATGTGCCACCTTTCCCAAATTGTTACTCAGAACTTTTCCTTTGTTGGCTCTACCTGCACCCTATCTTCCACTGGGTTTCTATGACTCCTTTCCCATCTCTGCTCTCCTTCCAGGACGCAAATTACTCACCACCTTCTTCCATCAGCTGATTCTACTCTCTCGAAGCTCCTTCCTGTCACCCTTGCCTTACTTGGCACATATATCACAGGGCACCATTTCAGATTTTAGTTGCGGGAGGAGTGGTGGGGGAAGGGAAGGGAGGGGAGGGGAGGGGAGAAGGAGGCAACTTTAACCGTGATTCCAGGGACTACTTAGGCATTTGAAAACTCCAGGTTTTTGGCAGATAACTTAGTAATTAGCTGACAGAAGCACTTTAATTCCTATGTAAAAGAAAGAAAATTAAATAAATTTTAGACTCATTCAGCTCTGATACTAACTGTAACTGGTTCTGGTGGGACCCAAATGAGAATGCCAATTCAGGACAAATTGCTTAAAGCAGGCAGTTACAACCCAAGGCTGAGGTTTCTATGCACACCAAGGCAAACCAAACCAACCAAACAGAGAAGACTTTGGTTTTACCCCACTGGCTAACCATAAGTCATACAAGCAATTCCCTAAGACACTCCAGTTCCCAGTATCACCACCAGTGCCACTAGTTATGGGGACAAATGGTTACAAAACCATACCCCAGTAATAGAAAAGAGGTTCTCTTGATCCAAAAGACCAAGCCTCAGACTCAGGTCAATATACAAATCAGATCTTACCCACAAATCATGCTGTTGCCAATCCTTTACAATCGAAAGGGTTATTCATAAAAGGAAAAAGATAAAGATGAGAGCTAGAATTGGTAAATGGAATCAATTACCATACAGTAATGGCAAAGTTCTTGGTTCAGGCTTGTAGCAGTAATAGAATAAACTGCAGGTTCAAATCAAGTCTCTGGAGTACATCCACATGTGAGATGGGTCATTCAGTACTTTGTTCAGAGCTTCAGTTTGTAGCACAGTCCTTCCAGAGGTAAGAAGCAGGATTGAAGACCCGATAGAGATGATGCATCAGCCTTTTATAGTCTCCTCCAGGTGCAAGAACCCCTCTTTGTTCTTAATGTGGAAAATAACAGCAAAAATGGATTTTGGAGTCACATGGGCAAG
Organism: Dermatemys mawii; assembly: GCA_007922305.1. Classification (NCBI taxonomy): domain Eukaryota; kingdom Metazoa; phylum Chordata; order Testudines; family Dermatemydidae; genus Dermatemys; species Dermatemys mawii. Next base: position 1,297,544 of record ML677490.1, read on the forward strand.
TCACATGTCCATGCATGACTTAGTTTTTACAAGTGGCAGCCATTGCCCATGTGCTATTTTGAATGTCTCCAGGAAGACTTCTTAAGAGAACTGGAGTCTCCCAAGGTCTGTTATCAGTTAAGTGTTTCTTGATTGGGCACTTAACTTGCAAATTCTTTTCTCAAGAAGCTGGCCAAATGCTTTACTAAGAGCTTGGGTACACTTTCACTTTATACTGCAATAAAGCCTCCTAGAGTGCTCTACCTTACTCTCTGTCCACACTGGCAAGGCATTTAGAGCACTCTGACTCCCTGGCTGGAGCGCTCCTGGTATTCCACCTTGCAAGAGAATTAACAGCTGTTGCATATTGGGTGAGATGCTACAGCCCCAATGTAAATGGGTAGTAACATTACTGCATTCTGATTGACCTCCAGAAATGCCCCTTAATCTCCTTAAATTAAGTGGCCTCTCTTCCCTTTGTTTTGAACTCAGCTGGAGGAATGCGGAATTGTCTATTCAGAGCTCCATTTCAGACAGCCGGCAGCTTATCTGCAACGGGGCAAATCAACAAAGCAAACGTACATCAAGTGAGTGAGTGAGAGGCAGAGGGGCTATGGGAGACTGAACTTACAAGACAGCATGTTGACACACTCTCAGCACTCAAAAAATCTGCTCTCTCGCTCCATCCATATACACACAATACACTCCACCCCATCCCCCTCCTTTGAAAAGCACATTGCAGCCACTTGAATGCTGGGATAGCTGCCCATAATGCACTTCTCCCAGTGCCACTGCAAGTGCCACAAATGTGACCACGCCAGAGCACTTGCAGCTGACAGTGTGGACAGACTGGAGCGCTTTCCCTAGAGCGCCCTCTGAAGTCTGGTTTAACCCAAAGCGCTCTATAGCTGCAAGTGTAGCCAAGCTCTAAGGCTTCTTCCAATCAAAACACATTGAGATACAAGTACATAACCACTTTTGTAGTTAAAGTTATGAAAATTGGCTAATAGCATAATCATAATTAGCAGATCATAAACTTTCTGTAGACACCTTACATGGCAACCTGTGTACAATATTTGCTGCAAATGTATAACAGTGGTTGCAACGGTGATTTATTGTTATGTCAATAACATCACACTAACATGTTCTGACATCTTGTGGCAAGTCACTTAGGGGATAGTAGTTAGTTTTAAAATTGTAATGTATATTCTTACTTTGTTACTAACTCTGTGGAGATAGAGAGACCCCATCAGGATTCCTGGGTTCTATCTCAGCTCTGGGAGGGAACTGAGGTCTAGTGGATTACAGCGGGGAGGGAGGCTGGAGCTGATACATCTGGGTTCTATATAAGAACATCAGAATGGACATATTGGGTAAGACCAATGGTCCATCTAAATCCATATCCTGTCTTCCCAACAGTGACCAATACCAGGTGTGTTAGAGGGAATGAATAGAACAGACAATCATCAAGTGATCCACCCCCTCTCGCCCGCTCCCAGCTTCTAGCAAACAGAAGCTAGGGACACACAGAACACAGGGTTGCATCCCTGCCCACCCTGGCTAGCCATTGATAACCTCCATGAACTTATCTAGTTCTTATTGGAACCATAGGCACCGACTTCTGCTGGCCCCGGTGGGTGCTTGACCCCCCCTCTGCCCTTGGTGCTGCCCTGACACCATCCCTCTCCCATCCCTATTCCAACCCCTTCCCCAAAGACTCTGCCCAAATTCCGCCCCCTCCCTGCCCCTATTCCAAACCCTTCCCCAAATCTCTACCCTGGCCCTGCCTTTTTCCCATCTCCACTCCCTGAGCATGCCATGTTCCTACTCCTCCGTCTCCCTCCCGGAGCTTGTTATGCCATGAAGCAGATTTTCTGCAGCAGCTAGAGGTGTAGAAGTGGGGACTCTGTGCTCAGGGGAGGGGGTGGAGGTGAGGTGGGGCAGGAAGGGGAGCTTAGCTGCCAGTGGGTGTAAAGCACCAACTAATTTTTCCCTGTGGGTGCTCCAGCCTTGGAGTACCCATGGAGTCAGCACCTATGATTGGAACCCTGTTATAGTTTTGACCTTCACAACATCCCCTGGCAAAAAATTCCACAGGTTGACTGCAAAGGAATACTTTCTTTTTGTTTTAAATCTGTAGCCAAGTAATTTCTTTGGGTGACCTCTAGTTCTTGTTATCTGAAGGAATAAATAACATTTCCTTATTCAATTTTTTCACACCTGTCATGATTTTATAGACCTCTATCATATCCTCCCTTAGTCATCACTTTTCCAAATTGAAAAGTGCCAGTCTTTTTAATCTTTCCTCATGCGGAAGATATTCCATACCCCTAATAATTTCTGTTGTCCTTCTCTGAACCTTTTTCAAATCCAATATATATTTTTTGAGATGGGGCAATCACATCTGCATGCAGTATTCAATATGTGGGTGTACCACGAATTTATATGGAGTCGATATATTTTCTGTCTTATCTATCCCTTTCCTAATGATTCCCAATATCTTGTTAGCTTTTTTGATAGTCCTTGCACATTGAACAGATGTTTTCAGAAGAGCTATCCACAATGACTCCAAGATCTCTTTATTGAGGAGAAACAGCTAATATAGACACCATTATTTTGTATGTGTAGCTGGGATTATATTTTGCCATGAACATTGGCCTGCTAAACCCAGGGTTGTGAGTTCAATCTTCGAAGGGGCCTGAGACAGGGCTGAGTGGCCCCGCACTGGTAGTGTGGGGGTAAACCCTTCCTTCCTAGCAGAGGATGCCATGCCCCGGAGGCTAGGTATAAAAGCCTGCAGAGGTGCTCAGTTGGGGCTGATTGCCGGAAGGGAAGGAGGCATTCTGCCAGCTCCTGTAGAGGGACAGCCAGAAGCCCAGGATCCAGAGGCCAACCAAGCTGGGACGCGACCTGAGGCCTAGCTCGCAGATGCCCCTGGAAGGGAGCAGACTGGAGGACCCCCTGGAAGTGGAGGGCAAGGCACTTCAGGTAGGAAGTGATCCACGGGAGCTTTAAAGGTGAACAGCATCAGAGTCGCACAGATGCTTGGTGTGTTGCGGGCGGATCCCTGTCAAGTGGCCACTAGTAGAGCCCTTGGTTGGGACCCGGTGGAGAGGGTGGGCTTGGGTCCCCCTACCATTGAGGCCACTAGGCTTCACTACTCTGAGACTTGAGAAAGCTAATTGGACTCTGGCCATTGGGCCGTGCTACCCTGAGACTTGGGGAGGCTATATGGATGCTGTCCATTGGGCCACGCTACGCTGAGACTTGGAGAAGCTTTATGGACTCTGGACATTGGGCCACACTGCCCTGAGATTTGGGGAAGCTATATGGACCCTGGCAATTGGCCCACACTGCCCTGAGGTCGGGGAAGGTATACGGAGACAGGCCATTAGGCTGCCTTTGGACCCCTGCAGGGAGGTGGGCATGGGGATTGGAGAGTGGCAAGGGTCCAACACCCCACCTCACCCCTGCCACAAAGGGGTGCTGCAGTGCCAGACCGGCCACAGGGCCATGTAGGAATGTGGGGCAAAAATCTGTTGGGTGATTTAACTGGGGATTGGTCCTGCTTTGAGCAGGGGGGTTGGACTAGATGATCTTCTGAAGTCCCTTACAACCCGGATATTCTATGATTACTTTGCATTATCATCCCTGAATTTCATCTGCCATTGTGTTGCTCAGTCACCCAGTTTTGAGAGATCCCTTTGTAAGTCTGCAGTCTGCTTTGAACTTAACTATATTGAATAATTTTGTATCATTGGCAAATTTAAATTTAAACAATATCTGGGGCTTGCTTAAAAAACATGTTGTGGCAAAAGAGGCAGACCTTAACAACATGAAGATTTGTACAGTACTGGTCTAACCCTGTACAACCCAATGCTGCCTGCAGGAGGTGACTGTACCTCAGAACTTCATGAAATCTTTCACTGGGCCAGGGATACATTGCTGCAGGACCCTCTCCAGGGTCACAGATGTGAGGGAAGACTAAGAAGGGGGCCTCTCCTCAAATACACCCTGCACAAGCCAGCCACAGCGGAAGAAGGTCAGAAAGTGTTCCCTCCTAGCGCGGGGAGACAGTCGGTGAGAATGAAGGAGTAGGCCGCTCCTGCTCCAGGGTGTAGCTGCTGAGCTAATGTGTACTGCCTGGGATGCCGGAGAAGTAAGTCAGGCTGACTCATCTGGAATTCCAATTGTGAGATTTCTTTCTTTTTCCTTCAGTATCCTTAAGAATGCCAAGTGCTTGATGTCACCACAAATCTCTTCTCACCACCACAAAAGGCTAATTCAGTTTGACTAATAAATTCCCAAATCACATTTTTCTCACTTTGCCTATCTGTACATTTAGATTATTATCAATGGAAATATTTTTGTCAGCTTGCGTGTGTGGTGAAATCAACATTTACAGACACTTACTGATAAAAATCTAATCCTTCCACACCTAAAACAAAATTATCTGCTCTGGCTTTCCATCTTATACTAACTTGCTCCTTAATTGGGGCAATGCACCTTTAAGGGGCCAAGAGGGAGAGTCTGTGAAGGTGTGGGAGCCCAAGAAGCAGAGGCTCCCTCTCTCCTATTGTACAGGGGGCCCTGCACAGAACGGTTTGTGTTTAAATAAAAGGTCTTTTATCGAATGACCCAGCACTCTGGCCCTCACCTGAATTAAGCAGAAGGAAACAACAGCTCAGCTTGGAGTTGAACAGCACCACCATGCAAACTCCTGCTTGGTGTTCTAATGCTGCCTCTCCCAAAGGCTGAAGGCAGGGGGCCTAGAGCTGCCTCATACCTCATGGAGATCTTTACAGACAGTGTGTAAAATGCTACAAATCAGGGCCTGATTCCCCTCCTGGGGGAACACCCCCAGAGGACGAGGCTTGTGCATCACTTCCAGAGGGGTGGAATGGGGGCTGTTTAAGGGGGGCAATGAGAGAGGTGGCAGGTGGAGGGTGGGGGAGGGAAGCATGGCTAAGATAGAACTACCCTGCAGCAATTCTACCCCTCTGGAATGCATGTGGAAGCAGGGCCTGTGGTGGGAATTACAGTGCTGCCCTGCCTGCCTCTGCTCTGTCAGTGCCCCAGAGCAGAGGAAAATCTGCCCTTGCTGATTCTCCGCTCACTCACCCCCTTCCCCTCCCCCATCTCCAGAAGTGTTTGTATAGGTGTAAATGACATCACTGGTCTGCTGTGATGTGGGAAGAGCAGAAAGATCAGCGAGAGGACCCCAGTTGTTGGAGTTGCTCTGTGATTCAGGGAAAACTTTCTTCCCAGTACAGGCTCCATTGGGAGCGTGCTGCTGTTGTGGAGATGCTCTGTGGCTTTCTTTCTCTTTTCTCCCCATGCAGCATGATACATGAGGGGCGCCATTTGTGGTCCCACCCCAGTTTCATACCTGAGGTCTGCTCACAGTGCATGTTCTTGCCCCAAACTGAGCTTTTAACTGCAGCACAGCTTGAGTGTGATATGTGGTGAGTTCTGTGCTGCTTCCAGCTTCTGCCTTTGGGGCAGGAAATTTGTTTATAAACAGAGGCAGGGTGATTATGATAATAAAAGGCTTGTCATTAAAGTAAATTAAGGATTGTTAGATGATCCTGAAAGCATTGCCAAGCACTTCCTTTAAAGATAGGAAACAAAGGGTAGGAATAAACAGCAAGAACGGTGAGTAGTAAACTGCGGTCTGTACTGGGACTAGTACTATTCAACATATTCATAAGTGATCTGGAAAAAGGGGTAAATAGTGAGGTGGCAAAATTTGCCAATGATACAAAATTACTCAATATAGTTAAGTTCAAAGCAGACTGCAAAGATTTACAAAGGGATCTCAAAACTGGGTGACTGAGCAACACAATGGCAGATGAAATTCAGGGATGATAATGCAAAGTAATCATAGAATATCCGGGTTGGAAGGGACTTCAGGAGATCATCTAGTCCAGTGGTTCTCAAACTATTGAGAACCTCGACCCTTTTTTAGCTTTCTTCTTCAGCGCTGTGGACCCTTGTATGTCCACCAAAAAACCGCCGAATTGATTACTTCTGCATTAGATATGCCGGGCACTGCCGAAAGCGCTAGGCATGTCCACTGAAAAGCCGTCAAATGCGGAACTAATTAATTCAGCGGCTTTTCAGCAGCGCAAGGAGCTCGCGACCCCTTGGGAGGCAGCTGGTGACCCCCCAAGGGGTCACAACCCCCAATTTGAGAACCGCTTATCTAGTCCAACCCCCTGCTCAAAGCATGACCAATCCCCAGTTAAATCATCCAACAGATTTTTGCCCATATCCCTAAAAATGGCCCCCTCAAGGATTCAGTTCACAACCCTGGGTTTGGCAGGCCAATGCTCATGGCAAAATATAACCCCAACTACACATACAAAATAATGGTGTCTATATTAGCTGTTACCCCTCAATAAAGAGATCTTGGAGTCATTGTGGATAGCTCTTCTGAAAACATCTGCTCAATGTGTAATGACTATATAAAAAGCTAACAAGATATTGGGAATCATTAGGAAAGGGATAGATAAGACAGAAAATATATTGCCTCTATATAAATTCATGATACATCCAAATATTGAATATTGCATGCAGATGTGATTACCCCATCTCAAATATATATTGGATTTGGAAAAGGTACAAGCCCGTGATCTGGTTTAAAAATCTGGTCCTATTGGGAAGCTGCATTGAGATACTCAGGTTCCCAGTGTTCTGAGCAAATGACAACCAGAATTTTTACTCTGTCAGTGGACAAGTATTTTAGAGACTAAGGGCTTGGCTACATTGGTGCTTTACAGCACTGAAATGTGCTGCGCTCAGGGGAGGTGATTTTTTTTTCACGCCCCTCAGTGAGAAAGTTGTAAGGCTCTAAATTGACAGTGTAGATAAGCCCTTAAACTTTCTCACTCAGGGGTGCAAAAACACATGCATACCCCAGGTGCAGCAAGTTTCAGTGCTGAAAAGTGATAGTGTAGACAGCATCAGCTCTGGGAGCTATGCCCTTCATGGAGATAGTTTTTTAAGAGTGCTGGGAGAGTTCTGCCACGACTACACAAGCCACATTAAAGCACTGCCACAGCCACAGCAGGGCTTTAAGGTTGCCAGTGTAGACTAGCCCTGAGTCCTTTCCGAGTTCAGGTTGGTGAATTTTCATATGCAAATGTGCAGATTAGTATCATTCTTTCAGTGGCAACTGGCTCGAGGGGCACAAAAAGGTCTGCACAGATACAAACACTTGCAGTCAGGGATCCAGCTACAGGAATGAAATCAAAAACAGTGATTAGTAACTAGATAGAAACTTAGGTCAAAGTATGTACAATAAGATTGATACATAGAGACAAGGTGGGTGAGACAATATTTTTTATTGGATCAAGTTCTAGTGGTGACAGACACGTTTGGAGCTACACAGAGCTCTTCAGGTCTCAGCTCTTGAGGCTGGAAGAATCATCTGTGTGACTCAGAAGCTTGACTTTTTCACCAACACAAGTTGGTCCAATAAAAAGGTGTTACCTTACCTACCTTGTCTGTCTTATATCCTGGGACCAACACATCTACAATAACTCTGTAACAGTAAGATAGATACCATAGTGACTGGGACTGGATAGACAGATTCAGTCTGAATTTTCTGTCTTTCTTGAGATTCAAAATCTGGTTGTTGGGGTTTATTTTGGTTGGTTTTTTTTCATTGCTTAGCATTGTATTTCTCTCTCTCCAGCTGTGACTCCTCCTTGTTTTAACCTGGATCCTCTCTTTTGGTGAGATTCCACTGCACTTCTGCAGATCCAGGAGGGTGATAGAAGCGTCTCACCCTTCAGATCCTTATCCAGATAGATGCTAAGTCCCAACACACTGTGATTTGACCATTGCTACTCATTTTACGCTGCACAGACAGCTAGCTAGCTAATCTTATGATTTTATGCTGCTGCCCATAGTCACCCAAGTATTTGAGCATCTTCCATGTAAAATCAATAGCAGTAGTGCAATCCCTATTGATTTCATTGAATCTCTGGCACTTCTCTCTTTTTGTGGTAAAAACTTGGGTTGAAATTTTGATTTTTAAAATTGTATTATCTTTTTCCTAGCATTTTGATTCAGAGTGTGATCCATGAATGGAGGGAGTAGCTCCCTTTGATGGACAACCAGTTAGCCATAGAATCCTTCTTTGTCTGTTCTGTGCTTGCTTTACCTATAAAAGGTTAATAAGCCCACAGGTAAAAGAAAAGGAGTGGGCACCTGACCAAAAGAGCCAATGGAAAGGTAAAACTTTTTAAAACTGGGAAAGAAACTTTCCCTTTGTTCTCTGGGCTTCAGGGATGGAGCAGCAATGCTGTGTAAAGCTTGAACCAGGTATGAAAATTCACCTTCCATACCTAGAAGGAATTATATGGATAAGGAATGTTTAGTTAGAAATGATCAGATTTATTTTTTTATTTTGGCTTATAGTTGTCCTCTGTGCTAACCCCTGATGCTTTTGTTTGCTTGCAACCTTTAAGCTGAATCCTATTTTGGGTGCTTAATTTTTGTAATTGTTTTTTAAGATCTAGCAAAGAGCCTAAGTTCCAGATGTAATTTTTTTCTTTTCGTTTTTAATAAAATTTACCCTTTTTAAGAACAGGATTAGATTTTTGGTGTCCTAAGTGGTTTGCGCATGTTTCATTAGCTAGTAGCCACAGCTAATTCCCTTTGTTTTCTTTCTCAGCTCTTCCCTGGCGGGGGAGGAGGGGAGGGGTGAAAGGGCTTGAGGGTACCCCACAGAGAGGAATTGGCAAGTGCTCCTCTCTGGGTTCAAAGGCTTTTTTTGCTTGCATTTGGGTGGTGGCAGCATTTATCAAGCCAAGGTCAGAGAAAAGCTATAACCTTAGGAGTGTAATACAAGCCTGGTGTGGCAAGTATTAATTTTTAAAATCCTTATGGGCCCCCACTTCTGCATTCAGCCTTGACATGGTGGCAGAACGGTGGTATAGTTTTGAACCAGAAGCACAGACCTCAGGATTTTAAAAGGACACATTTTTCCTTTTGGCTGCTTGAAAGCCAGGGAGGTCTGGTCTGGTCTTATCATCTCAAGGGGAACAGGCACACCAAAGAAGCCAGGGAGTCCCACAAGCAGATTATTTTATTTTTTTCTTTTCTAGCCTTGTGGCAATGAAATATAGGCTAAGAGTAGGGCAGCCTGTGCATGAGGTTGAGATCAGGCACCAAAACCTTAGAAAAACCAGTGTTCCCAAAGTGTCATGCCACAGAGAAGACAGACCCAGATTAAGCCTAGGCATCCAGCTCCATGATGGAAATGAAAGGAGGGGATGGGGGACTGGGAACTTCCCCGAAAGGAAGGGTCATCCCTTCCGCAGCGAAGATCCAGGTGCCAAGGTGAAAGGATGCCCTTAACCCAGACCGAGTTCTGACTGTGGAAGACAGGGATTTCTTTCTACACATGATGCATTTGGAAGTGGAGGACAAAAGAGAGGCAAAGTGCTTGGAGAGGGAAATGCAGGCAAAGCACTTGGAGCCAGAAGAGGAGGAGGGAAGAGAGGAGAAGCGCTTAGAATCATACAACATCAGGGTTAGAGGGGACCTCAGGAGATCTAGTCCAACCCCCTGCTCAAAGCAGGACCAATCCCCAGTTAAATCATCCAACAGATTTTTGCCCATATCCCTAAAAATGGCCCCCTCAAGGGTTCATCTCACAACCCTGGGTTTAGCAGGCCAATGCTCAAACCACTGAGCTATCCCTTCTCACTTTGAGGTCCCTAGTCTGCACAGATAAATACTAGGGACCAAATGGCTAGGCAGAAGCTCTGCAGGAAAGGACCTAGGGGTTACAGCGGATGAGAAACTGGATATGAATCAACAGTGTGTTCTTATTGCCAAGAAGGCTAACGGCATTTTGGATTGTATAAGTAGGGGCATTGCCAGCAGATCAATGGACATGATCATTCCCCTCTATTTGACATTAGTGAGGCCTCATCTGGAGTACTGTGTCCAGTTTTGAGCCCCACACTACGAGAAGGATATGGAAAAATTGGAAAGAGTCCAGCAGAGGGCCACAAAAACGATTAGGGGACTGGAGCACATGATATATGAGGAGAGGCTGAGGGAACTGGGATTATTTAGTCTGCAGAAGAGAAGAATGAGGGGGGATTTGATAGCTGCTTTCAACTACCTGAAAGGGGGTTCCAAAGAGAATGGATCTAGATTGTTCTCAGTAGTAGCAGATGACAGAACAAGGAGTAATGGTCTCAAGCTGCAGTGGGGGAGGTTTAGGTTGGATATTAGGAAAAACTTTTTCATGAGGAAGGTGGTGAAACACTGGAATGGGTTACCTAAGGAGGTGGTGGAATCTCCTTCGGTAGAGGTTTTTAAGGTCAGGCTTGACAAAGCCCTGGCTGGGATGATTTAGTTGGGGATTGGTCCTGTTTTGAGCAGGAGGTTGGACTAGATGACCTCCTGAGGTCCCTTCCAACCCTGATACTCTATGAGGTGGAGTTAGAGCTAGAAAGAACTAAGCTGGGCCCAGCAGATAACTCTAACAGTCCTTCTCCAGGTACAGCTCCCCATTCCAAAAAAATTGCCCCATTTAAGGTAAGTGATGATACAAAGGCCTTCTTAAACATTTTTGAAAGGGCCTGTCTTGGGTACAACACCCCTGCAGACAAGTATATCATAGAATCATACAGACCAGGTCTTCAAAGTGGGGTGCGTGAGACCCCCCCACAGGGGGCGGCGGCGTCCCGACACCGCCGCAGGATCAGCCCCAGGAGACTGCCAAAATTGGAAGCATTCTATTTTTGTCCCGCTGAAATGTCACTGAAAGCAGAAGCTTTCTATTCAGTGGCATTTTGGCGGACATACCCCTGGGCTGCGAGTGGACGCAGGACAGCGGAAAGGGGCCACCGAGGAAAAACTTTGAGGAATGCCAATATAGACCATATATACCTGTAGCAGATATATACATGATGAGAATCAGAGCTGGGGTGTGCTCACCTGTAGGTGTATAGACAATATCACTAAATCAGACTGCCATAAGATCCTGAGCCAACGAACTATAATTGTCATCTGCACAGTCACTGATGCCCAACAAAATAATCAGTCATGGAAACCTCAGTACCATACAGCATTTCTAGAAGCCTAAGGAATAAGCTGGTGTACCTGTGAGATGACCAGTGTGCCCATAGGATCCCATCTAGGCTTTATCTTGGATTCACATGCAAAGTGGTTGTACTCAGATGAATCCATTCTTCCAGCAGGGCATCTTCTCCATCTGAGGTTACATGAATTCAAAACCTCATGGCTGCTTCCCCTTCCCAGACCCCCTGAAGGTTGACATTGCAACTGGAGGGAGATGCCACAGAGGAATCTTTCAAGCAAGTCTCACGTGACACAAGCAAGACTGGGTGTTCCATCCATCTTTAAGAGATGGGATGCTGGGTGTAGTCAAATGGACAGTCAGTAAAGATTTATCACTGAATGTACACCGAGGCAGTAGTATCTTCTGCTGTGTTTTGCCATGGTGGTCAAGAGAGAGATGGTGAAAATGTGACAAACGGTCAATATATTTCAAACCTTAATTTTCTTTATCTTACCAAGCTAATGTCACATTAGGTCTCATTCTGTGATGTGTGCACCTCCACAACTCCCATGGACTTCCATAAAGGCAGTGGAAGGTTGCGGGGGAAGTGGGCTGCAGGACTCAGACTCAGAGAGATGAGTCTGACTTCAGAAGGGGAGTATGCAACAAGACCAATATCCTGTTTTTATACAAAATTTCCTAGCAAAAGTCAAAGAGAAGAAATGTACAAGGCCAGATCCTCAGTTGGTGTACAAGGAGGTTGCCCCGTTGGCTTCAATGGAGCTGTGCCCATTTACTTCAGCTGAGGGTCTGGTCCCAACTCTGTACTTTGAATTATTTCCCAACAGCATGTGCAGGAAAGTTCTCCAGGGCTTGAGCCGTGAAGACTTTACACAACTCTTTCTCTGTTGATGGCTGGGATTACATACAAATTGAATCCTTAGGCCTGAGAGGGAGGGATAGCTGAGTGGTTTGAGCATTGGCCTACTAAAGCCTGGATTGTGAGCTTAATCCTTGAGGGATTATTTAGGGATCTGGGGCAGAAATCTGTGGGTGATATTGTGGCCTGCATTGTGAAGGAGGACAGACAAGATGATCATAATGTTCCCTTCTGACCTTAAAAGTCTGAGACTTGGCCTTCTGTGACTATATATTAAACTGCACAAAAAGGTAGCTGTGTGGCTGCACACTCTTGGAAAAATGGCACTGCTAGGTGATACTTGCAGAGCAAGGAAGTCTGGAAGGGACAGTGGTGAGGTGGGGGAAGGGTAAGCAACAGAAGATGGGGTCTGATGAAGTAAAATAGCAGGAGAGATTGCAAAGGGGGAGGTAAAGAGGTGGGGAAGTGAGGGAACAAATTAATTAATTTCCACACCACTGAGGGTAATGGTGACTGAGGGTCTAAACTGCTTCAGGTGCAGATGGTGTCACAAATCACTTGAGAGTCTCTAAAAGTCATTTTTCATGTTCTATAAAATATATATTGTGCAAGCCTGAGGATCTAGCCGCCACTTTAACTAACACCGTAGTAACTCATGGTTACAACCTGCACAATGACTCTTGCACCCACAATTATATGTGTTTATTTTAAAGGTTTATAAATGGATCCCCTTGTGTCAGCATCCTGATCATCACTATAACAACAGAATTCTTACACTCTAATAATTGTGATATTACCTCATGAGGACTTGAGGAGCTTTTTGCTTCTTTGTTTTTTTAGATATCCTACAAACATCCTGGAGAACCCGGGCAAATGTTACACCTGGGCTTGGAAGAATTAGATTGTTTTTGGTAAGTGTTAGCAAATGTCACTTTTACCAAACATGCACACAAACCAGCAAAAAAAATAATCCATTGGTAATAACAGAAATGTACAGACAGACACAGTAAGAAAAATGCTGCTTGAGAACTCATTAGAGTTTTATGTAAGGACATGTAGTTTGTACACTTTAATATGTGATAGTGACAATTTGTGTTTGAATAATTATAAAGCTTCAACGTTTTGAATCACGATATCTATCATTAAATTATTATCTGATACACACAGATTTTAAATTGAAATTTTAAGTTGAAAAAAGAATTCTGCCAAGCCTGGTTACACCATTTCTATCTGTCTTTATAGATATGGATTTATCCACCTGTAGATAGACCAATGCATCCATCTATATAGATGGATGCATCAATAGCATTTTGTCTGTCAGAAACAGAGGGGCAAAATAAGACAAATACAGTATTTTCCAAAGTCCAGATTCTGTCACCCTTATTTATACTGTATAGTCCTTTACTATACAAGCAGTCCCATTTTGTTCAATAGGACTGCGTATATGCTATGGCACAATCTATCACTGCACAATGCGTCCCTAAAACTGCAAAAACTTATACACAGATTACAACCATTTGCAATGCATTATACTCAAGTCAGTACCAATTACTGCAGAATGACGAATGGCTTGATCTGATTGTGTTGAAGTTAGTATAAAGGAACAGAAGATGTTTCTGTGTATGCATGTGTGAGAGTAAGTCAAGACTCTTGTGCATGTGTATTTTTACTTGTCTGCAGTGAGTACACTTCTGTGTGAGTGTATTTGTGTTTGTGAGGGCAATAGCTATTCTAAGCAGCTGATATTTCTAACAGCGGCTGCAATTTCTCGATATGTTACAGCTTGAGGCAGAGCTCTCTATGCACGTCGATATCGCTACACCACCCAAAATATGCAAAGAAAAAAACCTACTGACAACAATGCCTAGTTAGGACCCATTTGCTGAGGAAGATTTCTTCCCCGCCCCTCCCCATCACTTAATCCCCTCATGAACTGAGAGAATGAGAGCAAAGGAACAAAAAAAGAAAACCGAGAGAGGATTTCCTTCAAATCGGCTCTTTATTGCCTTGGCAGAGACTCATTCCCATAATCAATTTGACAGGTGTGCAACGGTTGAAAAGTTGGGGGTGCAAGGGTGAGCAAGAAAGGGGGGAGTGGCAGAAACCCGCTTTCTTCCAGCAGGCTGCCAAGTTCACCCAGCCTGCTGATTAGACATGACAAGCACACCTGCTGTCTCTAAGGCCCTGCAATTAAAGCTTCTTTGAGGTCCCAGGAAGTGACCGCATTAGAAAAGCCCCTTACAGTCAGCTCCTTAGCATATTTCCAGTATCATTAGCAGAGCGGCAGAGGCAAGGCACATCGTCGGAGGGCTCTGCCATGACCCATGCTCCCTTCCTGCTTGAGGAGGGGATGCAAGATGACTTTTAAAGAGCCTTTCCTTCCCCCATGCTCCCCCTTCCTGGAAGCGTTCTTTGCAGGGGTTGGAGAAGAAAGGAGGGGGAAGAGACTCAGAATTCATTAGCGAGAGAAAAGAACTTTGCTGGAAGAAAGCCAGTCCCGGATTCCATTGTTGTTTCCCCAGAAGTCCCCTCTCAGATAATAGTATTATCTTCTTTTCTTTCTCCTTCTCTTTCTTCATCCTCTTGCTCTCTCTCTCTCATTCTTTTCTCTAATCTCCCTTTTCCTCTCCCATGTGTCTTCCCATCTTTCCTGCCTCATGTGGCCTGTGCCAGCTCTGGCTGTGTGTCACTAGTGCTGTCAGCTCTGGGTACTGGCTTAAGGCTTTGTCACCTGTAGTGACACTGTGAGCACATCTGTTGAGACCAGTTGGGCCAGGAGAAGTGCTCTTGTTCATGTGCCGGATGAACACAATGCTCCATTGCTTTGGGCATCCCAATCCCCTTGGAATCAGCCTCTATGGCCAGGCCAGACTTAGGCTCCATTCCAGGAGGGTGCTGATTATTCTCCTTCACTCCCTTGGGAGAAAATGGGCAGTAGTCCTTGCCAGCCTTGGTGCAGGCCAGATTACTACTTAATTCTGAATAAGGTTTACAGGGTTGAGTGCCCATCCTCCTTCAGAGACCCAGCTCCCTGCCTCCGTGGAATGTTTATTACACTTCTCTACAGCCAAAATGCTTCTGAAATAAATGTAGTCAAACTTTACTAATTCTGGGTCACTGAGAACAAAAATGATGCTTAAAATTGTTGATTGGCTCTAGTTTTCAAGATATGCTATTGGGTCAGTATATACGACCCTTGACATGGGAATGGCGGAGGAGAAGTGAGTTATGAAGGGAAGGGATCTCAATTTAAACCAGAAATGACTAAAATACATCTTTGACTGGATCTATGAAAAAATCTATGACTGGGTTTGGACAGTACTTGCTTTTTAGGCAAAACAATGAATGATGCAATCTGAAGCTGGTATTGCATCATACATGATATGAATTGCATCATGTTATTCCTAGAAGTCATGGATGATGCAATCATAATGAAGCTTATATCACTCTGCTGAACAAATTGCCCTATATCAGCTCTAGAAATCATACAGTGTCGTGCTCTCTTATTTGTCAGTGTTTGATTTTGCAAAGGGACACATTTCTGTTTAGCCAAAGTGAGCAGAGATGCCTCATACTTGTGTGAACAGTGCAGATAACTTCTGCTATGTTTGTGGTGAAGTGACTTTTGCATCACAAAAGCGCAGTATAACCACTATGGTTAAGAAAGCCTATCACCTTTATTTTGGCTGCAAAATTGGAGATCAGGACAAGAGGTGGGCCCCACACATATGCTGCAACATTTGTGCAACAAATCTTCGCCAGTGGTTGAACAGGAAAAGGAAATCTATGCCTTTTGCAGTGCCAATGATTTGGAGAGAGCCAACAGATCATACCAGCAATTGTTACTTCTGCATGGTGCCTCCAGTTGGGAAAGGTGTGTCAAAGAAGAAAAAGTTGACTGTGCATTATCCAAACATTCCATCAGTTATACACCCAATATCCCACGGAGAAGGACTGCAGGTTCCTGATGCACCAGAATCATTCTCACTTGAGTCAGACAAGGAAGAGGAAGAGGATGAAACTTCTGGTCCTGAACCATCAATGTCACAGGACCCACATTTTCTCCCATCCTCCTCCTCCTAACCACACCTCATAACACAAGCTGAATTGAATGACCTTGTCAGGGATTTGGAACTACCCAAGAGTAAGGCACAGCTGTTGGGCTCCAGACTACAGCAGTGGAATCTCCTGGCAGGTGATGTTAGGGTTTCCATGTTCCGTGAGCGTCAAAAGGATCTTGTCCCATTCTTCTTCATGGAAGGTGATCTTGTAGCCTGCAACAACATCGATGGTGTGATGGCAGCCCTCAACATCGTTCACGATCCAGATGAGTGGAGACTCTTCATTGATTCATCGAAGACGAGTCTTAAAGCTGTTTTGCTGCATAATGGCAATGTTTTGCCATCAATTCCAGTTGGTCATGCAGTCCATATGAAGGAAACCTATGACAACATGAAACAACTTTTGAGGTGCATAAACTATGACCAACATCAGTGGCAGCTTTGTGGCGATTTGAAGGTTGTTGCTCTCTTGCTTGGTCTGCAGACTGGATACACAAAATACTGCTGTTTTCTCTGCGAACAGGATAGTCGTGCAAGAGATTCCCACTACATCAAGAAAGATTGGCCACTCCGACAGTCATTGGAGCCTGGGAGGAAAAGTGTTCAGCATCCACCACTTGTTGAATCAAGGAAGATTTTGTTACCACCTTTACACATCAAGCTGGGTCTGATGAAGAACTTTGTCAAGGCCATTGACAAAACACAAGCAGCTTTCAAGTACCTCCGTGGAAAATTTCCAAGGTTAAGTGAAGCTAAGATAAAGGAAGGTGTCTTTGTTGGTCCTCAGATTCGTGAACTTCTTCGAGATGATGCATTTGACCATGCACTGTGTGGCAAGGAAAAGACGGCATGGAAAGCCTTCCAGTCAGTGGTAATACATTTTCTCGGAAACAACAAGGCAGACAACTACCTTGGTTGCAACATGTCACTAAAGATACATTTTTTGCACTCTCATCTAGATTTTTTTCCACCGAACTGCGGAGCAGTGAGCCACGAGCGCGGCAAGCGATTTCACCAGGACATTGCAACAATGGAGAAATGCTATCAGGGCAAATGGAGCCCATCAATGCTTTCAGACTATTGCTGGACAGTGACAAGAGATGCTCCATTTAATGAATACAAGAGACAAGCCAAGAAGCGCCAAGTAGACACTGAATAGGACTAAACTATGTACTGTGACGGAGTCAGACCAGAAGGATATAGGAGAGTGCTGGAAGGTATATTAGTCTCAGGATGTGCAGATCCCTGTTCCCTGGATAGCCAAACAAAGGCTACTCCAGACCAATCAAGACACCTGGGGCCAATTAAGAACCTTCTAGAAAGGAGTAGAAACAGCTAGCCTAATTGGGACACCTGAAGCCAATCAGGGACTGGCTGAATCCAGATAAAAACCTCCCAGTTAGTCAGGTGGGCTGTGGGTGTCAGGAGCTGTGGAAGGAGGTTGTGCTGTTGCTGAGACTGAGTGGTGGACAACATATCATCCAGAAGGAAGGAGGCCTTGAGGTAAGGGTGAAGTGGAGTTTGAAGAAGCAGGGACTGCTGTGGGGAAGTAGCCCAGGGAATTGAATTGTGTTTTGTGGATAAAAGGTCAGCCAACTCATACTTAACTGATACTATTAGGGTCCTTGGGCTGGAGCCCGGAGTAGAGGGTGGGCCCGGGCTCCCCCGCTTTTCCCACCTTCCATACTGGCCTGTGATGAAGGTAACTCATTAGGTGGTGACTCTTGCCAATTATACTGAGAAAGGGAGGTCACTCTGGGGCCTAGATGGGTTTCTGAGGCCCCTAAATCTGCCAGGAAGCGCAGGACCCACAAGTACAAACTTGGAGCTTTGTCACAGTACATAATAGTTTTTTGCCTTTTGTTTCATAATACATTTTATTTATATAACACTTTTGCTGATTTTTAAAGTGTTACATAAACAGGACAGGTGAAATATTATCAGGTAAAGTAACTATAAACACATGAAAAGACCTAGGTTTACAATTTATAATTAAAACTCTACTATCTACACAATATACATAGACATAAAATGTAAAAACTTAAATATCTTAGAAACAGTAGCCTATCAGTTGTTTTAATTGTCATATTTGAATTCAGCACATCTAAATACATAATAAATATCACATTTTATCTCTGAAGCAGACGACTTCTAAAAAATTGTAGACCAGCGTTACTGGTCCTGCTCAGAGGATACTTTACCATTATATTATGCACTACATCAACATGTCCATGACAGTCACCCCTGCTCTCCTGCAGTCCTCCCACTCCCTTCTCAGACCATGCCATATTCATGTTCGTCCCTTCCACCTCCTCCATCTCACTCCAAACACTTCTCTCCATCCCTTCTCCTGGATTCTCTTTTGCGCCTGATCCAAATCCCTTTTCAATCATTTCACTGAGCTTTTGATTAAGTTTTGCCTTGCTATCATGCAACCACCTACATGTGCAGAGTCTTTTTCTCCTCCACCATACGCCCTCTCTCTCCTCCTTCAACCTCTGTTCTTCCAGCAATCCTTCCCTCCCTCCTCTACCATCAGTATTCCCCACAGCATCCCACAGCAACAGTATTTTTCAGTTCAACTCATACAAGTACTGTAGTGCAATCTCTTTATCATGAAAGTGTAACTTACAAATGTAGATTTTTTTTCATAACTGCATTCAAAAACAAAACAATGTAAAACATTAGTGGCTACAAGTCCACTCAGTCCTACTTCTTGTTCAGCCAATCGCTAAGACAAACAAGTTTGTTTAGGAGATAATGCTGCCTGCTTCTATTTACAATGTCACCTGAAAGTGAGAACAGGCATTTTGTGGCATTTTTGTAGCCAGCGTTGCAAGGTATTTGTGCCAGATATGCTAAATATTCATATGCCCCTTTATGCTTCAGCCACCATTCCAGAGGACGTGCTTTCACGCTGATGATGTCTGTTAAAAAAATGCATTAGATTTGTGACCTTGTTCTGTTTTACCCACATTCTGCCATATATTTCATGTTATAGCAGCCTCTAATGATGACCCAGCACATGTTCATTTTAAGAACACGTTCACTGGAGATTTGACAAAATACAAAGAAGGTACCAATATGAGATGTCTAAAAATAGCTACAGCATTCGACCCAAGGTTTAAAAATCTGAGGTGTCAAGCATGCTTTCAGAAGTCTTAAAAGAGCAACACTCCAATGCGGAAACTACTGAACCCAAACCACCAAAAAAGAAAATCAACCTTCTGCTGGTGTCATCTAACTCAGATGATGAAAATGAACATGCATGGGTCCACTCTGCTTTTCATTGTTATTGAGCAGAACCCATCATCAGCATGGTTGCCTATCCTATGGAATGGTAGTTGAAGATGAAGGGACATATGAATCATTAGCGCATGTGGCACATAAATATCTTGCGACGCCAGCTACAACAGTGCCATGCAAACTCCTGTTCTCACTTTCAGGTGACATTGTAAACAAGAAGCGAGTAGCATTCATAGAATCATAAAATATCAGGGTTGGAAGGGAACTCAAGAGGTCATCTTGTCCAACCCCCTACTCAAAGCAGAACCAACCCCTAATAAATCATCCTAGCCAGGGTTTTGTCAAGCCTGCCCTTAAAAACTTCTAAGGAAATAGATTCCATCATCTCCCTAGGCAACCCATTCCAGTGCTTCACCACACTCCTAGTGAAAACATTTTTCCTAATATCCAACCTAAACCTCCCACATTGCAACGTGAGACCATTACTCCTTGTTCTGTCATCTAGTACCACTGAGAACAGTCTAGATCCATCCTCTTTGGAACCCCCTTTCAGGTAGTTGAAAGCAGCTATCAAATCCCACCTTATTCTTATCTTTTGTAAACTAAACAATTCCAGTTCCCTCAGCCTCTCCTCGTAAGTCATGTGCTACAGCTCCCTAATCATTTTTGTTGTCCTCTGCTAGACTCTTTCCAATTTTTCCATATCCTTCTCATAGTGTGGGGCCCAAAACTGGACACAGTACTCCAGATGAGGTCTCACCAATGTCGAATATAGGGCGATCATGTCTCTCGGTCTGCTGGCAATGCCCCTACTTATACAGCCCAAAAATGCCATTAGCCTTCTTGGCAACAGAGGCACACTGTTGACTCACGTTCAGCTTCTTGTCCACTGTAACACCTAGGTCCTTTTCTGCAGAACTGCTGCCTAGCCATTTGGTCCCTAGTCTGTAGCAGTGTATAGGATTCTTCCATCCTAAGTGCAGGAATCTGCATTTGTTCTTGTTGAACCTCACTAGATTTCTTTTGGCTCAATCCTCTAATTTGTCTAGGTCCCTCTGTGTCCTATCCTTTCCCTCCTGCATATCTACCACTCCTCCCAGCTTAGTGTCATCTGCAAACTTGCTGAGGGTGCAGTCCACACCATCTTCCACATCATTGATAAAGATATTGAATGAAATCGGACCCAGGCCTGACCCTTGGGACACTCCGCTTGATACAGGTTGCCAACTAGACATGGAGCCATTGATCACTACCCGTTAAGCCCGACGATCCAGCCAGCTTTCTATCCACCTTATGGTACATTCATCCAGCCCATACTTCTTTAACTTGCTGGCAAGAATACTGTTGAAGACCATATCAAAAGCTTTGCTAAAGTCAAGGAATAACATGCCCACTGCTTTCCCTTCATCCACAGAGCCAGTTATCTCATCGTAGAAGGCTCTTAGTTTCATCAGGCATGATTTGCCCTTAGTGAATCCAATGCTGACTATTCCTGATCACTTTCCTCTCCTCTAGGTGCTTCAGAATTGATTCCTTGAGGACCTGCAATGGTGGAACCATTCCTACTTTTAGCTTTAGAAGCTAATTGTTCACTCCACAATGTTGACCAAAATGGCAGTCATGGCATTTCCCCAGCTCTGCAAAATTCCTATTTAATCTTACAGATAGTACCATTGCTATAGGCTTTTGAACCAGCATATAGAATTTAATAGAGAATTAAATGCCATTTATAAAAACACAGAGGCATTTTTAAAAAAACACCTGTAGCAAGGAGGTCAGTCTGTTAAATAGTGTGGATGAAATCCTGGCTTCATTCAGGTAAATGATAGCTTTGCCACTGACTTCATTTGGGACACGATTTCACCCATAGGCTTTTTTGAGCAATTTCTACAGGGCATAATACATTTCTATACAACTCTGTGGTATTATTCCCATTAAATTCTACAGGACCCTTCCATAAAAGAGAATAATCTCACACTTTTTTATTACATTTCATTCCAAAACACTATAGTGCCCACTGGGAAGAACACCAGCAACCACAATGCTCTGGGATCTTTATTCTCCACACAGTGGAGAGAAGAGCTTGGCTTTCAGTCTCACCTGAAAGAACCCCACACATCAAAGCACAGGGTACTCTGTGCATCTGCCTGGCAGGGGGAAAAGGCTGAGTCAGCCTTGTTAGATTTTGAACATGGAATTTCCGGGGAGCCTAGGTATTTCCAGTCTAAAACTTTGGTGATTGAGGCCTTGTCTACACTACCAGCTAAATCAGCACTGTTGCATTGCAGCAGTGTCAGATTAGCAAGTCTGATGAAGACACGCTAAATTGATGGGAGACCGCTCTCCCATGGGTTTGTGTGTAAGCAGGGTTTGAATGAACTTTCTCATGACAGCTAACTGGGAGGGAGAGAGACTTCAGGGGCAAACTATTTACACAAACACACCTACTCTTCTTAGATATCCAGCATATAGACTGGTATATTGCTCGAAGTGATCAGCTTTGGCTGGCGTTGTATTACAAATCACTTTACTGAATGCAGGGATAGTGAAATATTGTCAGTGTTGTTGCCTTTATTGTATGAAGAAAGAGGGGTAGAACTGTGCTTAACCTGTCCCATATGAGGGGGTCTCCCTCAGCTGAAAGGACCTAGTTTAGGCTTGAATGCCAGATACCTGTGAAAATAAGAGAGATGAAGACAGGTGTCCTACTTAGAAGGTGTGGACTCTCCCCAAGGGTCCCTGGTCTGGTTTAACCTGTTCTTCTCCAATGTTCAAAGACAGAGCTAAATAGGCTTCATGAAGAGCCTCTTTGTTATTTTAAACGCTCAATCAGAGCTGAAATCACTTGTGGTGGAACCATGTTTCTACCCAGCCTGCTAAGAGTTAAAAATCACTAATAGACTGACCTGCAGAGGTCACAGCAGAGTGGCAGCACCAGGTGACTAATGGGCAGCTGGCACAAGTGGCAAGCAGGCAGATGGTGGGAGCGGCCAATGGGAGCAGTGGATGGTGGAAGCTGGGACAGCAGAGTGAGCAAGGTGGCTTCCTCCCGGCCATAGCAGGAGGAGAATTCATGCAGATGCACGTCTGAATTCTGGGTCTGCACTGAATAGGGAAAACAACTGTGAATGGAGTATTAAGGGGATGCTGTAGCAGTGTGATGAGTCACCCCTGCAGCGCCTCCATCTGCCCATCTGGGAATTAGCTCTTTTCCAGCCGACGTGCTCTCTGCAGGCCGGTGTCTTGCCTTCGCTGGCCCCTGTGTCCCTCCCGGACTCTGGTGCCCTTTTATCTAGGGTGCGGCCCCCTGCAAATACCCCCACACTCTCTCTGGGTCTCCCCTCCCCGGGGGAACTACCAACCCTCTATCCCCACCTTGCCCCAGTCTGGGGCTACTGCCAGTCATCTAGCCCCTGTTTTCTGGGACAAACCGTAGTGTAAAAGCCCCTCATCATAGGAAAGGGAGTTATGGTCCTGCTGCCTTTCCCTGCAGCCCGGTACCTTTTCCGGCCTTCGTATCAGGCTGCAGCCTGGGAGGTCACCAGGCCTGAGCTCCCCAGCTCAGCCTGCCCCTTCCCAGCACTGCTCTACTCTCAGTACCCTTCGCTCCTTCAGGCAGCTAGGTACATCTCCCTCTAAAGCTGGAGGGGGACAGTCCTAGCTCCTGGCTACCAGCCCTTTTATAAGGGCCAGCTGGGCCCGGATTCAGCTGGCCACAGCTGTGGCTGCTATTCCAATCAGCCTAATCCCTCTCAAGGGCAGCTTTTACTCCTTTTATTTTAGGAGCAGGGTAGTCACCCCGCTACAGAGGCACATTACAGGAACTTTGGTGTTGGACTCAAGAACCTGAAACAAAAGACACTGCCAAGCGTACTCTGATGTGGGAGTCTTGTTCATGCTTTTGTTTGTGAATACCACTTTATGTTTGTGAATACCACTTGTGCTGTTTTCCAAGATTAATGTTGGTTTACTTTTATTAATGAAAAACTCTTTCCACCTCAGGCTCTGTGCTTGTGAGAAGGAAAGAATTGCCTCTTAGAGGCACCCAGAGGGTAGCCTGATATTTTCCCAGGGTACTGGCACAAGCCAATTCTTTGTTATTGTTGAAAAGGAACTCGCTAGATATTTGAACCCACTCCTTCTTGCTGCCCATTCCAGCTGTCAGAAGGGTTATGGTTTAGGGTACGTCTATACTGCCCATCAGATCAGCGGGTAGTGTTTGATGTATCGGGGATTGATTTATCGCATCTCATCTAGACGTGATAAATTGATCCCTGAAGGTGCTCCCTGTCAATGCTGGCACTTCATCTCTGCAAGAGGAGGAAGCGAAGTCGATGCGGGAGTGACAGCAGTTGACTCACCGCCATGAGGATGGCCAGGTAAGTTGACCTAAGAAACTTCGACTTTAGCTACGCTATTCACGTAGCTGAAGATGGGTGTCTTAGGTCGACCCTCCCCAGTGTAGACCAACCCTTAATCCACCTCCCCAAGAAGCATAAGAGAAGCTGGCGTTAGAGCGTCTTCCGTTAACACAGTGCAGTGTAGATATCAAGTGAGTGAATGTAGCTACGTCTACTTCAGTTACGTTATTGACGTAACTGAAGTAGTGTAACTTAGATTAACGTAATGCGATAGTGTAGAGCAGCCCTAAGGCTATGGCTATACTTCAGCTGCTCAGCTGCTGCCCTGGAATGCAGCCCCCCCACTGTTGTAGGAGCTGCAGTGATCTGTATGCTATGTATACCTGTATGCTCAAAAAGTCTGTAACACCTCCCTCCCCGAACCCCGCTTGTCTCCTCTCCCTCATTGAATACCTGTGAAGTGGCTTTCCCCCACTCATCCCTCCTGGAGTACTTGTGGAATGAATGGGCTGTTTAAACAGTAGAACAGTGGTTCTCAAACTGGGGTCCTGACCCCCCCCCCCCGGGGATTGCAGGGCGATTCCAGGGGGGTCGCGAGCTGCTGACATCTTTGGCAGTATTTCAGTGGAAGTTCCAAATGCTGCAGTGTGTCCACCAAAAAGCCACTGAAGTGAAAGCGTCCGCTGTCGGCAGCATTTTGGTGGACACAAAGACGATCGCTGCATGTCTTCCAAAATACTGCCGAAAGCAGAAGAGTCAATTCACCGGCATTTCGGCAGACATACCCCCGGGCCACAAAAGGACGTGGCATAGGAAAAGGGGTCACGGAACACTCAAGTTTGAGAACCGCTGAGCTAGAAAATCAGAAGAGCTCCAAAGGTAGACAAGGTGTCTGGGATTCTAACTGGGCAGCGATCACACACCCAATGCATGGACATTGCATGGACCCTGCCTGAGGTGGAGTGTGACCAGCCAGATGCGGCCAAGTCATCTCTAGTCACAGTCCAGGAGCTGGTCCTTAAAAGGGGAAGGTGCCATGTGCTCTCTCTCTCTCTCACAAGGTTGTACTTCCCGAGAAGGCCCTTCGCCCAGACCGCCTGGCCAGTGGTTTGCTGAGATGCATTCCATCCTGCCTCAGGAATATTTACCTTCATCACACCATCCATTGTTACGCTGTGGTACACTTACCCTGAAGGATCCTGGCATCTCCAGCGCTGTGCCTGTCCTGGGAGCGTGAGTGTGCGCTCCCCGCACCCCCAGCCCAACTTCCTTTGGAACTTAGATAGCAGTGTAATAAATGTGCTGCTTTCTGCCAACCTCTGGTGGGCCTTAATCCTCCCTAAGATTACTAGCTGGCCCAATTTCAGGTAACACCCCTACAGTGAGAGAAGAGGTTTTCCCATCACTGTCATTAAGCCACCTCCTTGGGAGGCCATAGCGAGGTCCCTGGTAGAATTCTTCCATCAGCCTAGCACTGTCTGCATTGTGTGTTAGGTTGGCTTAACTGTATTGCTCAGAAGTGTGGATTTTTCACACCCCTAAGTGACTAGCTGGGACAAATTAACTTTTTAGTGTAGTTCTGGCCTAAGAAATCCTTCCAGACCTTGTGTATATAGGGCCTGATTCTCAGCCAAGCCTCGATTCCACCACAGACTGGCACCTACAAACTGCTCAATGTGTAACTTTGTGCTTGCACTGAATAGTGGTGGTCAGACATCTGTTCACACTGGTATATCAGGGAGCCAGGTGAGCAAGGGCTACCATTTTTGCCCACAATTTGTTGTGGCTGCAACTATTTGGGTGTAGAATTTGTGCTTATAAAAGCAGAGACTCTCCTGAAAGTCAAGGCCATAGTTTGCTTCTGAATGGAAGGCCATATAGAAATGTAAGTCACAGTATCCTAAGAAGCCAAATAGGATGAAAAGGGGTATGGTGGAGGCTAAGATGTTAAAGATTTCTGGATCTGTTGGGGTATCATGGAAATGCCTTCAAAGGCTTGTTTCAGACTGCAGCTGAAATTAAACTGTTACCCTCTACCTGATCTGGAGTTCCCCAAAACCACTAGATTGTGGTTGTGGAAGTGATGGTCTTACAGCCTGAGATGAATGTGTCTGTACTGCAGAGGGACAGGGGCAGGAAAAGGCAGGGAAAATGGGAAATTAGGAGAAAAGGGAAGCCTACATCTCCTCCACCCACAGCATGCATGGAACAGAAGAGAAGTGAAATGGAAACTAAGCAAAAGAAGAGGGGGAAAAAGAATAGAAAAAAAAGAGGGAAAGTGGAAGGGGAAAATTCTAGTTGAAGAAAAGCAGAGCACAGTGTTGTGCTTCATTTTGTCCCTCCTGGGGCTTTCTGGAGGACAGGTGTCCTATATCTAGAGCAGACAAACACAGTTCCAAAGTAATGGTTAAATCAATGTGTTTACGGATGATGACACTAGAGTCACACACAGCGGAGAGGCCTCATGAAAAAATAAACAGGTAATAATCACACAGAGATCTGCACACTCCACTACTCATTACTGCAAAAACAGGATTCACTGCTCCAAGAGATTAACTCTTCTTTTCCTGGCAAGAGAGCACCAGACAGGTGCTTGCTCCCAAAGGGGCTCATTTTCACCCTCTGAGCCATTCTCCCAGACCTTCAGCCTGTCGTTCAAAACTACTTTGTTCTGTAAAGGAGCAACAGGCCAGGGCAGTAGCTATGATTGTCCAGAGCTTCTTCAAAGAAAGTAGCTGCATCAAGGGATAAAGGGCACTGAAAACAGAACTGGGGCGGAAGGTGCATTAGAAGCAAGAGCAGTTGGGAACAAGAGGTGAGGGGCATCTGACACAAGAATCCTCCTGGGGAGAAGGATGTGGTGTTTGGAGGACCGTTGGAATGGGAAGCCATCACTTCCAAAAGGGGGCTCTCCTGGCCTTGCATGTAGGCATGGGGTTTTGTACGGAAGTGTGCAAACTGGATCTTTTTGCAATCAATCTGTAGACAAACAGCTTAGATTAAGGTAGAGTGAGCTGTGTGTATCTGGTTTAGGGAGCAGCCTTCTTTGTCTCTCTCTGTTTTGGGATTCTTGTGTGTTAACATTTTGAATTCTAATATATAAAGTAGTGATATGCTGCAAGAGTATGTTATTTTAATTTTTTTTAAAATCAAATGGTCTCCTTTTGTATGCCATGAAACCTAGCATAGGGGGAGATGCTTGGGGGACTGTGAGGAAGGAACATATGAAATAGAAGCTTGCATTGGGTGCTGTAAGAAGGGGGACGCAGCAAGCAGCCCCATGGCAGGAAGATGGGGGGCACTTGCAAATGCCAATGGCTGAATAGCTGTTGGTTTGTTTGTTTGTATCACAATCACTGATGAACAATGTTAGGATATAGATATTTAGGCCTGTTTCTAAAGGCCTGTACTTTAAGAATTTTTGTATATGTTTATCATTTAGCTAGTTGGAGAGATATAAAAGAAAGAATTTTTCTAAGTGCCTTCTTTCCCTTAGACAGTCTGAGGCCCTATTTTTAGGCCAATGCCTTTGGCTAAGTGCCAAGTCCCATAAGCTGGGAAGTGTGTGGTCACATCCTTACATTTCAAACCAGTTATATTGAAATAAGACAATCTGGGGCTGTTAGAAAGGTGATCTGATTTATCACCTTCAGAGAAAGGGAAGAGCCTAGAAGATATAAAAGGAAATTTGGTTTGATAGTGTTTTGTTTGGTAAGAACCCACTTATTAATAGACACAGCTGGAAAACCCTTAAGTCTTTATAGATGTAGTTGTGAAATCCTTACTTTTGTATTGTTGTATTATAATTTTCACTTTGCTATTGTTTATTTGCATGGTCTTTGTCTGGTTCTGTGATTGTTTCTATATGCTGTAAAATTAATGTTGCTGTGTGCAAACTAATTAAGGTAGTGGGATATAATTGGTTGACTAAGTATGTTACAATATGTTAGGATTGGTTAGGTAAATTTCAGTAGAATGATTGGTTAAGGAATAGCTAAGAATATTATTATATAAATTAGGGGTAAACAGGAAGTAAGTTCAGATTCGAAAATAAGGAAAAGGAACTTGGATTTAAGCTTGCAGGAAGTTCACCCCAATAAACATTGAATTGTTTGCACCTTCGAACTTCAGGTATTATTGCTTTCTGTTCATGTGAGAAAGACCAGGGAAGTGGGAGAGTAAAGGAATAAGCTCTCTAAAATCTTGGTGCTGGTGACTTGGATGCATTTCATCGGATAGGTGAATGGCATCCTGTAAGTCCTCCTCCCCAACAGTCCGCGCAGCTGCTTGGAGGGGGTTATTTTGGCGAACTCTCATGATGGTAGTTGTGGGTTCTGGCAAGCTAGGGTACCAGATTTTTTGAACAAATGGATAAGGAAGAATCAGGGCCGATACCAGGTGCAGGGGTCCACCTGGGATGAGATTGAGAAGGAGATGGGGGAGGTTTTGGGAGACCGCAAGGGAAAGGAATGTAGGAAAAAGGCAATGGTATTACAAGGTTTGTGTGCTGGGGTGCATACTGGGTAAAAGGGGAAGCTGATCTCCTCTAACACATATAGGATTTGGAGGGGATTGTGGAGCAGCAATGGATTTTAACAGAAAAATCTATGTTAGCTGTCGAGGTAGTGAATTTGAAGGCACAGGATGCTGCATGGACAGAGGAGTCTTGTGAGGCAGTCCAGAGAGAGAGGGATGAACTTCTGGGGAGAGTAGGAGACTTAGAGGAGGAATTGTATCATTGTAGACATGGAGGCAATGGACTTGGGGACCCCAAACCATCTGACCCATTAATGGAACTGAAGGAGACACCTCCACCACCCTATCCTGAAAAAACACCGTACCCACCACTGCCAGTGGACATTGTAAGCTGGTGACCCACAGTTACAGCCCCTGCGAGAGAGGCTACCCAGGAGGAACTGCAGAAGGCAGGAATAGTGCCCCCGGTTGCAGGGTGTGGGGATCATGCCCCACACGTAGTAGAACAGGCAGAAATCCGCCCCTTGACCCTGAAGGACCGGGAGGCAGTACTGGGTGGGTTGGAAAAACGTGCCCCAGGATGACTGGGATCAATCTGTGCTGTGGCTAGTGGAGGTAGGCAGGGAAATGTAGGGTCTAACTCGTGAGGAACAGGTGATCATATGGCATAGTTTTTTGGGATGGGGCACCTTGGGAACTGATGTGGCAGGACTAGCACATTCATTTCTAATCCCTGGATAGATAGCAAAACAGTTGTTTGGGGCGTACTCTCATACGGCAGGGATGAATAAGATGAAGCGAATCCCTGGGGAAACAGGGCAGGATACACTTAATCACATACAGGCATGGGCATGGTCTGGGTGGATTCCCTGAATGGTCCATGGGTGATACCCCAGACAGGGGCACCAGAACCTGGTAGGGGTGTGGAATTGCTTGAGAAATGTTTGGAGCTGAGTGATCTACTGTTCGTGGGGCATTTAAGGTTGCAGCACCCTGAACTTGCTCCCAATCAGCTAATCCAGTTTCTGGACTAGGCACATGTGTGGAGGCAGATGCGACAGGAGGGAGAGCCAGTCCATGTTATTATCCAGGGGATCAGTACAAGGTGGAAAGGGGTGGGTCAGCCCAGAGGGGAGGAAGTAGGGGAGAGGTCGTGGCTTTGGAGGGGTAGTCAGGGATGAGCGGGCAGCTATAAAGCAACAGATCCAGAGACTTCAGGCTAAACTAACTGCCCAGAATCATACCAGATCAGGGGAAAGTGGTCCCAGAGGTCAGGGGACTGGGACTGCCTGAAATGCCAGACTCACAATTTTGCTTGGAGACAAGAATGTGTTTGGTGTCAGGACCCCTGCTTCCCCTGTGAACCAGAGGGAGGGACAGAGGTGGGTGCTGCAACTTAGGGGTGCCCTGGGAGGCATCCTGTCCATGTTCTCAGTTTAGGACGGGACACATCTGGTTGCCCCACGCTCCAGGGGTTGATCAAAGGGAGTTCCATGAGGGATTCTTTGACAGACACTGGAGCAGCCATCAGTTTAACCACATGGGGGCAGGAACGGCCCTCAGAAGGAACTGTAACAATTGCAGGGGCAGCAGGAGGGGAGACACAGTTAACCCTGAGGCAGGAACCGATCAAGGGAATCTGGGGGGAAAGGGAGATTATGTGGGGTTGTAATGATGTGCTTAATCTGTTGGGAGCAGGAGATTTACACAAACTGGGACTTGTACTGGACTTAGCCAATTGGGTGTGTTTACTGGGGCAGATGGAGGATGGACAGGGCTATACCATTCCTTTGGGGGTAGCCACTATGACCATTAAAGCAGCACATGCTCTCCCACCACCCCCGGCAGGGTGGGAACACATCCCAGTGTGGGATAAGGAGGGGACCCTCCACCACAGAAACAGTATCCTATTCTTTGGGAGGCATTGGCAGAGGTGGGAGCAACTATTGGGGAACTGGAACAGAGGGAACTGATTAGAGCAGTTGCATCCCTTTGTAGTGCTGCTGTGTGGCCAGTGAGAAAGCCAAATGGTACCCGGCATCTCACTGTGGATTACAGGGCACTAAATACTCTGGTCAATTCACCAACCTCAGTAGTGGCAGCATACCCTGAAATGCTAGCCCATATTAGACCCCAACTCAAACTTTTCACTGTTTTGGACATAGCTAATCATGGAATCATAGAATATCAGGGATGGAAGTGACCTCGGAAGGTCATCTAGTCCAACCCCCTGCTCAAAGCAGGACCAATCCCCAACTAAATCATCCCAGCCAGGGCTTTGTCAAGCCTGACCTTAAAAACCTCTAAGGAAGGAGATTCTACCACCTCCCTAAGTAACCCATTCCAGTGCTTCACCACCCTCCTAGTGAAAAAGTTTTTCCTAACATCCAACCTAAACCTTCCCCACTGCAACTTGAGACCATTACTCCTTGTTCTGTCATTTGCTACCACTGAGAACAGTCTAGATCCATCCTCTTTGGAACCCCCTTTCAGGTAGTTGAAAGCAGCTATCAAATCTTCCCTCATTCTTCTCTTCTGTAGGCAAAACAATCCCAGTTCTCTCAGCCTCTCCTCATAAGTCATGTGCTCCAGCCCCCTAATATTTTTGTTGCCCTCCTCTGGACTCTTTCCAGTTTTTCCACATCCTTCTTGTAGTGTGGGCTCTAATTCCGCTGGAGACCCTGCTGCGGGAGCCCCGCCGCAGCATCCCCGGGCTCCGGCAGCAGGGCTTCGCGGGGACAGGAGCCCTGTTGCTGGAGCCCTAGGGAAGTGGCGGCGGGGCTCCGGCAGCTATTTAAAGAGCCCAGTGCTGGGCCTCCACTGCCGCCTGGGGCCTTGCCACCAGAGCCCCGCTGCAGCCTCCCCTGGGCTCCTGCAGCAGAGGCTCTGGCAGCAATTTATAGGGCCCGGGAGTCCAGCCACTGCTGGGAGCCCTAGGCCCTTTAAATTGCCCCTGGAGAAGCCGATCCGCTCTGGTCCAGTGCACTGGCACTTGCCGGTACGCCGTACCAGGGCGTACCAGTTTACTTTCACCTAAGCCTGACCTTAAAAACCTCTAAGAAAGGAGATTCCACCACCTCCCTAGGTAATTCATTCCAGTGCTTCACCACCCTCCGAGTGAAAACGTTTTTGCTAATATCCAACCTAAACCCCCTCCTCTGCAACTTGAGACCATTACTCCTTGTTCTGTCATTTGCTACCACTGAGAACAGTCTAGATCCATCCTCTTTGGAACCTCCTTTCAGATAGTTGAAAGCAGCTATCAACTCCCCCCTCATTCTTCTCTTCTGCAGAATAAACAATC
This sequence comes from Dermatemys mawii, assembly GCA_007922305.1. Lineage (NCBI taxonomy): Eukaryota > Metazoa > Chordata > Testudines > Dermatemydidae > Dermatemys > Dermatemys mawii. Next base: position 1,328,901 of record ML677490.1, read on the forward strand.
CCAGTTCCTTCAGCCTCTCTTCATTACTCATGTGCTCCAGGCCCCTAATCATTTTTGTTGCCCTCCTTTGGACTCTTTCCAATTTATCCAGATCCTTCTTATAGTGTGGGGTCCAAAACTGGGCACAGTACTACAGATGAGGTCTCACCAGTGCCAGCTAGAGGGGAATGATCACATCCCTCAATCTGCTGGAAATGCCCCTACTTATACAACCCAAAATGCTGTTAGCCTTCTTGGCAACAAGGGCACACTGTTGACTCATATCCAGCTTCTCATCCACTGTAACCCCTAGGTTCTTTTCTGCAGAACTGCTGCCTAGCCATTTGATCCCTAGTCTGTAGCAGTGCATGGGATTCTTCCATCCTAAGTCCAGGGCTCTGCACTTGTCCTTGTTGAACCTCATCAGATTTCTGTGTCCTATCCTTACCTTCCAGTATATCTACCACTCCTCCCAGTTTAGTGTCATCTGTAAACTTGCTGAGGGTGCAGTGCACACCATCCTCCAGATCGTTAATGAAGATATTGAACAAAACCGGACCCAGGACTGACCTTTGGGGCACTCCGCTTGATACTGGCTGCCAACTAGACATGGAGCCATTGTTCACTACCCGTTGAGCACGACAATCTAGCCAGCTTTCAATCCACCTTACAGTCCATACTTCTTTAACTTACTGGCAAGAATACTGTTGAAGACCATATCAAAAGCTTTGCTAAAGTCAAGGAATAACATGTCCACTGCTTTCCCCTCATCCACACAGCCAGTTGTCTCATCATAGAAGGCATTTAGGTTAGGCATGACTTGCTCTTGCTGAGTCCATGCTGACTGTCCCTGGTCACTTTCCTCTCCTTTAAGTGCTTCAGAATTGATTCCTTGAGGACCTGATCCATGATTTTTCCAGGGACTGAGGTGAGGCTGACTGGCCTGTTTTCCCCGGACCCTCCTTCTTCCCTTTTTTAAAGATGGGTACTACATTAGCTATGTCTATAAGATATAATGAAATTATTGTTGTATGTAATGTCGTATGTTGTATGTATGTAAATAAGATGTCTAAAGTGTTTAAGAAGCTCCATTTAAAATTAAATTAAAATGCAGAGCCCTTCAGACCGGTGGCCAGGACCCAGGCACTGTAAGTGGCAGTGAAAATCAGCTTGGGTGCTGCCTTTGGCATGCGTGCCATAGGTTGCCTACCCCTGCTCTATCTAATATAGACTCCAATTCCCTTAAGTGGGCTGAGAATCAGGTGTTTAGCAACTGCTAATTACAAAGTGTTGCTGGCAATTTTGTTATCGTTGGGAAAAGCATTCCTCCTTTCCTTTCCATCCCATCTCCCACAAAGCCCTCAAACTTTCACATTAAACAATATTTGCCCCCAAACTCTCCCTGAATTGCTTTATCTTTTGTTTTGTTTTCTCCTTTTTAGATCATTTGCTGATGCCTAAGAAATGTCACACACATAAAATCACCATCTCACTATTGCATCCCTGATGTGTGTGTCTGTGTGTGTGTGTGTGTGTGTGTATGAGTATGGCGGGGTGATCTGTGATTACCTAGGCTCTGACATCACTGGAGTAAGCTGCTAGGGTGACCAGACAGCAAATGTGAGAAATTGGGACGGGAGTGGGGGTTTACAGGAGCCTATTTAAGAAACAAACCCAAAATTGGGACTGTCCCTATAAAATTGGGACATCTGGTCACCCTAAAGCTGGCAGACTAAGCAGGTTAATTAGATTCTCTGGACATGAAAATATCTGAGGAGGCTGGAGAGAAAACAGGAAAACACAACAGATGAGTGTTTAATGGTTTTTGGTAAAGACTGTGTGTTTTCTGAAGCTGCTCTGAGTGCAGCGAGAGCTCTCAAATGGCTGGCACTTCCATGCGGCCCATTCCTTCTGCCTTTGTTAAGTGGCTCTTCAGCCTAGCTCTCTTTGTTATGTATGCCTCATTACTGGGAGTTGTGTGAAGTTGCACTGAGAAGAGGAGAAAGAAAGCCTGTGGAGTTTTATAAACAGATTTTAGAAGTGGTGGAAGGTGCTGGATTGATTAAAGCGTTCTCTTCGAGTACAGAACAGGAGCATTGACAGGAGCCTCTCTGCATGGAGTTGTGTTGGGGCAACATCCTCAGCCCCCAGATCCTACTTAGTTTTACCCATCTCTTTCTGGCCCTACTTATTGTATTCATTCTTTCACGTGGGGCAAGAACCAGGGACACGGGGCAGATAATTTGAATCCACCTTTATGCCCGGGACTGTGCAAGGGTGGGCTCCAGTGTCTTAGCTGCTCTAACTTATCCTCAAGGGGCCATGGGCAGCAAGAGTGCTGAATGCTTAGTCCCTCTTCTTCCATTCTTCCCTCAGTCCCAGAACACCCTTCATATTAGGGCCTGCAAGGATGGGGGGGCAGGTATAGGAACACGACTGTTCCTTATGAGCTATTTCCACCCCCTTTATGCTAGCTGAGCTCTCTCCATCCAGCAGCCTCTGCAGGCTTCTTAGCACTTTTGTCACTTGTCTTGGAAGCCCCTCCATTTCTCCTTCAGCGTCTTTGAAATGTGGTGACTAAACATGAGCACAGCACCCTGATAAGGGCATCCAACTGGTTTATGTGATGGCATTCAAATACTTCCAGTGTTATTCTTTGGGTATGTCTATACTACGAAATTAGGTCAAATTTATAGAAGTTGATTTTTCTGAACAGAGTGTAGACATTCGATTGTGTGTGTCCCCACTAAACGTGCTAAGTCGGCAGAGTGCATTCACAGTACCGAGGCTAGCGTCAACTCTTGGAGCGGTGCACTGTGGGTACCTATCCCACAGTTCCCACTGTCTCTGCCGTCCATTGGAATTTTGGGTTTAGCTCCCAGTGCATGATGGGGCAAAAACATTCTCAAAGATTTTAGTGGCCGCATCTTGTCAGTTGCCCCTCCCTCCATGAAAACAATGGTAGACAGTAGTTTCTCACCTTTTTCCCATGCAGGCACCATACTGCTTTCAGCAGACTTCGCAATACCACTGTTTTCCTGCTGTCTGGTGCCATGAATCCACTTCTCAGGCCCTCATGTCCTTTTGAATAAATATTTATTCTCGTGGCATCATGCTCTCCTGCTTTTTGCCTCAATAGCGAATTTCTCAGTGTTATTTATCATGGGCTCCTGGGAACGTGTGTTCTTCATCAGGAAACCGTCATCGCTGTCACTCTGCTCTCCTGCTGCCATGAATCCACCTCGCAGGTCCTCTCACTGTCCTTCTCAATAAATATCTATTCTTGTGGCATCTGCATCTGGAAACTGTCGTCATCCACCGCTTCCGCTGGCACTCTGCTTTCCTGCTTTTGCCCTGATAGCAAATTTTTCCATGTTGTCCATCATGGACTCCTGAGAACATGTGTTCTTCAATGGTAAACTGTCTTGGTCCACTGCTTCCGCTGGCACTCTGCTCTCCTGCCCTTGCTCCAATAGCGAATTTCCCCACTGATTTCACAGCAAGCGTGGAGTGCGCTCAGCTCACTGCTGCTGTTGTGAATGTTCTAAACACTTTGCGCATTATTCTGCTGTATGTGTAGAACCTGCAAAAGCAGGCGAGGAGACGATGACAGTGACTTGTGACTTTGTGACTTGCTTTCCCCTGCCCTGAAGCACAAGAATACCAAGATGAGAGCAGACCTCACTGTGGAGTTACTGTTGGGGATGTTGAAATGCCTACAGTTATCCTTGGGGACCCAGCCTACCCCTTAATGCCATGGCTCATGAAGCCATACAAAGGCACTCTGGACAGTAGTAAGGAACAGTTCAGCTATGGGCTGAGCAAGTGCAGAATGGTAGTAGAGTGTGCATTTGGATGTTTAAAGGCTTGCTGGCTCAGTTTACTGACTCGTATAACCTCTGCAAAAAAAAAATATTCCCATCGTTATTGCTGCCTGCTTTGTGCTCCACAATATATGTGAAAGTAGCGGGGAGATGTTTATGGTGAGATGGGAGATTGAGGCAAATCACCTGTCTGCTGATTACATGCAGCCAGACACCGGGGTGATTAGAAGAGTGCAGCAGGATGTGCTGCGCATCAGAGAAGCCTTGAAAACCAGTTGCATGACTGGTCAGGCTATAGTGTGACAGTACTGTATTTTCTCCTTGATGAAAACCCGTACCCTTGGTCCACTCTACTTGACTGTAAGCCAACCGCCCACCCATCTTCAGTCACCACTTGCAGAGGCAATAAAGTCATTGTTGTTTCAAAATCATGCATTCTTTATGAATTCACACTAATAGGGGGATAACTTTCAAGGTAGCCCAGGAGGGGTGGGGGAGGAGGGAAGCACTGGGTGGAGTGGTGGATGAGGGGAGGACGGAAAGACAAGGCCACACTGCACTTCAAAACTTATTGAATGCCAGTCTCCTGTTGCTTGGGCAGTCCTCAAGGGTGGAGTGGTTGGATGCCCGGAGCCTCCCTCCCAACGCATTCTTGGGAATCTGGGGGATGAGAATATGGAACTTGGGGAGGAGGGAGGGCGGTTACACAGGGGCTGCAGTGTCAGTCTGTGCTCCTGCTGCCTTTCCTGCAGCTCCACTAGATGCTGGAGCATGTCAGTTTGCTCCTCCAGTGGCCGCAGCATTGCATCCTGCCTCCTCTTGTCATGCTCCTGCCACCTCTCTTCTCGATTGTCCCTCCTATCCTCACATTAATTTACTACTGTCCTGGACTATAACACTGTTTGGCTCCATGCATTCTGCTGTGCTCTTTGAGTGCAGGAGGACTGCATTAGCTCAAAGAACATTTTTCACCTTCTTATCTGTTCTAGCCTCTGGGACGGAGATGAAAGGGGGAGGGTTGAAACATTTGCAGCTGCGGGAGGGAAAAAAAGGGAGAGTAGTATTTAAAAAGATACATTTCACAGAACAATGGGTATACTTTTTCATGGTGAACCAAATTATTCACATTACATAGCACATGTGCTTTCAGTACAAGGTCTCATTTTGCATTTTATATTAAGTGTGTGTGAGAGATCACTCACTCAAGGGCTGGGCAACAGAATTTGGCTTGCAGGCAGCAATGGTAAGCCATAGTCTTTCGGCTTCTTCATCCTTCATGACATGTGGGAATGGTTTCAAAAAGCAGTACCCTCCTTTCCCATAACAAGCAAAACAAAGCTTTGTTGAGTTGGCCACTTAAAAGGAGATGCTGCGAGTTTCGGATTTAAGTGCAGCAGAAACCCAACTAACCCCCACCCCCATCCAGTTCTTTGGGATGATCGCTTCATCCCTCCCGCTACCGCATGGCTGGTATCAGGGAAGATCCCTGCTAGCTGAATGCAAACAGCTCAGCGTGAACGCACACCCCCTCCACTGTATGATTAACTACAGGGAGTTAGTCATGCTATAAAGATAAGATAAAGAACAGATGTTGCTTGAATGCCAGCAAACACCAGACCAGACTTTTCCAGTAGCTATGCTGGCCATGACTGCATGCCAAGCCCTCAGGGCATATTAATCATTAAACATGTATTATATTTACAAAGGTACACTCACCAGAGGTGCTTCACAGTCAGGAATCATGCCTTGGGAGGGTTAGGGGGAGATTGGCTCTTGGGTAATAAAATGATCCTGTCTGTCAGGGAGAACAGTGTCTCCGCTTGCCTGTTGTGTGCTATACTCAACCTCCTCCTCCTCATCATCATCTTCCTCATCCCCAAAATCCTCATCTCTAGTGCATGAGACTCGCTCCTTACAGGTGTCCATAGACAGGGGTGGGGTAGTGGTAGGGGCCCTGCCTAGTATTGCATGCAGCTCATCATAGAAGCAGCACATCTGGGGCTCTGACCTGGAGCATCCGTTTGACTCTTTGGTTTTCTGCCTCTTTGGTACGCTTTCCTGAGTTCCTTAATTTTCACGTAGCACTGCTGCGGGTCCGTGTTGTAGCCTCTGTTCATCATGACCTTGGAGACTTTGGCAAAGTACTGGCATTTTGTCTTTTTGAATGCAGTTCTGCCAGCATGAATTCGTCTCCCCATGCAACGATCAAATCCAGCACCTCATGTTTGGGCCATGCTGGAGCTCTTTTGCAATTCTGAGACTGCATGGTCTCCTGTGATGTTGGGCTTGCCACACTGGCCAAATGGAAAATGAAATTCAAAAGTTCCCGGGGCTTCTCCTGTCTACCTGGCCAGTGCATCCAAGTTGAGAGTGCTGTCTAGAGTGGTCACAATGGAGCACTCTGGGATAGCTTCCGGAGGCCAATACTGTTGAATTGCATCCTCACTAACCCAAATTTGACCCGGCGGTATTGATTTCAGCACTAATCCCTTCATCGGGGAGAAGTACAGAAATTGATTTAAAGAGCCTTCTAAGTCGACAGAAATTTCTTCATGATGTGGACGGGTGCAGGGTTAAATCGATCTAACGCTGCTAAATTCAACCTAAAGCTGTAGTGTAGACCAGGGCTAAGTCTCATTCTTATGATAAATCCTAAATGTATGCTTGCTTTAGACCACTGCTGTGCTCTGAGCAGAGATCTTCACTAAGTTGTGTGACACCGAGGTCTCTTTCCTGAACATTCAACATTATTCTGGAACCCAGCAATATGTCGGATTAATTTAGGTTATTCCTCCAATGGGTGTTACTGTGCATGATGAACACTGGAGTTCATCTGCCATTATGTACCTTAGGATCCTCTGAAGTTCCTCAGAAACAGAGCTGGGAGAAATATTTTGGCCCAAACTTTTTTTCAGTGAAAAACCTTTATTTTTTCATGAATTCATGTCAGTTTCAATGAATTGTTCACTTTCAACAAATAAATAGATACATCTGAAAAAAATCACATTGCATTTTGACACTTTTGAAATGAAACATTTACATTTTTCAGTTTGAAATAATTGTTCATCAAAATTTACTTTAAAGTAATTGAAAAAATGTTAAAATAAGAAGATTGAAATAAAAATGAAACATTTTGTTCAATCTGAAACAGAAATTGTCCGTTGACTCTTTGATTTACCAAAAATTTCAAAAATGTTCATTTTTGGCCCAACCCAAAATGATCTCCCCCCAACTTTTTGAAATTGCTAGTGAACTGAAAAATCTATTATTTCCACCATTCTGCTCATGATCTTCTCCAGTCTTGACTAAACTAAGCAATTCTGCGTTGACTGAAAATTTTCCCAACTCAGTGTTCATCCTCCAGCTATTCTAGGTGGGTGTAAAGTCCATAGAGATCCTTACAGCTGGGGTGCAGCACAGGGCAGCTTTCTGAGCTGCCCTATCCATAGTTGAGAATGCTAAAATAAGGAAGGCACATTACTATACCATGTGCCAGATTCAACCCTAGTTCAGAGATGAACTGGGGTCATGCCATTTAATAACATGGCAGAGAGAGGTCCAAGCCTAGCATCTGAGCAAACCCTGATGTGGATCTGAATTTCACAGCTGATTTCACAGAACAGGTGAAAAATCAGGACTGCAATCCTGGAGTGCTGTGATGCAGCCAGAGATCTGCAGTGGCCTGCTATTTACAGAGCAAGTACTATGTAATTATAGATTAAACATGTACTTTCATCCCTCAGATGTAAGTGTGCAAGCTGTGGTACAATCAGCAAGAACCTGGGCTGTGTATCTGAGGGCAGAATTTATCCATAGTTGTTTTTTCCACCTTTATTCTTCGTGCCCACCCACTTCCTTAGGGTGGCTACAGTGGCTCATCATCCAGAGGGCTGTTCAGTTTCCCATGGTTTGGAAGTGATTGGAGTTATTTGCTGAAGAGGTGGGTGAGCTTCTGTGAGACAGGGCAAGATGAGCCTCTTTGGAACAGCTAGTGCCTTCCTCAGCCTGCACTCCAGACACACCTTCCCACCTCCTGCTGGGGATGTGGTGGAGGAGCAAAACTCAAGTTCTATCCAAGCTGGAAAAAAAATATAAGGAGAGGGACAGTCTTAGGTAAGATAGTGCACAGGTCCCCAGGACTGAGAGCTCATCCATATTTCAAATACCAGTTAAACAAACAAAACAAGAACCAGAGGCAGCAAGGAGACCATTTGTCATATCAAAAGGCGTTGCAATGGTACCTTCCTTGACTGCCTGTCCCCTTGCAGTGTACAGCTGGGGGGAAGTGGGGAGAGAGGGGACAGCTCCCTCTCCAGCCAAATGGCTCCCTGCCACAACTGGAGATGGCCTGTGTGTAATTAACCTCCAAGCCAATCCCCCAGTGGTGGCTGCCAGACAGATCAAAGTGCTCACTCATCTTTGTCTGAAACCAGCAGCTGTGGGGAGCGGGGAGGAAAGCAGAGCAGGGGTGGGAGAAAGTGTGTGTGTGCTCCTAATTGATAAAAAGAAAGAGCATCTTCCTCTGAGACATCTCAAACTCCATCAAAATGGAGGAGAAAAAAAATACTTTCTTTTCCCTTAAAGAAACCCTAGCTGCTTTCAACAGAAATGTGGCTGGTGCCATTTAGGCCAAACTAGAACCACCTTGTATGGGCATCATGGAGCCATGAGGACTTTTGTTATCAGAGGACTGTCCGGTGGCTAACTGGACATGAGCCCAGGCTGTGAAGTGCAAACTATCCCAAATTACTGAGTGTTAAGTAATATGTCTGACTGTTACCGGGATTTCCATGCACTGCTGAGATTCACTAGTAACATACATAAACTATATGCTGTATTGAACACATCTGCACTGTGTGGGAATCTGCACATCACTGTCTAAAGACTCCAGCACCACACTATCGACTGGTGTAAATGGGCATTACTCCATTGTCTTAATGGAGCCATGGTAATTATAGATGCAAAGAATTTTGCCCCAGCATGCCCCAGGCTCGGTGTAAAACCCAGGATCATAGAATCATAGAATATTAGGGTTGGAAGGGACCTCAGGAGGTCATCTAGTCTAAACTCCTGCTCAAAGCAGGACTAATCCCCAAGCTAAATCATCCCAGCCAGGGCTTTGTCAAGCCTGACCTTAAAAACCTCCAAGGAAGGAAATTCCACCACCTCCCTAGGTAACCCATTCCAGTGCTTCACCACCCTCCGAGTGAAAACGTTTTTTTCTAATATCCAGCCTAAACCTCCTCCTCTGCAACTTGAGACCATTGCTACTTGTTCTGTCATCTGGTACCACTGAGAATAGTCTAGATCCATCCTCTTTGGAACCCCCTTTCAGGTAGTTGAAAGCAGCTATCAAATCCCCCCTCATTCTTCTCTTCTGCAGATTAAACAATGCCAGTTCTCTCAGCCTCTCCTTATAAGTCATGTGCTCCAGCCCCCTAATCATTTTTGTTGCCCTCCGCTGGACTCTTTCCAATTTATCCACATCCTTCTTGAAGTGTGGGCCCCCAAACAGGACACAGTACTCCAGATGAGGCCTCACCAATGCCGAATAGAGGGGAATGATCTGCTGGAAATGCGCCTATTTATACAACCCAAAATGCTGTTAGCCTTCTTGGCAACAAGGGCACACTGTTGACTCATATCCAGCTTCTCATCCACTGTAATCCCCAGATCCTTTTCTGCAGAACTGCTGCCCAGCCACTCGGTCCTTAGTCTAAATCCCTATTTCTACACTATACATGGCCCAGTTCTGTTCTCATCTGCACAAGCTCAATCCACCTGCACTCAAGGAAATTGCATTGCTGAAATGGAGAGCACAATGTGACTGAAAACTTCTGAGAGTAGTGTGATTTGTGTAGCTGCAGATGCTTTCTCTTCTTTGCTTAATTTAATTCTCTGGATGCTGGGTTGGGTTCAGACATTTGTGGCAGTTCAGATTAGAGCTGGCCCCAAATTGCCATTTTTTCAAGTTTTCAGGGAGTTTATTTTAACTCACAGCTAAGCCAAGTGTAGCGGGGTGGCTACCTGCTCCAACCCTGAAGGGGTTAAAACAGCCCTGCAGAGGGCTGCTGCTGGAGAAAAGCAGCCCGGCAGAGGGTTGTAGCTAGGAAGGGCATTGATAACAGCTGGGCTGAGAGGGAAGGCAGCCACAGCTATAGCCAAGGTAATCAGGACCCGGCTAGGCCTTATAAGAGGGCAGTGGGCCAGAAGGAGAGAGACACTCTCTCTAGCTATCTGGAGGGAGTGGGACCTGGCTGCCTAGAAAGGGAGGAAGGTACCTAGGCTAGAGCAGTACTGGGGAAGCAGCAGGCTGAGTGGGGGAGCTCAGGCCTGGCATCCTCCCAGGCTGCAAGCCTGACACAAAGGCTCAGAAGGGTACTGGGATTAAGTGAAGGCAGCAGGCCCAACCCCCCTTGCCTGTGATGACTGGCTATGACACTGCAGTCTGTCCCAGGAAGCAGGGGCTATGTGGTGACTGGCAGTAGCCCAGAAGGCTGAGGCAAGGTGGGATTAGGGGATGGGGTTCCCCAGGGAGGGGAGACCTATGGAGAGTGGGGTTTACTGCTGGGGGGGTAGCACCCCAGCTAAAAGGGCCCGGGGTCTGGGAAGGACCCTGGGCCAGTGACAGGCGGGACATCAACCTCGAGGGGGCGCTCCGGAGGCCAGATGAGCTGATTCCCCAGAGGACCAGCAGGAGGCACCGCAGGGGTGAAGCCTCGCCCTGTCACACTGAGGTTCCCTGGATGTAGCACATGGGTGACACTGAGACTTAGCTGTACGTTAGAGTACAAAGCTGACAACACAAATCTCTTTCTGGGCATGGTGTATCAGATCTGATTGCTATTTGGTAAAGGCAGGTGGCATTTTTAGTGGCCATCTCTGTTCTTTTTGATGGCAGTCTCCATTGCCAGAGCAGGATACTGCAGCTGATGTGTCCATGGCATATGGATCTGGAAAAGAGCTCATTGATGCAGAGAGCAATGGTAGGGGGTAGCTCTTTTACTGGAGAGGAAGGAATCACTATCAAAATCAATAGCTACTCTTCACAAGAAGGAGATTTATCTAAGAGGGTGGAAGCAGCTATCTTGCAGATGGTTGGTTTTGGTAATTCATTATTAATGCCCGAGTTACAGGTCCCATGGAAGGTACTTCACAAGTTCAAAGGTCATTATGGCAAAAGCATTTGTTGTTTGTTTCTAAATGTTTCTTTCCCCCCGCAGCCCCTGGCCATGGGGGGAGTTCATCCAGCAGTTACCGTTAGCACTTCCAGGCACTTTCTCTCCAGCTCTTTCACTGTGTGGTGTTTCCTGCATGCACAGAGACGGTGGTTTGGTAGCAATGGCAGAGAACTGAACCTACTCTGTCCTATTCTTGGCGTACACTAACCTGCTGCCCCTGCAGGTGAGGGTAGATGTTATTTATGTTGAAGAGTATTCTGCCCTGTTTGAGGTATTTGGAGTTAGGTTACTGGCTTATTGCAACACCGTCAGCAAATTGTCTCTTCTTGTGCAGTGCTGGACAGGAATGACAAAGGACCGTACTCAGTGGTGGAAGCTTTAAAGATAAAACTAGAGGTGCACCCAAAAGGAGCACCCAGATTCATGTGAGACTACAGCTCAGGTTCAGTGCCGAGCTCTCAGAAGCCCTCTGTCTCATGCCCACCAACAAATCCCTGGACATGGTGACCGTGGAGTTTTACTGCATGATCTGGGACATTCTCAGCCCAGACCTTGTAACCGCCTGGGCCGAGTCCTTGAAAAGCAGGGCCTTCCCTCTCTCATGCAGGTGAGCCATGCTTGCCTTATTGCCCTGAAGAAGGGGGACCTCTGTGACACCTCCCAGGTTTTTCCAATAAGGCCTCACTACACAGCCCTAGATTTTTTAAAAAATATGCACCAATAAATATTTTGGGGAACTCTCAAGGATCCTACCATAAATTATTATGCAGCATAAGAAAAATTATTTATCTTTGCTTTGGAATAAAGAAAAATGTAGATGGAGTGAAGGATACTGTAGATCTAGCTAGCCTTTTCATTACCTCCTTTTGCAAACACTGTGGAAACCTACCCCTTCAATCTGATACCTTGTCTTCAATAATGACATAACAAGAGAATCTACGGGAGCAGGTGATGTACAGGATGAATGATTCAGCGATTCACCTGTGCCAATAGGGAAGGTGACTACAGACTAAAAATCAAAACCTAGCACACTTGTAGTGACAGCTTTTGTAAAGATACATTCAAAAGACACTTATTTTAAAATGAATTATTGCTATTGCCAGCCCTTGACTCACAAGTGACGTGTATGCATTTATCAGAGAGGAGAACTTTTTCCAATTGGAGTGAGATCCTCATACCTGCTCTAGCCAATTTATACTGCAAAAAAGGTGAGAGCAAAGGAGCCCAGTTCTCCGGCTGTGGGAGAATTCACTGCGGGCAGGCACTGCAGAAGACAGACCCCACTCAAGCACTGGCATAGGAGTGTGTGCTGGGTCTGGTGAGGTAGGGCTGTGGCATGCAGCTCTGCAGAGATTTCAGGCATGGCTGCAGCCTGTAAAGCAGTCTGTGGAAGTTCTTATTACTTAGATAAGTCCCCAGGACTGTCTAGATTATGCCAGAAGCTGTTCCAGCCCCTGTAGCACCGCAGGATTGTGACCGCTCAAAGGTGGTTTTAAAGCCACGTTAGCTTCCTCCTACCTCTGATCTCAGAATTCTGTGCTGTGATTCTTAATATGTCTACACTGCAATTAACACCCATGGCTGGCCCAAGTCAGCTGACTGGGCTCACAGGACTCGAGCTACGGGGCTGTAAAATTGCAATGTAGACAGTCGAGCTTGGGCTGAAGCCCAAGCTCTGGGACCCTGCAAAGGGGAAGAGTTCCAGAGTCCAGGCTGCAGCCTGAGCCCAAACATCTGCACGGCTGTTTTACAGCCCCATAGCCCATCCCTCTGAGTCAAGTCAGCTCATTAACCACAGTGTGCAAGGCGAAACACTGACTCTCACCCTAAGTGTCTGAATGAGTTTATCATGAGACACTGAACATGGGCATTAACTTTCCCACTCAGCAAAAGCTAAGCCCTGACAGTGTCTATACTTGGTCACATTTTCTCTTCAACTGCAAACACTCCTCATTCTCTTGAGCACTCGTTTGTTTGGAATGTTTGTTCCTCATCACACCGAGCAGATCCCGCTCAGGCAAATCACACAGCCTGGAGAAACTCTGTGAAGTTATAAACAATCCCCAGATGTTTTAGTGGATGACTGGAAAGGACAGGACACTTCTGGAACATCCTATGAAAATCTGGGCCTTTCCTAATTGTACCAGGACACATGGTCACTTTCCCATGAGATGTACTCAGAAATAACATGTATTTATAGCTAGATACAATCAATCCCACATTTAAACTGCTCACTTTAGTGCCCCTCCTGCATTCCAACTGCGTCAGGAAGGGTCACCTATTGCCCATGTTAATGATCCCTTGGGTGAAAGAATGTTTTTTGGTCTCTACCCCAAACCTCTTTTTATTCAGTCCTTGTGCACATTCCCAGGTTTCTGCCCTATATTAAGAGTACAGTACTTACCTCCCTCAGAGGGGTTTTTGAGAATTAAGTAATTAAAGTCTACCAATACTCTAAAGATAAAAAGCAGAACTGGTCAAAAAAGAAAAAAAGGAGAGCATTTTCATTATTTGTTAAAAATTCCCCCTCCACATTTTTTAAATTCAGAATATTTTGACCAGCTCCAAAGCTGAAAACAGGAGGAAAAAAAAATCATGAACATTTTGTTAAAATTTTCTTATTTTTTAAAAAAGGGTGACATTTTGTATTTTGAAAGGCAAAAAATAGCTCTCAGGTAAAACTCTAGACAAGTGCTGGTTATTCTCATTCCACAGAGTTTGCATTTCTGCTGTTATTCATATTAACCTGTTACTGACCAAAATTGCACCAGCTATAACCAGCTACAACTTATTTAATTCTAAATCCAAACACTGTCATACAATGTACTCGACCTTTGTCCTAAAGGGAGCACACTTGGGATGAGGAAGAATTCACTATTTATGCCTTTTTAATTCTAGTTGTTATTATACCACCCTGGACAAATCCCCACTTACCACAGGAGAAATCAAGTCATATCTATTTTTTCAGTCCTGGAATTTTCAACAATAGATCTTACTTCTGCTCCAGAAGGAATGGCCTTAACTGAGGGAAAAAGCTATCTTTATTAATTCTCTCACATGGTTGTACCTCTACCAAAGGGTATTTCTCTGTAATATCCCTCTGCCCCCTCCTAACCTCCTTATAGAACAGGGTGAGTCGATCTGTATAATTCTCCTTTCTCAGTTCCCCATGGCATGCGGTATTAGGAAAGGGGCCTTATCATAGCACTGTAGAGCTGGAAGGGATCTCAAGAAGTCTTCTAGTCCAGCCCCCTGAACTGAGGCAGGACCAATTGAACTTACACCATCCCTGACAGCTGTCTGTCCAACCTGTTTTTAAAAACCTCCAGTGACAGGGATGCCACAGACTATCTAGGTAACCTGTTCCAGTGCCTAACTAGGCTTGTAGTGAGGAAGCTTTTCCTAATATCTAACCAAAATCTCCCTTGCTGCAGAGTAAGAGTAAGAGTAAGCCTCACAGGAAGAGTAAGCCTCACAGATGTGGTTCAAGCAAATCCACTTTAGGAATCAAACTACCTCCAAACTCTTGGCTGCAATGTCAGATCCTCAGCTGCTGTATGTCACTGCTGCAGAAGTGCAACTATTCCAAAGTACACCAGCTGAAGATTAGGCCATGAATCTTATTATTAGTAATTATTTGTATTGCAGTGCTGCCTAGGAGCTCCAGTCATGGGCCAAGATCTCATAGCACTAGGTGCCATACAGACCCTGTCCAAAGAGTTTACAGTCAACACATAGGCTGAGATGGGGAGGAAGGATAACTTGCTGGTATGAGCATTGGCTTGCTAAACCAAGGGTTGTGAGCTCAATCCTTGAGGAGACTGTTTAGGAATATGGGGCAAAAATCTGTTGGATGATTTAATTAGGGATTGGTCCTGCTCTGAACAGGGGGTTAGACTAGATGACTTCCTGAGGTCCCTTCCAACCCTGATATTCTATGACTGCAGAGTAGTGTAGACAGATGTGAGAGTACAAGCTACAGTGTTGGTCAGCATGTCAGGAGCCTCACAGTTATTAAGACTTTTACAGCAAAGGTGAGTTTTAAGGAGGACAATTAGGTGGCTTTGGGGATGTTTATGTGGAGCTCCTCCAATCTTTAGGGATTCACCTATCATTTCTGAAGAGTTATAAAGAGTGGAGGTGTCCCATGTGTCAGGGTATGTGTCTCCCACTCTGTCTTCAAGTAACCCTCCCGAACTAGAACTTCCTGCAGCCATCTGGCTAACACGGCCCTTCTAGCTGTTTCTCTTTCACATGGGGACATCCCCAGCAGTGCCCAAGGTGAAGCTAAAGTGTTTAACCCCCTGAAACACCCAGGCCCCTTCCCAAGTCCTGCTTCCCAAACAGAAGCTTAGCAGCCTCCCTCTGCTCGCAGCATTTAGACATTCTTTTTTTTATTATTATTATTTTCTGTTGTGTTAACAGAACATCTAATGTGACTAAATAGGACAACCTGCTCTCTTATCCCTATGAAAAATATATGATGTGCTTTATACATCTCTCGGCTTGGTTTCCCTGCCTCCCAGCATGCTCCCTCCACCCTCAGAAGCCTTTCCACCC
>ML677490.1:1344454-1402391 GCA_007922305.1 Dermatemys mawii
GTTGTGGGGAAAGGTATACAGACAGGGGATAGGAAAGAGGAGGAAGATCAGCTCACTGTGGTTGAAAAAAATATGTAAGGGCAAGTCAACAAATCCCATGCTAAATAATACACAGGACAAGTCGGGGCAGAAATGCTGATTCAGGACTTGGAGCTTTTTAAACTACATGGTCTAATTTTCTTCATCATTACCTAGTTCTCTGCAGGTAAATCAGGAGCACAAATGTATATGCCAAAAGGGGGCCCTGAGTAGTTTCCACCTAATTGCAACCTCAGTCTTCTTTGCCAGTGCATCCAATGACTGGAGAGCAATGCCGTGCCAGTCACTGCATGTTAAATAGCTGGACCTAAAAGAGGCAATGACGAGAATCCAGGACAGAGAAGGCTCGTACAGGTAGTCTGAACATTGAGAGGGGAATCTGAAGAAGAGTTAAGTGAGACAATACATTCTAGCTCTCAGACAGACCTTCTGACTCAGCCCATGTTTTTTAACCTGTATTTGACTCTGTCCTAGTTGTAGCTGGTGAAATTTTGTTTGTTAATAGGTTAATATGAATGACAGCAGAAATGCAAACTCTGTGGAAGGAGAATAACTAGCACTTGTTTATGTTTATGAATTTTTTCCTCCTATTTTTTCATCAGCTTTGTAAAATTATTATGAATTTAAAAAATGTAGAGGAGGAATTTTTTAAAAATCATGAAAATTCCATCCTTTTTTTCCTTTTTTGGCCAGCTCTGCTTTTCATCTTCAGAGTATTGATAGACTTTAATTACTTAATTCTCAAAAATCGCTCTGAGGGAGGTCAGTACTGTACTGTTATTCCCATTGTACAGGCAGGCAGGCAATTGAAGGCCCAGATAGGTTAAATGATCTGTTCATGGGCACAAAGCAATTGGTATTAGAGATGGACTTAGAACTCAAGAATTCCTGGTCCCCAAGCCTGACCTTTCCCCATACTTGTTGCTAAAAACAATTTCATCCATATTTCAAAACCAAATGGTTGCATTACAAAAGTCAGTTCAGGCTGCTGAATGGCAACAGTATAGCAAAAAGTGACATAATTTATATACTCCAAGCCTTAAAAAATAAAGAAACGAATAGGCCAAAACATCCACTGACCAAAAAATAAACAGGCTGGGCCAAATTCTCTACTGGTGTAACTCTATCAAAGTCAGTAGTTACTTCAGCAGAGAAGACAACCCATTGTTCTTATCTAGTATAAAGAAATGTATATTTCATTGCAGCACAACAGCTGGTAGATGTTTGTAATGTATTGTTTTTATTGTTAATGTTAGTACCTAAATATTTTCTTTTAAGGGATAATATTAAGTAGAAAATATTATCCATTAATATATTTATCAAATGCAAACAGAATTGTATGGTGACATGCTTATAACTTTGCACTTCATAAGAATAATTTTGTATGTGTAGGTCATTAGGAAAGTGTATTACACATTGTTAATTTCTATTAAAATGTTGAATGTATGTGGATTTTCATTTGAGACTGAACAATGTGTTCTGGAATACACACATACATCCTGTATATGTAATTCTTATATTTCTTTGTCAAAAGGGCAAACCACTAAAGTTCATGCTTAGCTTTAAGCTTGAATCAATGGGACCATGCACAGGTTTAAAGTTAAGCATGTGCTTAAGCGCTTTGCTAGATTGAGGTCTACATTTCGTGGGATAACTCACATGACTGGAATACTGTCATGGATGGATATAAACTGTTCAGGAAGGAGAAGCAGGGCAGAAAAAGTGAGGGAGTTGCATTGTATGTAAGAGACCAGTATGACTGCTCAGAGCTGCGGTATGAAACTGCAGAAAAACCCGAGAGTCTCTGGATTAAGTTTAGAAGTGTGAGCAACAAGGCTGATGTCGTGGTGGGAGTCTGCTATAGACCACCAGACCAGGGGGACGAGATTGATGACACTTTCTTCTGGCAGCTAAGAGAAGTTATTAGATCATAGGCCATGGTTCTCACGGGAGACTTCAGTAACCCTGATATCTGCTGGGAAAGCAATACAGCAGTGCACAGACAATCCAGGAAGTTTTTGAAAAGTGTAAGGGACAATTTCCTGGTGCAAGTGCTGGAGGAAGTAACTAGGGGCAGAGCTCTATTTGACCTGTTGCTCACAAACAGGGAATGAATAGTAGGGGATGCAAAAGTGGATGGGAACCTGGGAGGCAGCGACCATGAGATGGTCGAGTTCAGGATCCTAACACAGGGAAGAAAGGAGAGCAACAGAATACGGACCCTGGACTTCCCCTCTGTTTGACATTGGTGAGGCCTCATCTGGAGTACTGTGTCCAGTTTTGGGGCCCACACTGAAAGAAAAATGTGGAAAAACTGGAAAGAGTCCAGAGGACAACAAAAATGATTAGGGGGCTGGAGCACATGACTTATGAGGAGAGGCTGAGGGAACTGGGATTGTTTAGTCTGCAGAAGAGAAGAATGGGGGGGATTTGATAGCTGCTTTCAGCTACCTGAAAGAGGGTTCCAAAGAGGATGGATTTAGACTATTCTCAATGGTAGCAGATGACAGAACAAGGAGCAATGGTCTCAAGTTGCAGTGGAGGAGTTTTAGGTTGGATATTAGGAAAAACTTTTTCACTCGGAGGGTGGTGAAGCACTGGAATGGGTTACCTAGGGAGGTGGTGGAATCTCCTTCCTTGGAGGTTTTTAAGGTCAGGATTGACAAAGCCCATGATTTAGTTGGGGTTGGTCCTGCTTTGAGCCGGAGGTTGGACTAGATGACCTCCTGAAGTCCCTCCCAGCCCTGATTCTATGATACAAGTCTTATTTACAATGATTCATTTGATCAGCCCTAGTAGAAAAGCAAAATCTAAATCAAGACTGCTTAGTTTATGCTTGTGAAATGCATTGAGGTTGACAAATATAAAAATATACTTGGAATAATCTGCATAATTCACTAGTAGCTTGCACCATTTAAGTGAAATTCACAGACAGCCAAGGGCTAGGCACCATTTATGTCTTGCTTAAGAAGGGACATAAGTTTTGCATAGCCCTTGTTGGCTTATTGCATTGGGGTAAATTTCACTTACCCTTTATGTCATATATACTATGCTACAAAAATGGTATTGAACTGACCCATAGCCCATGCAGAGCCCCACTGCCTTGCAAGATCAGAGGCTAAGGCTATGTCTACACTTCAGACTTTACTGCTGCACTGCGCTGCTCTGTAACATCTCCCATGTAGCTGCTCTATGCTGGTGGGAAAGAGCTCTCGTGCTGGCATAATTAAACCACCCCCATTGAGCGGCGGTAGCTATGTCAGTGGTAGAGCATCTCCCACCGACATAGCACTGTCCATACTGGCACTTTTGTTGGTGAAATTTTTATGATGAGGGGTGTGGTTTTTTTTCACCTAGTGAAAACAAAGCTTTAGAAATGTTTCAGAGAGTTTTAAGCAATTTGTGCTTGGCCTTGTTGTTTATAACCCTTTGCCTGAAGCAGCAACCTGCTTCTGTGCTAACTGCACAGGGCTCAAGAGGTAGGGAAAATATTATCACTGACACATTTTAGAAACTGCTAAAAATGGTTTCTCTGTAAGTCAGGCTGCCACCACTCTCAGATCTGATGTAGCACAACCCAGCAGCGCTGTAGATCAGCACCACAGGATCGCCTCATTCTGAATAAATAAAGAAGCTTTTATTCCCTAAAACTGGTGAAGCACAAGTGACATGTTAAACATTCATTTCAAAATTAAACAATGGTGGTACAACATGAATATTTTATAACGTTGCCTCAAGAGCATCTGGCACTGGGAGACATTAGCCAGTCCTGAGTCCCCTGCTTCACTCCTTGATACCCCTCCTCATCTTTCTCCCAACTTTTACTGTAGCCATCTACCATTGTTGGTCTCCCTTCTATTTCGGCCCTCTTGGATTACTCTTTCTGGTGCCCTCCCTTCACCGTCACCTCCAGGCTTCTCTCTGGTATATCAGTTGTATGGAACAATTGGCAGAAATCTAATACTTTTTAAAAACTGGTCACTTAAAAAAATCATGTTGACAGTGTGCCTTTAAATGTTGTTGTTGTCATCACCACTGTTCAGGCCCTACATTGCTCAGACATCGCCCATTCCAGTGTGATTAGGGCCCCTTGTGAAAACTATGGGGAAGATTCTTTCTGGCTGCCTGCCTGGCACCCTAACTGGCCTGCTTAGAGTACCCCTGGAATGGGGGAGCTTTGACGTGGCCTACAGCATGTGGATGATTGCTACGCCAGCTGTTTCTGGCACGCCGATGAAAGGTGGACAGGGGTGAAGCAGGATATACCCATGTCCTGCCAGTCTCATCTGGCACATGGTCCCACAAGGAGTAAGCTGGGTCAGTCCCTAAGATGCTCTAATTTCTGTGACAGTGATAGGGCCAGCACAGATGCCCCTGGAGAATAAGGGAGGAATAACTTTTTCCCTTACTGTCCACACAGTGAAGCTCCTGGAGCAGAAGAGTATCTGGACCTGTATTTAATAACCACCATCATGCCATGGACTATCAGTGAGTCTCAAAGCCATCTCCCGTAGCTCTAAAGCACAGGCCTCTACCACTTGAGCACTGAATGTCTTGAGCTAAACAATGTAGGCAGATAGCTTTTATGTGGCCAGCCACCAGATGTTGACAAAGATACATTTGGGTGGTGCATATAGTAAAGTCCCCGTTGTGTTTAAATGAGTGAAATTAATGCCTATTTGGTATAAGGCACACAGGTGTCTGCAGTGTCAATTACTCATCTATCCATGTGGAAAATGTGAAAATTATGTATAATGTTATTAACAAGCAGAGAAGGGGAGTTTTTGATCAAAAGGAGGAGTGCTTTCTGTCCATGGTACGTGTGGCACCACAGAAGATACTGTACTATGTGCAAATCTCAGAAGGCGATTGAGATATTTCTTCTTTGCAGTATATTAAATAAAATGTGTGCTATAGAAAATCCACTTTAAATATTGAAGGAGATAACTAAAGCTTATTAATGTACACTTTCTTTCCCCCTTTTTATTAAAAATTCACAAGGCTTGTCAGCCCTGATCTCAATTAGGCAGTGTGTTTGTCAGGATTATTTGTTCCACATTTTCATAAACATTTGATGATTTATATGCAAACGTGACATTAATGTATTAATAAGGCTGAGGTTTTACTTACACAACATGCAGGAAAGGCTAAATTAAGACTCCCACAGTAACACAAACTCTGCCCTCCTTTGATATCTGTGCATTGCAGTAGACCCTTGCCTATGGTGTGATCACATGACCTGGGACAATGGCAACATACTGGGCCTAAGCTCTGCTAATAGAAGTCAGCAAAGCTTCACAGTCTTCAGTGGAACTGCACTGATTTACACCAGGATATAGCCTATTATTCTGCATTATACAGTGTTGGGAAGCAGTTGCACCTGTTTCTGTAATAACAGATGCACTTATGAAGACTTTTATTTGACTGCAGAAAGGGCCTGATCCTATAAAGTGCACAGGACCTCTTTTCAGAGTCTGAGTGCCTTCAACTCCTGTTGGGTATCGGTCCTCCAAAGAGTAAGCCCTCATCTTTCAGGCCACATCTACACTGCACACCATGGGCAGTGGTGTGTAGGGTACGTGTAACCACAGGCCGCAGTGGAAAGCAGGCTGCGTCCACACTGCAATGTATAGCTACATACCTCAGTGAAAAGCTCTGGCAGCGGCAAAGCAGCGGGACACTATACTGCTAAAATATAGCAATGTAGACGGAGGAGGCACTGCTTGGGTATGCAGAGAACAATGAAGAGGATATACTCACAGAGTTCTGGTGTGGCTTTACTCACCTGAGCTTTGCCTCACCATCTACACTGCTGTTTATACCCAGGCGTGGAGGAGGTACAGTATCTGGACTCTGCATGCCACCATAAGGAGTGTGCCATGTAGAGGTACCCTTAGGGATTTTGGAACCATAAGCAACAACAAACCCTATTGTTTGTTATATTTATCCACTAGGGGACAGAATTCCAATTTCTACAAGACCTGGTCTAAACGCAGCATTTGTATGAGTACATCTGTTTTGATTAAGGGTATGATATTTTACCAAAATAGGGTTTTTTTACCAGTACTGCCTCTATGGATGCAGTTGTACTGATATAATGCCATATACTAGATTAGCGTTTTCCACTTTCCACACAGGAATGAGTAATATTAAACACCTTCATACAGGTCATCCAGATTAGAGAGTTATAGCACTATAAATCTGTTGGTATAATTAAAGTGGTACATCTTTTGAGTGTGGAAAAGGTGTAAGGCCCAGGTCCCAAAGGTATTCAGGTGTCTAATCCCCAATGACTTCAACTGCCTCAAAGATATTTTGACAGGTTTAAGATTAGCAGCTGTGTTAGTCTGTATCCGTAAATAAGATGAGGAAGACTTGTAGCACCTTTGAGACTAACCAGTTTATTTCAGCAAAAGCTTTCGTGGGTATAGCCTACTTCATCAAATGCATAGAATGGAACAGATGTAAGATGTATTTATATACACAGAAAGAAGAAAAAAGGTTGTACATTAGCATACCAATTCTAAGAGGCTGTTTAATTTGAATGGGCCATTATCATCAGGAGAAAAAAAAAAACCTTTTGAAATGGATCTCTGTAGATATTTTGGTGCCTAACTTCCATTGGCACTTTTGAGGATTTGGGCCTAGGTTCCTCCTGGCTTTTGTGCTAATTAAATCTCATCCTTAACACTGCACTAATGAAGAGTGTTGTGTGTGTGTTTATAAGTATAATGAAAATAAAATAAATAGGTGGGGGAGAAGGATGTTCACAACTTCAGGGACAGATTTCATAGAAGATAAACTAGCAGCTGCAGTCCAGTGACCAGAAGATACATGGGTTTCATAGATTTCTTTGATGACTGACAGTCTCCCATTTGGGTTACTGACAGGATAATATGACAGGTTTAAGATTAGCAGTCGTGTTAGTCTGTATCCATAAATAAGATGAGGAGGACTTTGTAGCACCTTAGAGCAGTGGTCTGCAAACTGGGGTGTGCACACCCTGGGTGGTGCGTGAGACCACCTATGGGGGTGCGCAGTGCCCCGGCCGCAGGAGCAAATGCTGCGGCAGAGACCCGGCCTGGACCCAGGAGCTGGGCGCCCCGCCACCATGGAGACCAGGCCCGGCTCTGGAAGCCAGGCACCGTGGCTGAGGACTCGGCCCCGGGAGCAGGGTGCCGCACCGCAGCTGAGGATTCAGCGCCAGGAGCCGGGCACCGCGCTGCCACTAAGGACCCAGAGCCGGGAGCTGGGAGCCGGGCGCCGTACTGCGGCTGAGGACCCGAACCGGGCACCGCGGCTGGAGACCCAGTCCCGGGAGCCGGGCGCTATGCCGCAGCTGAAGACCGGGAGCTGGGAGCCGGGCACCGCGCCACGGCTGGAGACCCGGCCCCAGACACCGCGGCTGGGGACCCGGCCCCGGGCGCCGCGACTGGAGACCCGGCCCCGGACACCGCGGCTGGAGACCCGGCCCCGGGAGCCGGGCGGCACAGCTGAAGAGCTGGCCCTGGGCACCCCAGCTGAAGACCTGGCCCAGGCCACGGGAGCCGGGCACCCGCCATGGCTGAAGACCTGGACCTGGCCCTGGGCACCACGGCTGGAGACCCGGCCCCAGAGCTGGTCGCGTGGATGCAGCCCCGCATGAAGAGTGGGGCGCAGCCGGCCTGGCCCCAGGGGGCAGTTAGGGGACAAGGAGCAGGGATTCTGAGGGGGGCAGTCCAGTGGGAAGTGGGTGAGTGGATGGGGGCGTGGCTTCCCCCATGGGAGTGCCCGCTCAATTTTTTTTTTCTACTAGGGGTGCACAATCAAAACAGTTTGGAGACCCCTGCCTTAGAGACTAATCAGTTTATTTCAGCATAAGCTTTCGTGGGCTGTAGCCCATGAAAGCTTATGCTGAAATAAACTGGTTAATCTCTAAGGTGCTACAAAGTCTTCCTTGTCTTATTTAAGGATAATATGAGTGTGACTTCCATTGATGAGATAACTGTATCCCAGGCTACAACTTTCTGTGGGGAAAAACATTTAGACTTTAGATTCTTGGAAGTACTAATTGGAAGTGAATAAGTGCTACTGAACCAGGGTAAATGTTGAAGAACTGGACACTTAAGGTCCGTATTTTCCAAGAAATGACAACATCTCGTAACAACAACTCTGTCTGCTATGTCAGGGACCCAGTGCATTGCCCCAGTGATATGCCATTCTTCTGCTTGTTTCTTTAGGAATCCAGCAATCCAATAACAAAGAACTTTAATCCCAGATCAAAATAATCCATGTCTTATTTCCTATCCACTGCAATTTATGTTTTCCCCTCTTTCTTGATGGTTTGGTTTATCCCTTAACACCAGCAGACAAAGCTAGTAAAATAGACAATCCACCGACAAGGTGCACATCTCCTACCCAACTACTCCGACTCTTTACAGTACTCTTTTACAGTACATAGGGAACTGGCTACATAAAGGAAAATATTAATTAAAGGACTTTTTTTTGCTTCATACAAATGTTACTTCTACTTCCAACTTGTAGCTGGCATCTTCTAGGATTAAGAGAAGCAAATAATTCTGCACCCTCAACTTGATCTTTAATAGCAGAAAAATAAAGTATAAAGGATCAGTTTCAGATCAACTTTTGCAGTTATTTGTATCTATATTACAATAGCACCTAGATGGCCATTCTACCAGGCCCATACACTTAGACAAATGTGGTGTGGGGGTTGAGGGGGCAACAGAGGCAGAAGAAATAAAAGTGTCTTGCCCTAGGTTACACAGCAGATCAGTAGCAGAGGCAAGAGTTGAATGCTGGTCGAAGTGTCCTATCCATTAAACCATGCTGTTTCTCTGCAGCATAGATGCCTTTTCCTAGATGCATATATATGCTCAGGATTACCAGATCTGGGGTGAGAAAGGAATTTTCCCTCAGGTCAGGGCCTTTTTTTCCCCTTCCTCTGCAGCATGGGGTGTAGATCACTTGGGTCTGTATCTTACCTAATCAGTTCCTGGCCAGTGCAGGGGTCTCAGGCATGATGGCATGTCAGTCTCTCTTGGTCTCTGTCTGTGACACACAACGGTTTAGTCTCCTGGGGACTGAAATGCTTTAGTGTAACTAAACTCATTGGACTCAATAAAGAGGTATGTGGGTGAAATTTATTGGCCTGTGATATACACAATGTCAGACTTGATGACCTAATGATCCCTTCTGGCTTTAAATACTATGAAACTATGAGCATCAGGTTCAATGTCATGTATCTTGGAGTATATCAGGTCTCACACAGATACCATACAATTCCCTATCTGACATATAAAATTCCACCCTCTGAATCACAGAAAAGAGTCCTTCGGGAAATCCTGGTCCCATCCAAATCAATGGGAATGACTTCCCTAGTCCCTGCTTGCTCTTCTCTGAACCCACCGCTAGCTCTGCAATATCCTTTCTGAGCTGGGGTGATCAGTACTGCACACAGTAATTAGATAAGGCCACACCATTGATTTACATTAAGCACTATGATATTCTCCATTTATTCTCCATCCCTTTCCTTATGCCTCTGAACATCTTGTTAGCGTTTTTGATCAGAGCTGTGCATAGAGCAGTGATCTTCATTGAGTTGTCCTCGGTGGCGCCCAGGTCATTTTCTTGAGTTGAGCCAGTTACTTTAGAAGTCTGTAGGGTGTATATGTTTACATTTCTCCCTCCAATGTGCATTACTTTGCATTTGTTGACACTGAATTTCATTTGCTATTATATTGCCCATTCCCCACCCATTCCCACAAAAATTCCTCATGGTCCAGATTTACTAAATAACTTGGTGTTCTGTGTATGTAATGTAGTTGTAGCCATGTCAGTCCCAGGATATTAGAGAGACATGATATGTGTGGTAATATCTTTTATTGGACTAAATTTTGTTGGTGAGAAAGACAAGCTTTCGCACTCACACTAACTCTGTGTGACTCAGAAGTTTGTGTCTTTCAACAACAGAAGTTGGTCCAATAAAAGATATCACCTCCCCCACCATGTCTCTTTTGGTGCTAACCCCAACTCTCCAGATCATTCATAAAAGCATTAAATTACAGAACCTTGAGGCATCCATTTTTGCCATGATGAAAATTGATCATATACAACTACTCTTTGTGTTTTTTCTCCTAGTCAAGTTTTGATCCCCATGACTACTTAGCTTCTATAGTAGCCTCTTGCATAGGCCCCTGACAGTGGCTTTTTGGAAGTCTAAATACATTATGTCAATTGGTTCTCCTTTATCCTCTTCTCTGTTGACACATTCAAAGAATTCTAGGAGATCAGTAAGACACTGTTTTCCTTTCATTTCAGAAGGTGATACCATTCAGCATATTACACAGCACTCTGGGATCTCTTGGGATGAAAAGTGCTATGTATGTATAAGACATCACTCTATACCTGGTCATTTACATCTCAGAAGAGTTTCTTTCTCACCCACGGCTGCTTTGTCTATCTCCTCACTTACCCATAATGTTCTTACAACAGATGAATTTCAGCCATGTGGTAGGGGCCAGCACAAGACCTATGTATTACTGAAGTCCCAAATAAGGCCTAGATGAAGTACACACCCTATAGAAGTTTCTTGTACCTCCTGCCTTATTTCCTTTCAACTCCTTCACACTAGCTTGTGGTCACTAACGGGTGAGGTGGATCTGCCCTTCCTCCAGCTCAGTATGGCTCCAAAGCAAGCCAAAAACTACCCTCCAATAGCTGCTTGCTGGTTCATGTGAAATGAGCTTTGAGATGCAGCTCTCCATGTTCAAGTACATACAACAAATTCCACCCCAATGCCAGCAATTGGCCTCCTGGGTAGCCGCCTCAGTCCAAGGGTTGAACAGGCCAGTGGAGACTGTGCTGCCTTCTCACTCTATCGAGGTGGCTTCTCCAAGGGAGGTCTCAGGCATGTTCGTGGAGCATGGCAGGGGACGTTACTGTGCCTGTTCTGTGGATAGAGGCCTTCAGTCTCCAGAGCCAATGACCCAACATCTAACCCCAAAGTAAAATTCATTTAATATCAAGAGCCACTCTTAAATCAAGAGCCTTCTTTACAATCTGGCCAAGAAACTGTCTTCTTGCTGCCAACAAGTTTATTGCTGTACGAAGTCTCCCCAGCTATTGTACCCATTCATGAAGAGCGTGGCTGAGCATGAAGGAGTATATGCTGTCCTTTTAAGGGAAAACCATGGGCTCACAATAACAACAGCCTGTTCCACCCTGGGTTTGACCTATTAAAATAAGCAAAGGAAGCTGCACAAGGAAAAGGGTACTAGAAGCCAAACAGTTTGCTACCATGGGTAGTGAGCTCTCCCCCACGTTCCAGAACACCAGCCTGACCTGGCACAGAGACTTTGCTTGAGGACTCTGAGTTGAGGGGCTTGTCAGTCAGGAATCCTGAGATCCTTTTCACAGCGGACACCTGATGCCTCAACTGAGAGAAAGGAAGGTGTGGCTTAGATGCAGTGCTAACCCTGGCCACAATGGGGCACACAAGCACAGCATACTCCTTTGCACTGAGACTCCATACTCCTATTCTCGCAAACTCAGTTTGGATCAGCATTTCATTGGGGGCCCAGAGGGACATTTCTGGGCATGCAGTAACCTTGGAAACCCATACCGGGGAACTGACGTACACATGGGTCTTGTTAAAACATATCCTGCTACTGGTCCAGATCCAGATTAAAAGTTTTTTTAAAAAAGGCTTTGGATTAGTGTGTAGTCCTGGGCCAACTCCTCAGCACACACCGCATTCACCACCAAACTATATATTTTCCTAGCTCCAGCTTCTACTCTATACTGAATCCACTCATTCCTGCTTCTGATGCTGAAATTTAGCCACTTCTTGCGGAGCTAGAAGTCCTGTCCCATCATCACCATGAAGTTTGCTCGTCCGATAATAGAGCAATGAGAGAAGTATAAACCCTAGATAAGGCAGACCACGGAAAGGGTCTGGAACAGATTGCTGTTATTAATAGGCTTTGGTTCCAGTTCGTCAAGGTATAGACCTAAGCATGTGCTTTTCTGAAGTGAGACCTTCATTTCTTAGGTTAGGTTGCCAGTCACCCTTGTATGACTTGTTCTCTCATAAGGGAGCAGAACCACCAGGTGGTCTTTTTCTCCTCTGACATGTCATGGCATATTATGACATAGTATAATAGTCAAAACAGTATTTTAGCCCTAGAGCATTTTGTATTTTATTAGTTTAGTTTAATTTTGTATTTTAATTTTATTTTATGAATTAGAGTAACAGCTCTTTTTAATATCCTGTTTTAGCCTGGAATAGTTTCTCCAGCATATTAAAAACAGTTGCTAATCTATTTAGTTCTGAGTTTCTTCTTAGTATCTTGTTCCAAATGTCAAATTGTTTCATTACAACTACAAACAGGAGACACTCTGAATAAGAAACAAAGATAAGCACTCAATACTAATTTGGGAAGCTGTTTTTAATCATGTTTAATATACTATACTATACTATAATATACTATATTATACTATACTATAATGACATATCAATAAAACCATATAACACTGACATCTTGTGAAATAATATCAACAAAATATAAAAATTAAATAAAAACAATGCTTAAATGCAAAATTTGTTTCAAAACAAAATTTTGAATATTTCCAAATGAAAATTGTTCATCATGATTTTTTTTCCAGAATTTCTGTTTCATGAGAAATTTGGAAATTGTTTCTTTTTGTTCTGATTTGGAACAAAACCAGATTTCAAAATGTTGGTATTTCCTGGGGAACTAAAATTCTGCATTTCAACCAGCTCTAATAGTGACACCTTTGACTTTAGTAAACTTCTTCACTGATCAGAATCACTCTCTCTTTATCTCTCCTAGTATTCCAGGTTTGGGATGTTCCTCCCTGCCTCTTTTTCTCCCTCTGATGTGGGTGATTATCTTTCCCCATGGCAAAAGCCAGTTCTTGTCTAGATGCAGGCTGTAGGGATTTTTTGCTCTCCCAGAGTAGATCTGTTTTAGCCATTGAATACAAATCAAGGCGGTTGCCTTAATACTCTTATTACATTTAAATCTAATGGGCTTTTTAAATATTCAGAATCAAAGGCACTTCACCACCAGTAAAGTTTTTTTATGCATCTTGAAAAAAAATCCCTGAATTAAAAAATCCACACTGTTGGCATCTCCACTCTCTTGCTCCCTCTTTTTTTTTTCAAATAAACTGGGCTAACTCACCAGGGAAGGGCTGTGCTTATAAACAGATGCCACTCACACAGGTTTCAGGAGGCCTTCAAATCATTAGATGATGCTGAACTTTGAACTGATTTGGAGCCCCTGTTTACTGGAGAAGAGGAGGAGGCGGTGGGCACGAAGGGAAGGTCGGGGGGGGGGGGTTTGATGGGGCCTCTCTAGTGTATTGCTGGCCTACCCTGGCACAAGAACGTTCAGGACTTCAAATCAGCTCCAGTCACTTTGAAGCTTCTCTCTTTCTCTTTCTATGTCTTTTTTTCCCCCTTGCATGTATGAATCATTCATGTCTCCCCCCACACACCTCCCTCAGAGGTTCCTTTAAAAAAATAAAAAGAAAGAAGAAGAAAAAGGAGGGAGAAAAAAAATACCCACACGTACACAAAGCCCAGCCTATGTTTATGTTCTTATTGCTCTGTGCAGCTTATTATCACCAATGTTGAACAAATTACTTACATGATGTTTGAACTGCACTGGCAGCCCTTAGAGCTACGTACTTGGGGTGGCAAATTATTTTGTTTTAAATGTTAATGTATAGTAGGGGAGCATTAAATGTATGGGCACAGTGAATACTATTTACTTGGTGCATTGCAAAGCATTGGTCCTGGCTAGGGAGTTGCACAACACAAATACGAGAGCACACACACTTTCAGCCTAAGGCTTATACCCCCCAATTGAAAATGATGATTTGGGTGGGAGAGATGACTGTACATTTAATAATGATTTCTGATTTCTTTGGGGGAAGGGCTGTATTTTTCTTCATTATTTCAGTGCGTCAAATGCTTCCACTCGCCCACCAATAGCTCCATTTGGGAAATAAACTAAACATTTGGGAAATAAACTCAGCAGATCTGGGCTGGTCCCCAGATCTGCCTTTGTGACCTTGAACAAGTCACCTACGGCCAGGTTTTGCAGATTTGCATGTGGCTGGGGCCAGATTTGCAGAAGAGCCCAGTTCAGAAAGTTCGAAGTCAGGCTGTAAGACTCACAAATGGAGGTGATGGACTTTAATCTCTCCGTGGCTCAGACTGCCCCCACCTATAAAACGGGGCTAATCACAATACTTTTCTTCTATCCATTGTTTCTATGATCGTAGGATCTTTGGGAAATGCATATGTACAGTACCTAATTTAGTCCTGATCTTGGTTGTGGACTCCAAGTCCTGTTGGAATCAATCAAATCAATCATATCATATCATCATATGTAAGTGATGGATGCAGCAAAAATGAACTGTCAAAGTGACACCAGACCCTGACAGAACTACAGGTGCAAAATCTGCAGACCTATCTCCACCCCCTACAATGATCAGTACCCCCCACAACACTCTTTTCCAGAGCCATGGGTCCTACACATGCTCACCACAGCATGTGGTGCACCTCATCCAGTGCATCAAATGCCCCAGCAACAGCTGTGTGGGTAAAACCAGACAATCACTACCCCCTCAATTAATTCATCCAGAAAAATGGTAAAAGACAAAAATGCATTTACCACACCTTCAAAAGATGAACCTACGAACTTAAATTCATAATTCTGACTGGGTGCATCAAAGACCCTGGTTTTATGGCCCATTACATGCCCTGCTGCCTAAACTAACCCTCCATTGTCCTAGGACTGCATATATGTTAATTTCCCACTTCATTTTAAGTGGTCTCCTACAACATGCAAAGTCCCCATTGAACCCAATGTGAGTTGTTCCCAGATAAGAGCTGCAGGGTCATGCATTGGGGGCCCACTGAGCCTGCCTGTTCCACCAGCCTGGTATCCCTTACAGTTACACTGTCCTGCTGCATGCACATACACAAGTAGGGACATACCCAGTTGTAGAATCACACAGGATCTGCAATCAGGTCTCTGTGGGAAGACACAGCTCAGGGATTGCCCACTACTCAGGTTCACACACTCTATACAGTGTAAGATCATGAAATTCACTCCCTCCCGCAATGTGGAGGAAAATATACATAGATTTTTGGGGGCCCAATTATGAATTGCACGCAATGGTTTTAGACTAAATAAAAAATAAGTTTATTAACTACAAAAGGTAGATTTTTAAGTGATTATGAGGGATAGCTAACATATTAAAACAGATTACTAAGCAAATAGAACAAACACACAAACTAGAATCATGGAATATCAGGTCTGGAAGGGACTTCAGGAGGACATGTAGTCAAACTGTTAAGAAAATGATTGTTAGGAAAATGTAACTTAGAATGTTGTAGTATGATTTTAAAATAACCTTAGACTTATAATCTCACTCCCTGTATAGGTACTATTGACCCCTAGTTTAACATGCATTTTAAACTTGCATTCACCCTGTCACAGATGTGCAGGCATCATAGTGTCTGAGTACCCCTAAGTGTTTTGAACCTCCTGCTTACCAGACAGGTAAATGAAATAGATTAATACCAACAATGGATGTAATAGCCATTAAGTGTTCCCACCTGTGTAAGTGGATTGACAGTCCCCCTCCCTTATCAACACAGGGATATCTACACACATGTATTGAGGTGAGCCAGTTGTTTGGGTGATAACCCCTTCTGACTCCTTATTGCTTGCAATAAATCTTGTTTTTCCAGAAGTCTACTGAGTTATGCCTGTCCTTTGAGGTATGTTGGACTGAACTCCAAAGGAAATAAGTAGTTTTTGCAACAAAACCCTCTGCTCAAAGTAGGACCAACATCAACTAAATCATCCCAGCCAGGGCTTTGCCAAGCCTGAGCTTAAAAACCTCTAAGGAAGAAGACGTCGAAACCTCCGTATGTAACCCATTCCAGTGCTTCACCATCCTCCTGGTGAAAAAGCTGGGGGAGGGATAGCTCAGTGGTTTGAGCATTGACCTACTAAAGCCAAGAGTGTGAGCTCAATCCTTGAGGGGGCCATTTAGGGATCTGGGGCAAAAAAATCTGTCAGGGGACAGTACTTGGTCCTGCTAGTGTAGGTAGGGCTCTGGACTCCTCAATAACCTTTCAAGGTCCTTCCAGCTCTATGAGATAGGCATATGTCTTTTTTAATATCCAACCTAAACCTCCCCCACTGCAACTTGAGACTATTACTCCTTGTTCTGTCATCTGGTACCACTGAGAACAATCTAGATCCATCCTCTTTGGAACCCCCTTTCAGGTAGTTGAAAGCAGCTACCAAATCCCGCCTCATTCTTCTTTTCTGTAGACTAAACAATCCCAGTTCCCTGAGCCTCTCCTCATAAGTTATGTGTTCCAGCCCCCTGATCATTTTTGTTGTCCTCCTCTGGACTCTTTCCAATTTTTCCACATCTTTCTTGTAGTGTGGGCTCCAAAACTGGACACAGTACCCTAGATGAGGCCTCACCAATGTTGAATAGAGGGGAATGATCATGTCCCTCGATCAGCTGGAAATGACCCTACTTATACAGCCCAAAATGCTGTTAGCCTTCTTGGCAACAAGGGCACACTGTTGACTCATGTCCAGCTTCTCGTCCACTGTAACCCCTAGGTCCTATTCTGCAGAACTGCTGCCTAGCCATTCGGTTCCTAGTCTGTAGCAGTGCATGGGATTCTGCCATGCTAAGGACTCTGCACTTCTCTTTGTTGAATCTCAACAGATTTCTTTTGGCTAAATCCTCTAATTTATCTAGGTCCTCCTGTATCCTATACCTACCCTCCAGCATATCTACCACTCCTCCCAGTTTAGTGTCATCTGCAAACTTGCTGAGGGTGCAGTCCACACCATCCTCCAGATCATCGATAAAGATATTGAACAAAACCAACCCCAAGACTGACCCTTGGGGCACTCTGCTTGATACTGGCAGCCAGCTACACATGGAGCCATTGATCACTACCCGTTGAGCCTGACGATCCAGCCAGCTTGCTATCCACCTTATGGTCCATTCATCCAGCCCATAGTTCTTTAACTTGCTGGCAAGAATACTGTGGGAAACTGTATCAAAAGCTTTGCTAAAGTCAAGGATTCACATATCCACTGCTTTCCCCTCATCCACAGAGCCAGTTATCTCATCACAGAAGGCAATTAAGTTAGTCAGGCATGACTTGCCCTTGGTGAATCCATGCTGAATATTCCAGGTCACTTTCCTCTCCTCTGAGTGCTTCAAAATTGATTGCTTGAGGACCTGCTCCATGATTTTTCCAGGGACTGAGGTGAGGCTGACTGGTCTGTAGTTCCCTGGATCTTCCTTCTTTCCTTTTTCAAAATGGGCACTACATTAGCCTTTGCCCAGTCATCGGGGACCTCCTCCGATCACCATGAGTTTTCAAAGATGATGGCCAATGGCTCTGCAATCACATCCGCCAACTCCTTTAGCATCCTTTGGATGCAGCACATCCGGCCCCATGGACTTGTGCTTGTCTAGCTTTTCTAAATAGTCCTGAACTTCATCTTTCTCCATAGAGGCCTGGTCACCCCCGCCCCATGCTGTGCTGCCCAGTGCTGGGAGCTGACCTTACTCATGCAGACCGAGGTCTAAACTTAATACATTTTAAAAAATTATCTACAAATAACTTATCATCCTAAATCAGCGTTTCTCATATTTCATTGTTCGGTGCTCCCTTTTTGCGTTGCTGCGTCCTATTGCATCCCAGGGGTATGTCTGCCGAAATGCCGCCGAATTGAACACTTCCACTTTCGACGGCATTTTGGCGGACTCAGAAAGAAACACTGCCTGTCTGCCTAAAGTGGAAATATGCGATTTGGCAGACACAGCATTCCTCTCTGTGTCCGCCAAAATGCTGCCAACAGTGGAAGCTTTCACTTTGGTGGCTTTCCAGCAGACATGCTCCCTCATTTGGGGCTGCCACCAAAACGTCGCTGAAGCCGTTGGGAGCTTGTGACTCTCCTGGAATCACTTTGCGACCTGGGGTCGCAACCCCCAGTTTGAGAACCACCACCCTAAATTTTGTTTTTATGCAGGTTGCAGAGTTTCTTGAAGGAAACTGCACTGCTTGCAATTTAAATCTCCAGGTATTCCTTTCACAGGCTAGATCTTTCTCGCCTGGGCTCAGCCCCTCCCCCCATTTTACTTTCTGATTTTTTTTCAGTCTTCCTTCTTGGGTGGGGGGGCAGTGGAAAAGAGCCAAGGTTAACTCACTCCCCAGCCTTAAAGAGGATTTACATATGGTGGGAATCCTTTGTTTCCTAGTTTGACTCCCACCCTTTTCCAGTGGAAAAATTCCAGAATTTTAAGATAGCATCCAGTACCAGGTGACATGATCATATGACCCTGAAGTGTCAAAGCACCATCCCAGGAAACTTCTCAGGAAGGAGGGAGATTAGTATCTTCAATGTCCTATTGTCCTTCCTAATGGCCCATCCAGGCTGATTGCCTACTGTCTGATTGGTGTTCCCTCAGTGTACATACAGTTGTAATTGCTATATAGTCAATATTCCTGATTTCCGATATCCATGGAAATTATATATGCATAAAAACTGGATAATCACATTCAGTAAATTATAACCTTTCCAATGATATCCCACATGACCCATCTTGCATAAAATACACCTTAGTTATGCATTCATATCATAAGCATATTTCTGTGAAGAATATGGGGCATATGGTTATACTTATATAGATTATTAACTACCTTTCCACCCTGGAATGTTGTGTGCACCTCACAACTCTGGGACTGTGCTATACACAGGCACTAAACCATGAGTGAGGTTTTGTGGAAAGTAATGTGGTAAAGGGGTATTTGCCTATAGAATGTTCACATCAAGTTAACAGACTAATACTAAAGTTACTGTGGGCAAATGTATTCACTCAAGGGTACTCGTAAATAAAGTTTTTGTGTTTCATGGACAGATTCAATGCTTGGGAGTGAGAAATTGTTGCCTCTTAAGGGACAAGGAAAGGTATTTAGTGATCCCAGTAATTTGGTGGAGGGGGGTTGACCACTTTGTTGACCATGT
The DNA here is from genome assembly GCA_007922305.1 of Dermatemys mawii. NCBI lineage: Eukaryota > Metazoa > Chordata > Testudines > Dermatemydidae > Dermatemys > Dermatemys mawii. The sequence goes on from ML677490.1 coordinate 1,363,606, forward strand.
TTGTTAACTTTAAGAGGTTCTCCTAGCTCTTCCAACCCAGTTCTTATTGCTGCTGCTAACACCTGGCAGGAGGGATATATGCATTTTAGTATTTGTATATTTCCCCTGGTTGTCTTACCTGAAATGAAATGGATGAAGTGGATGGATCTGATTATAACACAGTTTTATTTACATGCACTCAAGGTGATGGGAGCATGGATTTAGGAATTTATGGGTGATATTGCAGAGATAACATTGCCTGATGGCTGCTGCTTGTGAAGTGGGGCATTTGGAAAGCCTCAGCTTTCAGGTATGACATTAGGGCATTTTATAAATATGATACACTATGCTCTGCAGCGTTTTCACTGCCTCCAGTGTCTGGGCTTCATAGCACCAAGCTCCTGCTTCAGAAAAGCATTTCAGCACAGGCTAAATGTTAAGCATTCAGTTTTCAGGGCCTTAAGGAGTGCAGTTTTATAGATGTGCTTCACAGGATGAGGAGTGGAGTGCTTAGCATCTGCCTAGGTACTTAGCTGGTTTTATCATGGTAATATCTGAGCACCTCAAGTCATTAATGGACTTCATCCTTAAAACACCTGATGAGGCAGGGAAGTGTCATCCCTATTCTACGGATGGGAAACTGATGCACAGGCTAGATTAAGTGGCTTTCCCACTGTCATACACTGAGTCCATGGCTGAGCAGAGAGTTGAACCCAGAGCTTATGACTCCTACTCTGGCAGAGCAATATTTCTCCCCTATGGGTTAAAAAAACCAACAACAACTCAGTAACATGTTTTTAAAACACACCCCCTTTTTCAGTGAGATTGGTGATATATATATAGCTCACACAATGTGGACTAAGCATTTTACCAGTCAGTCTGTGATGACCTGCCTAACTGACTTAGGAATACAAATCTTCTGAGTAATACAATATGCCAACTCATATGCTCATTCTCTGTATAGAGACACCACAGAAAAACTCCCACTATCAAAACTAAATGCAGGCTTATGGAGAGGGATGTATGACCTATTTAATATGTTAAAAACATTAACAGCTTTAGTATTAATAATACATATTTAGGGCATATTCTGACTCCTCTGGTGTGGCTGAACTGTAAACTGTTTACTTTGAGTTTCTTTCCCAGGAAAAACATTTCTATTGCTATTATGTCAGATTTAAGCAGGGTCTGAATGAGCTCTCCCCTAACAGCTAGCAGGGGAAGGGAAAAGCTTCAGGTCCAGAATGTATTTACATGAACACACCTACTCTGCATAGGTATCCAGCAAACAGAGCTGTGTTGCCAAAGTGATCATCTTTGAGTGGTGTTGGGTTAAAATCATTTTAGTACTGAATGCAGTGGGTAATGAAATGTTGCTATCCTTATTGTATGGGCTGGTCCTCACTAGGGTGGGGGATCGACTGTAGATACGCAATTTCAGCTATGTTAATAACGTAGCTGAAATTGGCGTATCTACAGCCGACTTACCTGCCGTCCTCACGACGGTGGCGGTCGGCGGCGCACTCCCCCATCGACTCCCCTTTTGGCGAGCTGGAGTTACGGAGTCAACGGGGGTGCCGCTGGCGATCGATTTATCGCGTCTTGACGAGATGCGATAAATCGATCGCCATAAGATCGATCTCTCCCCTCTCTAGTGAAGACAAGCCCTACGAGAAAATGGCAGCAGAACTGTGATTAGCCATGCATCCGACGAAGTAGGTAGTAGCCCACGAAAGATTATGCTCTAATACTTTAGTTAGTCTTTAAGGTGCCACAGGACTCTTTGTTACTTCTGGAATCCCAGACTAACAAGGCTACCCCTCTGATTCTGTGATTAGCCTGTCCTAACTGAGGGGGTCATCCTCAATGGAAATGAACTTGCTAAGCAGGGGACTTGAATGCCAGACACTTGTGACAATGAGTGAGGTTGGGGATCTATATCATTGTCTAAGGGTAGAGTTATGCTACCTGCTGGATGGGTAGGTAGTGTTTGATGTATTGGGGATTGGTTTATTGTGTCTTGCCTAGATGTAATAAGTTGATCCCAGGAAGCATTCCTGTCAACTTTAGAATGCCAGCTCCACAAGTGGAGTAAATTAGGAAGGCTTTGTTCCAGGTGGGCCTTGTGTGGGCCTGACTGTTATAAAAAGGCAGTCATTAGCGAACCAGCTGAGCAGCGAACAGTAGAGGCTAACAGTGGGAGTTTGCCTGGGGTCTGTCCGAGAGGAGGTATGCTAAGACCTGTGTTGGTGAGTATCTGAGTGTCTGTGTTGGTGAGTATGTGAGTGTCTGTGGTGGGGTCAGTTTGGCAGTTGGCAGTTGGACCGTGGGCTTGATTGCTTGATTGTTTGTTTGACAGGGATGAATTAGGAGGGCTTTGTTCCAGGTGGGCCTTGAGTGGGCCTAGCTGTTATAAAAAGGCAGTCAGTAGCAGCTGAGCAGCGAACAGTGGAGGCGAGTTTGCCTGGGAGTTTGCCTGGAGAGAGCCCACTGAGGCTTTCATCTTGCAGGCTTCTGAGTAGTCCTTGCAGCAGCTGTGGAAGTTCTCAAAGGGAAGGTAATATGGATGGTGAGTGTTCAGCTGCTGTTACCTGCACAGGGTGTGCCATGTTTGTCTTTCTTCCACAGGACAGAAGAGACTTTGTTGGCACAAAGTGCAAGCTAGTCTCCATATTGGAAGAGAAGATTCGCGGACTAGAGGAACAGGTATCGACCCTGTATTTCATAAGAGAAAATGAAGATTTCCTGGACAGACATCACAATATGCTTCTACAGGCACAACGTTCTGAAGAATCAGAGCAGGGTGCACAGTGGGGAAAGAAGGACGGTGAGGAAAGCTGGCAGCATGTGACTTCCAGAAGACAAAAGAGGAGCATCCATGTTCCAGCAATGCAGGTACAAGTGAGCAACCATTTTCATGTTCTCTCCACAGGTACCAAAGCACAGAGTGGACTAGATGATGTATCTGAGGGATGGGAGCACAAGGAGATTCCACCGATTGGAAGGCATGAGATGCACAGTCCTGGGAATGTGGGTTCCATGACCACCACTCCCAAGAGACAGAGGCGGGTGGTGGTGGTTGGTGGCTCCCTCCTCAGGGGGACTGAGCCATCTATCTGCTGCCCTGACTAGGAAAACCAAGAGGTCTGCTGCATGCCAGGAGCTAGGATTCAGGATGTGACGGAGAGACTGCCAAGACTCATCAAGCCCTCAGACCGCTACCCCTTCCTGCTTCTCCATGTGGGCACCAATGATACTTCCAAGAATGACCTTGAGCAGATCACTACAGCCTACGTGGCTCTAGGAAGAAGGATAAAGGAGTTTGAGGTGCAAGTGATGTTCTCATCCATCCTCCCTGTGGAAGGAAAAGGCCCAGGTAGGGACCGTCATATCTTAGAACAGTGGTCATCAAAGTGGGGTGCACCCACCCCGGGGGTGCGCGAGACCCCAGCGCATTTCGGCGGACATGTCCCGGCCGCCGTGGGAGCGGGTCAAACGCTGCTGAAACAGAAAGTTCTATTTGTGTCCCGCCAAAATGCTGCCGACCGCAGAAGCTTTGTGATCGGCAGCATTTCGGCGGACACCCGCCCCCCCGGGCTACGAGAGTCATTGGGGGAGAGGAAAGGGGCCACGGTGAAAAATCTTTGGCAGATGCTGTCTTAGAAGTCAACGAATGGCTACGCAAGTGGTGTCGGAGAGAAGCTTTGGATTCTTTCACCATGGGATGGTATTCCAAGAAGGAGGAGTACTAGGCAGCGATGGGCTCCACCTAATGATGAGAGGGAAGAGCATCTTTGCAAGTAGGATGGCTAACCTAGTGAGGAGGGCTTTAAACTAGGTATGCTGTGGGAAGGAGACCAAAGCCCTGAGTTAAGGGGAAAAGGGATACCAGGACATAGCACAACCAGGAGAGTGCAAGAGGGGAGGACTCTTGTCTCATACTGTGCAAGGGGGACAATCAGCGAATTATCTTAAGTGCCTATATATAAATGCAAGAAGCCTGGGAAACAAGCAGGGAGAACTGGAAGTTCTGGCACAGTCAAGGAACTATGATGTGATTGGAATAACAGAGACTTGGTGGGATAACTCACATGACTGGAGTACTGTCATGGATGGATATAAACTGTTCAGGAAGGACAGGCAGGGCAGAAAGGGTGGGAGAGTTGCACTGTATGTAAGAGAACAGTATGACTGCTCAGAGCTCCGGTATGAACTGCAGAAAAACCTCAGAGTCTCTGGATTAAGTTTAGAAGTGTGAGCAACAAGGCTGATGTCATGGTGGGAGTCTGCTATAGACCACCAGACTAGGGGGATGAGATGGATGAGGCTTTCTTCGAGTAACTAAGAGAAGTTACTAGATCATAAGCTGTGGTTCTCATGGGAGACTTCAGTCACCCTGATATGTGCTGGGAGAGCAATAAAGCGGTGCAGAGACAATCCGGGAAGTTTTTGGACGATGTAGGGGACAATTTCTTAGTGCAAGTGCTGAAGGAACCAACTAGGGGCAGAGGTTTTTTGACTTGCTGCTCACAAACAGTAAAGAATTAGTAGGGGAAGCAAAAGTGGATGGAAACCTGGGAGGCAGTTACCATGAGATGGTCGAGTTCAGGATCCTGACACAGGGAAGAAAGGAGAGCAGCAGAATACGGACCCTGGACTTCAGAAAAGCAGACTTTCACTCCCTCAGGGAACTGATGGGCAGGATTCCCTGGGAGAATAACATGAAGGGGAAAGGAGTCCAGGAGAGCTGGCTGTATTTTAAAGAATCTTTATTGAGATTGCAGGAACAAACCATCGTGATGTGTAGAAAGAATACTAAATATGGCAGGCAACCAGCTTGGCTTAACAGTAGAAACCTTGCTGATCTTAAATGCAAAAAAGAAGCTTACAAGAAGTGGAAGATTGGGCAAATGACTAGGGAGGAGTATAAAAATATTGCTCAGGCATGCAGTAGTGAAATCAGGAAGGCTAAATCGCACTTGGAGTTGCAGCTAGCAAGGGATGTTAAATGTAACAAGAAGGGTTTCTTCAGGTATGTTAGCAACAAGAAGAAAGTCAAGGAAAGTATGGGCCCTTTACTGAATGAGGGAGGCAATCTAGTGACCTAGAGGATGTGGAAAAAGAGGATGTGGACAGAGGATGTGGAAAAAGCAAGTGTACTCAGTGCATTTTTTGCCTCTGTCTTCACGAACAAGATCAGCTCCCAGATTATTGCACTGGGCAGTAAATCATGGGGAGGAGGTGACCAGCCCTCTGTGGAGAAAGAAGTGGTTCAGGTTCAGAACTATTTAGAAAAACTGAACGAGCATAAGTCCATTGGGGCTGGATGCGCTGCATCCAAGGGTGCTGAAGGAGTTGGCGGACGTGATTGCAGAGCCATTGGCCATTATCTTTGAAAACTCGTGGCAATCAGGGGAGGTCCTGGGTGACTGGAAAAAGGCTAATGTAGAGCCCATCTTTAAAAAAGGGAAGAGGAGGATCGGGGAAACTACAGGCCAGTCAGCCTCACCTCAGTCCCTGAAAAAATCATGGAGCAGGTCCTTAAGGAATCAATTCTGAAGCACTTAGAGGAGGGAAAAGTGATCAGGAACAGTCAGCATGGATTTACCAAGGGCAAATCATGCCTGACTAACCTAATAGCCTTCTATGATGAGCTGACTGGCTCAGTGGATGAGGAGAAAGCATTGGATGTGCTATTCCTTGACTTTAGCAAAGCTTTTGATACAGTCTCCCCCAGTATTCTTGCCAGCAAGTTAAAGAAGTATGGGCTGGATGAATGGACCATAAGATGGATAGCAAGCTGGCTGGATCGTCGGGCTCAACGGGTCGTGATCAATGGCTCCATGTCTATTTGGCAACCGGTATCAAGCGGAATGCCCCAAGGGTCGGTCCTGGGGCAGGTTTTACTCAATAACGTTATCAATGATCGAGAGGATGGCATGGACTGCACGCTCAGCAAGTTTGCAGATGACACTAAACTAGGAGAAATGGTAGATACGCTGGAGGGTAGGGACAGGATACAGAGGGACCTAGACAAATTAGAGGATTGGGCCAAAAGAAATTTGATGAGGTTCACCGAGGACAAGTGCAGAGTCCTGCACTTAGGACAGAAGAATCCCATGCACTGCTACAGACTAGGGACCGAATGGCTAGGCAGCAGTTCTGCAGAAAAGGACCTAGGGATTACACTGGATGAGAAGCTGAATATGAGTCAACAGTGTGCCCTTGTTGCCAAGAAGGATAAAGGCACTTGGGGCTGTATAAGTAAGGTATTGCCAGCAGATCGAGGGACATGATTGTTCCCCTCTGTTCAACATTGGTAAAGCCTCATCTGGAGCACTGTGTCCAGTTTTACGTCCCACATTACAAGAAGGATGTGGAAAAACTGGAAAGAGTCCAGAGAAGGGCAACAAAAATGATTATGGGCCTGGAGCACATGAGTTATGAGGAGAGGCTGAGAGAACTGGGATTGTTTAGTCTACAGAAGAGAAGACTAAGGGGAGATTTGATAACTACTTTCAACTACCTGAAAGGGGGTTCTAAAGAGGATGGATCTAGACTGTTCTCAGTGGTAGCAGATGACAGAACAAGGAGTAATGGTCTCAAGTTGCAGTGGGGAAGGTTTAGGTTGGATGTTAGGAAAATCGTTTTCACTAGGAGTCCTGCTTTGAGCAGGGGGTTGGACTAGATGACCTCCTGAGGTCCCTTCCAACCCTGATATTCTATGATTCTATGATGGGGGAACCCCCTGATGATGGGGATGGCCAGGTAAGTCGAAGTAAGGTACTTTGACATCAGCTACGCGCATAGCATAGTTGAAGTTGTGTACCTTAGTTCCAACCCTCCTGCTAGTGTAGCCCAGGCCTAAGAAACTTGAGTTTTGCCTGGGAGTCCCATACTTGGTCTAACCTGTATCTTTCCACTGTTTAAAGATAGAATCTAATAGAGCTCTTTCAGGGTTTTTTTTTTAATGCAACTGCTAGAAAGGGCGTTGTCTGCTGTGGAATAGTATTTCTACCTTGTCTGCTTTGGTAATAAGTTCCCTTGGTGAGAGACAGGTAGAACCTCAAGAGGCCAACCTACAGGTATCACAGTAGAGAAGCAGATAAAGCAGTTAGTGAAGAAGCAGTAACAGAGCGAGTACTTGGTGGAGTGAGCCAGATGCCTTCTTTTCTCCTATTTTGAAGTAGGAGATGAATTTACACAGATGCACCTGTGAACTCTGGGTCTTCACTAATCAAGGACAACAACTGTGAGTGGGGTGTGGCGGAGGGAGAAGGGACAGAACTTTTGGTTGTTAAACTCAAGATCCCGAGACAAAAGAAAATGCCCAACATAGAATCATAGAATATTTGCATTGAAAGAGACTTTAGGAGGTCATCTAGTCCAATCCCCTGCTCAAACCAGGACCAACACCAATTAAATCATCCCAGCCAGGGCTTTCTCAAGCCAGGCCTTAAAAACATCTGGATGGAGATTCTACCACCTCCCTAGGTAACCCATTCCAGTGCTTCACCACCCTCCTAGGGAAATAGTGTTTCCTGATATCCAACCTAGACCTCTCCCACTGCAACTTGAGACCATTCCTTCTTGTTCTGTCATCTGCCACCACTGAGAATAGCTTACCTCCATCCTCTGTGGAACCCCACTTCAGGTAGTTGAAGGCTGCTATTAAATCTCCCCTCACTCTTCTCTTCTGTAGACTGAATAACCCCAGTTCCCTCAGCCTCTCCATGTATATCATATGCCCCAGCCCCCTAATAATTTTCATTGCCCTCTGCTGGACTCTCTCCAATTTGTCCACATCCCTTCTGTAGTTGTGGGGATGAATAAAAATGGATGCAATACCCCAGGTGTGGCCTCACCAGTGCCAAATAGAGGGGAATAATAATTTCCCACAATCTGCTGGCAATGCTCCTACTAACACAGCTCAATATGCTCTTGGCCTTCTGGCAACAAGGGCTCACTGCTGACTTATATCCAGCCTCTCATCCACTGTAATCCCCAAGGTCCTTTTCTGCAGAACTGCTGCTTAGCCAGTCGGTCCCCAGCCTGTAGCGGGGCACAGGATTCTTCCTTCCTAAGTGCAGGACTCTGCACTTGTCCTTGCTGAACCTCCTCAGATTTCTTTTGGTCCAATCCTCCAATTTGTCTAGGTCACTCTGGACCCTATCCCTGCCCTCCAGTGTATCTACCTCACCCCCCAGCTTAGTGTCATCTGTGAACTTCCTGAAAATACAATTAATCCTAACATTCAGATAATTAATAAAGATGTTGAACAAAACCGACCCCAGGTTCAACCCCTGGGGCACGCCGCTTTAGACTAACTGCCAACTAGACATGGAGCCATTGATCACTAGCCATTGATCCAGACAATCAACCAGCTTTCTATCCACCGTATAGTCCATTCATCCAATGCATAGTTTTTTAACTTGCTGGCAAGAATACTATGGGAAACTGTATCAAAAGCTTTGCTGAAGTCAAGATATATCACATCCGCTGCTTTCCCCATATCCACTGTGTCAGTTGTCTCATCATAGAAGGCAATCAGGTTGGTCAGGCATCACTTGTCCTTGGGGAATCCATGTTAACTGTTCCTGATCACCTTTCTCTCCTCCAACATACTCTAGGGCGGGTGTTTTTCTCATAACTGAATACTGCTGGTGGCATTTTCCCAACTTAATGTGAGTGACTTCTCTCCTTTCATTAAAATTTTGTTTTCCACTCTCAGACTTCGTGATTGTGAGAGGAGAAGTATTGCTTCTTAGAAGCACCCAGGGATGGTGTGTAATTTTCTAGGTTGCTGGGTGCGGGGTCAAGCTGGTTCTGTGTATGTATTGAACCTGGCCCTGGTTCCTGCCAACTCCAATAGGCAGAAGGGTTACATAGATCAGGGTTTAGTACATTCTCTTTCTTTCTTGTGCAGAATCTTAATTTTTTTCCTCACTATCTTGACAAGTATCCTGCTGGACAAACTCTGAGGTTGGCAGCCTCCATAACTGCCCTACATCTCAGCTACCTGCATAGAATTCTCTTTCCAGATCCCGTTTAACCCAATGCCAATGACAAGAGATTAGTTTGCTAACTCTGTTCCCATGCACCTTAGATCATCTTGCCATCATAAATAATGACTCTTCAAACTGCTCATGATATATTTGGCTTGTAGGGTAAACGTACTAAAGAGAGTGCAAGGGGGCAGGGTGTCAGTCAACTTGAAATAATTGAGCAAGCAGGCAATGTCCAGTGCAGTACAAAAGTAAACTTGTTACCTATATCCTTGGGTAACTTCATCTCTGTCACAGCAGCATGCTGTTTGAAGCTCCCTCTGGCCACCTCTGCTGCTGCAGCTGAGCCCTGATAAGAAATCCAGGCATTGGGTGCCTGTTATCTGGAGAAGGGCTCACCCCCTACAAGTGGGATCAGATTTTCCCCAAGAGCGGAGACTGTTGGATGCAGAGCTCTCTGGAAATGCAGTCCCATGGGGCTAGCAGTTAACTGATCTCCACTGGCAGGGTGTATGGTACCATAGTATTTGATGCTCAGGAATTTGTGGGATTAAAGGAGACAGCCAGAGCAGATGTGTGCTGTGCAAATTTCCCACCTACAGCTGTGCCTTGCCTCTCATTTCCGACCCACAATACCCCTTCTCATCCAGTTGTGTGCCTCCACCCACAGCTCTGCCGACACAGTTCAAATTCTGACCTGGTACAGAGTCTGATACATTGCGATGTAATTGTGGTTAAACCTGTGGCACCACTTCAGACTGTTCTGTGCCTTGTTTTACAGCAAAGTGCTACAAATAAGCCTGACTAACATACTTGATTCTGCAACTAGTCACTCTGAGATCTACGAGACAAATTCAGCCTGTCATTGAGCAAGGCAGTCATACCTAGTGGTCAGAGCAGTGTCAAGAACAGTGATGCAGATTGAAGCTGGAGTCAGGAATTAAGCAGGGCAGGAGCAAGGCTGGTGACAAGACAGGCACTGCACTGGAGTAATTGCGGCTGCAGGGGTAAGCAGCTGAAATTGTGTGGATGGCCCCACCAGCTAGGTGATTTTACCACAGCCACTCCCCTAGGAGGAGGAAACTCCTGAAGGGCCCCTGTTACAGCTTTATGGCCACATTGGCCTGATGGAATCAGCCTGACATGGCACCCATGAGCCAGACCCTGTGAAGTGCTCACCAGGGATGGCTCTCCCCAGAGTGGGAGAGGGTGGCCTGGTGGCAGGTTGCTGTGCATTCCCCAGTGCAAAGGGAATTAAATAATCTTGTTGGCAGCATTTTCCCTCCTCTGGCTCTTTCCCCACAGGAGCTGCCAAGAGAGCAAAGCAGAACAAACTGACAGGGTGGGGGAGAGGGGGGAGTCCGAAACCAATGAGAGAGGGAGACTGGCACAACGCTCGCCGAGCGTCTGGTGATCTTAGTTGGCACTCCCCATACAGCCAGGAGAGTCATGAATGAGCTGGGACTCAGGGAGCTCTCAGCTGTAAGCAGCCTAATTAACCTCTGCACATGGGCTGCTACAGCTCTGGCCTGACGTTGAGGTAGGCGACCACACATGCGGCTTTGTGCTCTGGGTTTAGCAGCTCAGCAGGAATGTGTATTATATCGATTTCCTAATCCCATTTCTTTTCGCCTTCTTGGCTCGCGAATGAACGCTGGGACTCTCAGAGGCTGCAAGGCTCACCTTTCCTAGTATTGGAAGTATCTGCATGGGGGAAGCAAACACAAGGGAAACGTAATTTCCTCCAGCTTGGATCATTTGCTTTTCCTGAGGCTGGCTGTGGAACTGGGATCATTTGAGGGGTTCAGGATAGTATCTGCAGTAAAAAGGGTGAGGGCTAGTTCTCCGGGGCCCTGCACAATGGGGAGTCATTTACACAATGTGAATGGAGTGCAAAACAGCTATGAAACTCCCTGGCTGAGGTGCTGTACTGGATCTCTGAGGTGCATAACCCAGAAGAGGGGCAAGCTAATGTCACTTTAAATCACCTCTGTGCCCTCCCTATTCTCCATGGCTATAGAGGATGGTGTGACTGCAGTATAAACCAGAGCAGCTCCACCATGCTCTTCATCCTCAGCTGCCTATTTGCTACATCACAGTTGGTAGCAGCCCTGAAACCCCTATAGCAGCATGTGCTCCTGCCTCTGCTTCCTAGCACACCCTTTATGATTGGGCTTGGGAGAGAGTCTCCACAGGCTGTCTTATTCTGCGCATATGCTAGGGGAATTCTACCCTGGCTACATCACTCCAGGGAAGAATCATCAGAATATAGAGATTACCAGGAGTGCCCAGGAGGGCGGATAGCAAATTGGCCCCTCACTATTGTATAGTCATTAGAATAGGAGACAGAAGGGTAGGGCAGTTTCCAGCAAATAAAGGGTCTTTGCTACTGATTGCAGACTGATGACTGCCCCTGGTTCCACCCTTCAATGTCTGACATGCTCCCCATGTCCAGCCCACACTGTTCTGCTGAGCTAGCTGGGAGGAGTGTGGAGAGCATTCGTGAGAGAAAAGATGATCCAGAGACTAAGGCCATGGTTACACTGGCACTTTATAGCGCTATAAAGCCCCCACAAGCGCTATATCCTACTCCCCGTCCACACTGGCAAGGCACTAATAGCGCTATAACTGCTGAGTTATAGCGCTATTATTAATCCACCTCCGCATGGGGAATAAGGGCTGTAGCGCAGCTGCTGTAGCGCTACAGCAAGAATGTGGACACCCACTGCGCTACAAGTAATCTCTGGAGATGCCTAGAGCCATTTAAGGCAATTGACGTCTCTTCCCTTTGTTTTGAACTGGGCTGGAGGAATGCGGAAGTACCTCTTTAGAGTTTCTTTCTTAACTCGGCAGATAAGCAATGCAAATGTTTAAGGAGGGAGCCTGTGTGAAAACAAAGCCTTCTGTGAACGGAGGCTCACTGACAGGCTTTCAGAAAAACGGAAAAACCACTGTCTCTCTCCCTCTACATACACACAACGCGTCCCCCCTAACCCCCCTCGTTTAAAAAGCACGTTGCACCCAGCTGAATGCTGGGATACCTGCCCTAATGCGCTGCTCTTAATGCCGCATTAAGTGCCCCAAATGTGGCCATGCTATACCGCAGGAGCATCTGAGTGTGGACATACAATAGCGCTATACATATTACTGTATAAGGGGACCGCTATAACCTATAGCGCTATAATCTTGTAAGTGTAACCATACCCTAAGGTGCCATCCTGGAGCTCAGGAGGGTTGGTTCAGTTTCCTGAGAGATATTGGACAGATCTGATTTAGGTGCCTGCATACCTACATAGAGGATCTGGGCCTCAGTTTCCCCTCTGTAAAATGGGGCATAATAGCACTATCCTGCCTCCCAGGAAGGTGTTGGGGGAATTTATTAAAGACTAAGATACTACAGTAATGGGGGCCAGAAGGCAAAACCTAGCATGATGAAACACCAAGGTCAGGAGGCATGGCTCAGAGAAACACCCAAACCTTTACAGAGACAGTGGGATGTGTCATTTTTTAAAAATTAATCATGAGTATAAGTGTTTGCTGAATCCAAGCCTACCTTGTATATATCAGCTGCCTGGAAACTGTCAGGCCCAGATCCTCAAAGATCTGGGCCAAAGGGCTTTCCAAAATAAAAGGTCTTACATAGCGGATGGGCAGGCAGCTTATACCGAAAGGGCCCTTGATGGAAACCTGACTCCTCTCTTGCACCATGGTTGCATATGTCACCAGAGGTTGACTGGGGAAGAAACAAGTAGCACTGGAAAAAACCACCCACATGTAAATAATTTAGTATTTGAAAAGCAATGCTATTTTTAGTAACAACCAGAGATGGGTTTAAGCTGCAAAATGTGATCCATATTTCTAACACCTCAGATTCCAAGGAGTGGGGGGTTGATTTGTCCCATTAGAAGTCAGGAATCATGGGTAATTTTTTTAAAAGTGTTTAAGTGTCTTAGGAGCCTAAATCTCATTTTTAAAAGCAACTTGGACATTTAAAATGAGAATTTCAATGGGAATCTTAGAATCATCAAAGTGAAGGACCATAATGGTCATCTATCCAGTACCCTGCACTCAAGGCAGGACTAAGTATTATCTAGACTATCCCTGACAGATGTCTGTCTAACCCATTCTTAAAATTCTCCAATGACAGAAATTCTACAACCTCCCTAAGCAATTTGTTCCAGTGCTTAACTACACTTAGGAATTTTTTTCCTAATGTCCACACTTGCTGCAATTTAAGCCCATTGCTTCTTGTCCAATCCTCAGAGGTTAAGAAGAACAATTTTTCATACAACCTTTTATGTACTTGAAAACTGTTATGTCCCTGTCAGTCAAACAAACCCAATTTTTTTCATTCTTCCCTTATAGGCCATGTTTTCTAAACCTTTAATATTTTTGTTGCTCTTTTCTGGACTTTCTCCAACTTGTCCACATCCTTCCTGAAATGTGACACCCAGAGCTGAACACAATATTCCAGTTGAGGCCTAATCAGTGTGAAGTAGAATAGAAGAATTACTTCTCATGTCTTGCTTACAATACTCCTAATACATCCTCAGAATAATGTTTGCTTTTTTTGCAACAGTGTTACACTGTTGACACATATTTAGCTTGTGATCCACTATGACCCCTAGATTCCTTTTCCCAGTACTCCTTCCTAGGCAGACATTTCTCATGTTGTATGTGTGTAACTGATTGTTTCTTCCTAAGTGGAATACTTTGCATTTGTCCTTATTGAATTTTACCCTATTTACTTTAGATCATTTCTCCAGTTTGTCCAGATCACTTTAATCCTAATATCCAAAGCACTTGCAACCCCTCCCAGGTTGGTATCATCCACAAACTTCATAAGTGTACTCTTTATGCCTTTATATAAATCATTGCTGAAGATAGTGAATAGAACCAGACCCAGGACTGATCCTTGCAGGACTTCACTTGATGTGCCCTTCCAGTATGACTCTGATAACTACTCTCTGGGAATGGTTTTTCCAACCAGGATAGCCCAATCTATAGATTATGTATTAATTATATTGGTTTACTTAAGAAGTCCAAGTTATTCCAAGGCTGACAGGTTCTTGTCCCAAGATCACACCCTCTATTATTAAAATTACTATATAGTTGGGAACCCCAGTACGTATGGTTGCAACTGTGGGGGTAAAATATATAATTGTAACCTAGTTCATGCTTACTTGAATGCAGGCCTTAAGGGCCTGAACCAAAGTACACTTTGGTTCTTCGCTTCTCATATTCCCCCTCCCCATTTTTGCCCTGCTTGCATAGCAAATTGGGTGAGGCAAAGGCCAGATGCACATATCTACTAATTAAGGGAATGTTAATTCTTTAGAAGTAATAAACAAAAGGCACCCTTCTGTCTTCTGTCTGACTAGATAAGATGTTATTTTGCTAGGTCCCATCTTCCTGCTAAAGAAAGATATGGGACACACTAGCAAGGTCATGTAATGGGGAGTTTCTAGGGCATGTGAATAGGGCATAAGAGATGCCTGGTAAGCGCATGGACAGTTTGAATTGTAAAATGAGTGGTTATAGATAAAGATTGCTAGCCCCTCATAGGTTAAGACCCCTCATTGTATTACAATTCTATTTATTCTGTTTTCTGATAAAAGGTCATCATGATGCTTCTATAGCTTTGTAGCTCCTTGCAAACTACCCATGCATTGCATGTTTCGAATAAAGTGTGTTCTCAGATACAAGTGACCACCAGCCTCATTCTTTGGAGGGAAGTCACCCCCAACACAACACTCACACTATAGGAACTCTTCTATATTTACAATAATTTATTAATGCATTTAACAACTCACAAACACTCTATCTCCCTTACTAAATTGGAAATACTATAAAATGTACATCTTCAATCTATATATTCCAGGCCGACTCCACCCTTTTTGCCACCCCAAGCAAAAAAAAAAAAGAGTGGCTGAAATGCTGCTGCAGAAGCAAAAAAACCAAACAAACAAAAACATGGCCAGAGCAGAGTGTGCCACCCTAAGAATGCCACCCCAAGCAGATGCTTCCTACGCTGGTGCCTAGAGCCAGCCCTCATATATTCACACCATCCCTTACAGAACAACCTGCAATGTTAGCCATCGTCTTCCTCGTCACCATCACCTTCCTCCATCCCTAGTGGCTATCATTCTGGTGCCTTCCCAGAGCTACATCTCTGTCTCCCCTCTTGCCCACAGCCTGAGATGTCACTTCTATGCTATGTTACACTAAGGACACTATGTCTAATGCATACTCAGTAGAGGTTTCTCCCCTCTTCCTTATTTTTATTTCCTCACACTACTACTGTTGGAGTGTCCTTCTTCCATAGGTTCAATGATCTCAACTTATTATCGCAAACGTCAATTGTTTGCCATGGCAGTCTCATGGTTAGTCATCTGTGGATGTTGACTCATATTCCTGTGGTTGGTAAGTGTCATTATGGTCAGAATCCCCCCTTGAACATTCTATTTTCAGTTCCCCAAAACCTAGGGGTGACTATTAGGTTATTTATGTGTGTTCATAGGCCCCAAGCCTTATGCTAACTGTTGAAATCAATGTCTTACATGATAAATGCCTGTAAGTTCATTGCATTACTGCTGTATATAATGTAACTAGGGCTGTCAAGCAATTAAAAAAATGAATTGTGATTAATCGCACTGTTAAAAAATAAATAGAATACTATTTATTAAATATTTTTGGATGTTTTCTACATTTTCAAATATATTGATTTCAATAATAATACAGAATACAAAGCATACAGTGCTCACTTTATATTTATTTTTTATTACAAATATTCACACTGTAAAAAACAAAATAGTATTTTTCAATTCACCTAATACAAGTACTGTAATGCAATCTCTTTACCATGAAAGCTGAACTTTACAAATGTAGAATTTTGTACAAAAAATATTTGTATTCAAAAATAAAACAATGTAAAACTTTAGGGCCTACAAGTCTACTCAGTCCTATTTCTTGTTCAGCCAATCAAGTTTGTTTACATTTGCAGGAGAAAATCCTGCCAGCTTCTTGGTCACAATGTCACCTGAAAGTGAGAACAGGTATTCACATAGCACTGTTGTAGCCAAGGTCACAAGATATTTACGTGCCAGATGCGCTAAAGATTCACATGTTCCTTCGTGTTTCAAGCACCACTCCAGCGGACATGTGTCTATGCTGATGATGGGTTCTGCTCTATAATAATCCAAAGCGGTGTGGACCAACGTATTTTCATTTTCATTATCCAAGTCAGATGCCACCAGCAGAAGGCTGATTTTATTTTTAATGATTCAGGTTCTGTAGTTTCCACATTGAAGTGTTGCTCTTTTAAGACTTCTGAAAGCATGCTCCACACCTTGTCCCTCTCAGATTTTGGAAGGCATCTCAGATTCTTACACCTTGGATCAAATGCTGTAGCTATCTTTAGAAATCTCCCATTGGTACCTTATTTGTGTTTTGTCAAATCTGCAGCAAAAGTGTTCTTAAAATGAACATATGCTGAGTCATCATCCCAGACTTCTGTAACATGAAATGTATGGCAGAATGTGGGTAAAATAGAGCTGGAGACATACAATTTTACTCCAAGGCATTCAGTCACAAATTTAATTAACGCATAATTTTTTAAATGGAAGTATGTCCTCTGGAATGATGGCTAAAGCATGAAGGGGCATACAAATGTTTAGCATATCTGGCATGTAAATATCTTGCAATGCCAGATACAAAATTCCCATGCAAAGACCTCTTCTCACTTTCTGGTGATATTGTAAATAAGAAGTGGGCAACTTTATCTCCTGTAAATGTAAACAGACTTGTTTGTCTTAGCGATTGGCTGAATGAGAATAGGACTCAATGGACTTGTAGGCTCTAAAGTTTTGCATTATTTTGTTTTTGAGTGCAGTTATGTAACAAAAAACAGATCTACATTTATAAATTGCACCGTCACAGTAAAGAGATTGCACTACAGTACTTGTATGAGGTAAATTCAAAAATACTATTTTGTTTATCGTTTTACAGTGAAATATTTGTAATAAAAATAATATAAAGTGAGCAATATTGTATTCTGTGTTGTAATTGAAATCAATATATTTGAAAATGTAGAAAAACATCCAAAATATTTAATAAATTTCAATTGGTATTTTATCGTTCAATGATACGATTAAAACTGCAATTAATTGTGATTAATTTTTAAATCACGATTAATGTTTTGAGTTAATCATGTTGGTTAATTGTGAATAATCCACAGCCCTAACTGTAACCATTCTGCCAGTCAGAGCTGGTAGCAACAAGGGCCGGATTCAGTATTTAGGGGTTCCTTTTCAACAATAAACACAAAACTGGCTTGAGTGCCCACCCAGTGATCTGGGACAATTACACAACAGCCCCTGGGCACCTCTAAGGATATGTCTACACTACAAAATTAGGTCAATTCTATAGAAGTCGATTTTTAGGAAGTGATTTTATATAGTCGATCATGTGTAACCCTACTAAGCACATTAAGTACATGGAGTGCATCCTCAAAACTGTGGTGAATATCGACTTGCGGAGTGGTGCACTGTGGATAGCTACCCCAGAGTCCCTGCAGTCTCCGCTGGCCATTGGAATTCTGGGTTAATCTCCCAATCCCTGATGGGGAAAAAACATTGTCATGGGTGGTTTTGGGTACATGTCATCAGTCTTCTCTCCCTTCCTCCCTGTCTCCATGAAAGCAATGGCAGACAATCATTTTGCACCTTTTTTCCTGGATTACCCGTGCAAATGCCATAGCAAGGAAAGCATAGAGCCTGCACAGCTCACCACTGTTGTTGTGAGCATTGTAAACACCTCATGCATTATCCTGAAGTATGTGCAGAACCTGGCAAGGAGGTGATGCCAGCGTGATGACGATAGTGATGAGGACATGGACACAGACTTCCCTGTAAGCACAGGATGTGGCATTTGGGACATCATGGCTGCAATGGGGCAGGTTCATACAGTGGAATGCCAATTCTGGGCCCAGAAAACAAGCACAGACTGGTGGGACTGCATAGTGTTGCAGGTATGGGATGATTCCCAGTGACATCTGTGCTGGGGCAAGGCCAGATAGCTATAGTAAAGTGGTGAGGAACAGGTATGTTAGCCCCAGACTAAACAAATCTCTGGTACCATGGTAACCAAATGGCAGTTGCTCTAGGTTAATCAAGACACTTGGGGCCAATTAAGATCCTTCTAGAAAGCAGTGGAGATAGCTAGGTTGATTGGGACATGAAGCCAGTCAAGGGCTGGCTGGAACTAGTTAAAAGCCTCCAAGTGAGTCAGTGAGGCACGTATGTCAGGAGCTATAGGAGAAAGCTATGCAGTTGGAGGAACTAAGCAGTACAAATCCATATCAAGCTCAAGGAAGGAGGCCCTGAGGTAATGGTGAAGGAGATATTGAGTGGGGGATGCTGTGGTGAAGTGTCCCAGGAAACTGTACAAGTCCTATTTCCATAAAGTCAGCTACCATAGCTGCTACTATTAGGGTCCCTGGGCTGGAGCCTGGATTAGAGAGCAGACCTGGGCTCCACCCTTCCCTCCCTGATTAATCACGGAGACTAGGAGACAACAGAGACTGTGAGAGGGAGGGTTGCTTATCCTCACCTCCCTTGCTGGTTTATGATGAAAATGGCACAGTAGGCTGTGACCTTGCCTCTAGAGAGAGAAGGGCTATGTGGAGGGTCACAGTGAGCCTCTGAGGCCAGTGAAATCTGCCAGGAAGTGTGGGACCCACTGAGACAAGGACAGAGCTTTGTCACACTGTGAAACTTGCGTGTGTGTAAGGCCACTTTCATGGAACTTTGTGAGTAGGTTTCCCCTGCTCTGAAGCGCAAGGATACCAAGATGAGAGCAGTCCTGACAGGTTGAAAAGCAAATGGTGATAGCCCTGTCGAAGTTTGCAATGCCTGACTGCTACCGGTCAGTTGGTAATCAATTCAGAGAGGGAAAATCTACTGTGGAGGCTGCTGTGATCCAAGTATCCAACGCAATCACTAACCTTCAGCTATCATGGGTAGTGACTCTGAGAAACGTGCAAGTCATAGTGCATGGCTACGCTGCAATGGGGTTCCCTAACTGTGGTGGGGTGATAGAAGAAATGCATATTCCTATCTTGGCACCGGATCACCTTTTCAACCCACTGACATCAATATGGGATGGCTGGAAAAGCATGACGCTTGCATCTTCAGGAACTCTGGGTTGTTTATACAGCTGCATGAGGGGACTTACTTCCCAGAGCAGAAAATTACTGTTGGGGATGTTGAAATGCCAATAGTTATCCTTGGAGACCCAGCCTAGCCCTTGCTCCCATGGCTTATGAAGCCATACAGAGGCAGCCTGGACACTAGTAAGGAGCAGTTCAACTATAGGCTGAGCAAGTGCAGAATGATGGCAGAATGTGCATTTGGACATTTAAAAGCTCACTGGCACTGTTTGCTGACTAGGTTAGACTTCAGTGAAACCAATATTCCCATTGTATTGCTGCTTGCTCCATTATATCTGTGAGAGTAAGAGGAAGACATGGCAGGGTGGGAGGCTGAGGCAAATTGCCTGGCAGCTGATTTTGCGCAGCCAGAAACCAGGGCGATTAGAAGAGCCCAGGTAGGCATGCTGCGCATCAGAGAAGTTTTGAAAACCAGTTTCATGACTGGCCAGGCTATGGTGTGACAATTGTGTGTGTTTCTCCTTGATGAAAACCCGCCCTCTTTGTTGTTTCTAATTCCCTGTAAGCCAACCAACCTCCTGCCTTCAATCACAGCTTGCAAAGGAAATAAAGTCATTATTGTTTTAAAATCATGCATTCTTTATTAATTGATTGAAAAAAAGGGAGATAACTCACAAGGTAGCCCGGTGGGGTCAGGGAGAAGAGGAGGAGGAAAGGACAAGGCCACATTGCAGCCGCACTACAAATCAGAACATATTGAATGTCAGCCTTCTGTTGCTTGGGCAATCCTGTGGGGTGGAGTGGCTGGGTGTCTGGAGCCTCCCCCCTGCATTCTTGGGCATCTGGGTGAGGAGGATATGGAACTTGGGGAGGAGGGCAGGAAGTTATATAGGGGCTGCAGTGGCAGTGTGTGCTCTTGTTGCCTTTCCTGCAGCAGACTCCTGAGCATGCCCATTTGCTCCCCCATTAGCCTGAGCACCACATCCTGTCTCCTCTCCTCGTGCTCACTCAATTCTTTCCTGGACTCTGCTGCTGTTTGCCTCCATGCATTCAGCTGTGCTCTCTCAGAGCGGCAGGACTGCATGAGCTCAGAAAACACGTCATCGTGAGGGTGTTTTTTTTTTTGTTTTGTTTTGGTTTTTTGGTTGTTTTTTTTTTTGCCTTCTAATCTGTGATAACCTCTGGGATGGAGATGCTAAAGAAAACATTTGCACCTCCAGAAGGAAAAAAAGGAGAGTAGAATTTAAAAAGATATATTTCAGAGAAGAAAAGGCAGACTTTAACAGTGAATCAAACAATTCACAGCAGACAGCACATATGCATTAGGTACAAGGTTGCATTTTGCCTTTTATAGTGAGTGCCTGCCAGTATGATGCAAGACATCACGCATGGCTGGGCAACAGAATTCGGTTTCCAGACAGCCCTGGTAAGCCAAAGGGTACATAGGGTTGGCTTCTTCCGCCTTCGTACCATGTGGAAATGCTTTTGAACTGCAGCACCCTCCTTTCCCATAGCAAGAAAGGCCTCTTTGGTTGGCCATTTAAAAGGAGAGGCTGCGGGATAGTGCTAGGATCTTCCCCTGCAGGACAGTGCTAGAATCTTCTTCCTGAGTGCTTGCTGACCCAAGTCAAAAGAGTTATGTGTGGATAATAGCTGAGTTTGGGCTTAAACCTGGGTTTGAGTTTACAATAGAATGTAAACAGACCCAGACAGGCTAAGTAATTTGCCAAAGGATATACAGGTAGAGCAAGGACACCTAGGTCACCTCAGTTCCACATTAGTGCTTAATCATTGAACTATCATTATACTTGATGTCATTCTTCAAGCCCCCTCTCCTGGTGACTAAGAGGGGCTGAGCTGTTATTTTCATAAAAAAGGAAATTTCTAGCCCACAGGGCTGAAAAGAATAGTTTGAAAATGTGACCTAAATGCAGTCTAAAGGCTTGTAAACCAGAAGGCAAAGAAAAAGAACCCAAAATGTATTTTTTTTAATTTCATGATTTGGGGGAGCTAACTCATGATTTTTAAATGCTTGGGGTTCTGTCTGAACCTAGAGTGTATGACTGGCTGAGTCCATTTTAAAAACATAGGAGACTGGACAAGGGAAGCTCTTAAGGTTTAATGCTAGACCTTATGCGTGATTGTTGCAAGTTTTCTGAGGCTTGGATAATGCTATTAAATACAGTGTAAAACCTTTAGATCTTCTCAGGCTATTGACTTTGGACTTTCACCCATCCTGCCACCTCCAACTCGTTAGCTCTGCGTATGGAGTAAGGCAGCTTAATCTGACTTGATTCTTAGATCTCTAATGGATGGATTTAAACAAAATCACCTCTCTCCAGCTCTAATGCGCCATCTGTATGTCATAGGGGACTAGAGAAATGGATGAGAGCTGGGCAGCAAGGCTGATGCTGCTTGTTCTATGTCAGCAGAAAAGCTGCAGATTTATTTAGTGTCTGAGGGATTCCAGGCCGTTATCTCAGTGCAGGAGCTGAGTGGGATGTGCACACTGGGGAATGAGGCTAAGAAAGGATGCTGGAAGCTGGGTGTTTAGGATCTTACCATTCCCCACCTTCATCCCAGATTTCCCTTATTCCCTTTGCCCTTGGTCTCACGTAATATGATGGGTTTCCTGCAATAGGAGGGGACTGGACTTTATGACTTAGGAGTTCCCTTACAGACCTGTCTTCCTATTAGGAAGAGAACAGAATCTCATTGCCAGCAGATCAAGGGAAGTGATTATTCCCCTCTATTTGGCACTGGTGAGGCCACACCTGGAATATTGCATCCAGTTTTGGTTCCCCCACTACCAAAGGGATGTGGAGAAATTGGAGAGAGTCCAGCAAAGCACAACAAAAATTATTTGAGGGCTGGGGCACATGACTTACGAGAAGGGGCTGAGGGAACTGGGATTATTTAGTCTACAGAAGAGAAGAGTGAGGGAGGATTTGATAGCAGCCTTTAACTACCTAAAGAGTGGTTTCAAAGAGGATGGATCTAGACTGTTCTCAGTGGTGACAGATGACAGAACAAGAAGCAATGGTCTCAAGTTGCAGTGGTGAGGTCTAGGTTGGATATTAGGAAACACTATTTCACTAGGAGGGTGGTGAAGCACTGGAATGGGTTACCTAGGGAGGTGGTGAAATCTCCATCCTTAGATGTTTTTAAGATCAGGCTTGACAAAGCCCTGGCTGGGATGATGTAGTAGGTGTTGGTCCTGCTTTGAGGAGCGGATTGGACTAGATGACCTCCTGCAGTCTCTTCCAGCCCCAATATTCTATGATTCTGTCATTCATCACTGTTATGAGCACATCAAATACATACAATGGGCCAGATCCTCAGCTAGTATAAGTGTGGGAAACCAGCACAACATCTTCAAAAGATGAGCCTGGGAGATAAAATCATTACTATTGTAAGCAGTGTCAGGAATGAGATATATTCTGACATCTGGTGGCAAACTATGGGAATTGCAGTGAGTTATGGAAAATAACTTTGGGGCTAACAATTTGCATAGACACACCCACTGCGCCTAGCCTGAGATCACAGCAGCCCACATGGCCACTTTGGCTGATGTGGGAGCCCCAGTTTCTATGTTATTGGGGCAGAAAATATAAAGTGATGTTACCCTGATTATGTGAATGAAGGACTATGGACATGTACTTGGCCCTTGTTATGATGGAGGGACTCGCCATCATCTAGGTAGCACTCACTGGGCAAGGGCCAGGCGTTTCAGAACAGTCTGTGACTGAAAAATGTGGGGGATAAATGTTTATGTCTTTTGGTGAGGGTTGTGTCTGAAGGCCCTACAGGCCTATTGTACCTGGTCTGTTTTCAGTGTGGAATGTCAGTTAAATTTTGGTTCTATGGGAAGACTGGGTTCAGGCTGCTGAGCTGAAATCACTTCAGTCTCCCTGGTGCACCTGAACTAAGGCTCCCCTGCTATATGCTGAAATCACTTAAGAGCTAAAGGAATCACTGAGCACTGTCTTAAGTTGGAGGGGCCTTGAAAATAGTGCAGAGTGGCTGGTGCAGCAGAGTAGTCTGTGTTGGCTAGCAGGACAGCTAGTGGAGTGGTTTGTGTTGCTGGCAGAGTGACTGGCACCGGAGAGCTGTCCATGTGTTGGCTAGCAGGAGGGCTAGCGGAGTGACTGGTGCCGCAGAGCAGTTTGAGTATCTGCGAGCAGAGCAGCTAGCAGATCAACTGGCAGAGCGGTTCGTGGGATGGCCAGCAGAGCAGAGCGGATTGCGGTGAGGGCTGCAGCGGAACCCCACGGAGAGGCGGTGCAGTCAGCCTCGGATCATGTAAGGTGCCCCTTGTCCTACCCTCCATTTCCACCCAGGCTGGGAGGTAAGACTCTGCAGATTGACTTTTGAACTCTGCACTGACCAAGAACAGAGACTCTTGGGCTGTTGGACTTTTGGGACTATTGAGTGACTTTTTGGGGTTGTGGAACTCAAGAGCCAAAGGGAAGGCCACAGCCTATTTGCTGGGAGTGGGGCTTCTGGTTCATGGTTTGGTTTATAAATCTTTTTTGTGGTGTTTCCCCAATATAATGCCACATTGTTTCTCCCTGTTATTAAAAGACTTTTGGTACACTCAGACTCTGTGCTTGCGAGAGGGGAAGTATTGTCTCTTAAAGACGCCCAGAGGGGTGGTATATGGTTGTCCCAGGTCACTGGGTGGGGGCTCGAGCCAGTTTTGTATTGTGCTATTGGAATGGAACCCCTGGATACTGAACCCGGCCCTTGTTGCTGCCAACTCTGATGGGCAGAAGGGTTACACTATGGTAGATACCAAAAACCATAGACTCAATACAGACACTGGTTGTACATCTCAATACAACCACCTGCAACACACCAACCCTTCTTTGGCCTAAGACTGCAGAGTTGTTAACTGCCCAGTTCACCTGGAATGATCTCTTGCAACATGTGCTATCTTCTTACACTTAACAATCTGTCCCACCTTGTATTTAGTTGTGGCACTTGGAGTACCTTTCCCAGACCTGGAAAGAGCTGCATGGCTCTCGAAAGCTTGTCTCTCTCACTAACAGAAGTTATTGAGATAGAGACAAGGTGGATGAGGGACCATTCTGAAATAGTTATTCTGGACTGGTACATTTCCAAGCATAGACAAGCCTTGGTAAAAAAATCAAGAATAATATGCCTAAGTATTCAGGGGCAGCAAGTTATATGGGCCCATAGTGCCTGGGCTCCAGTAATATTCAGAGTCCGGAGGCCCAGCTTCACCACTCCTGCCCCACACTGGGCAAGGGAAAGCCCACCCCCAGTGAGGCTACAATTAGAGGCAGCAGCAAGGGAGGAGGCACACATGTGATGGCAGACCTCCACCCAGTACCCACCACAGGGGAGGCAAGGGGGTGTCCTGGACTTGAGAGGGGCACTAGGAGGAAGTGCAGTGGCAGTGGTGGGAGGCAAGTGTGCTGCCAGGGGGCAAGAGAGGGCCCCTCCCCCAGAGCTCACTGCTGGCAGGGGGGAGAGGGATGTGGGGAGTCCTCCTCTCCGGCCCCAGCTCTGGGGCTGCCTGCCTGCACCCCAAACTCCTCATTCCCAGCCGCACCCCACTCCAGAGCCTGCACTCCCAGCCAAAGCCCTTACCCCCCACACCCCAACCCTCTGCCCCAGCCCTGAGCCCCCTCCTGCATCGTGCAACCTGCCTCATTTCCCAGCCCCCTAACACAGCCTTCACCCTTGCATGTTGCACCCCAACCCTCTGCCTGAGCCCCTCCCACATCCCAAACCACTCATCACCAGCCCCACCCGAAAAACCTCACATTTTTACATAATTTTAAAAAAATATATATCATCTTACAAGGCAGGTGTGTGCACACCCCTGTATTATCCTCAATAAATTCCCCATCATCTCACTCCACAGGCAGAACTGCCCAATCATTTATCTTCTTCCTCCTCCTTTCCCCTCTCTCCTTCTGGGTGCAACATCACTGTTCCCTTCTACACTTCCTTCCAGGTACCACTGAGACCTCTAGCCACGCTTTGGTTGCTCTTAATCACCAGGGCATCTCCTAACTGTGATGGTTTAATGGCCATAAATCCCATCTTCCAGCAGATACTGGAAGGAAGTATAGTTTCCCCTATGAAAATAATGTGACTAGTTAAATATGTTATGCTGAAAGGTGCTAATGTTGTCTTGGCTCCAAAGCCATCATGGACACTGTCACAGGGTCCACACAGGTCCTGTGTTCTGGCTGTTCACAATAAAGGTCTTCAGACCATCTCTCAGTGTTTCACCCAAATGTCCTTTACTTACAGTGCTTATTTCTTGGCTTTAGTGCAATGAACAGTGCTCCCCCCAATCCCCTGACAGTTACCCCACTGTCTTGATTCCTGGGTTTCCAGGCCCAAGGCACCTTGCTCACAGCAAGGAAATAGTGTAACAACCTCCTGTTCCCTGCCTGGCCTCCCCAACTGAGTATGATTCAGGGCTTTTCTAGCCTTCTCAGCTCCCAGCCTCAGCTGTGGCCATTTAGCCCAGCCTGGTGCTGTGAGCTAGCCCTCATTAGGGCTTCCAGCTGGGCTCCCTGCTGGCTACTGCCAGCCCCTGGCCCTGGCCCTGGCCCTGGCCCTCCTGCCAGCAAGCAGAGTTTAACCTGCAGAGGCAGGGCATCCTAGGGGTTTTACCCCTGCCCTGCCACAGACACGTTAACGTCAAGAGCTGTGCCAAGCAACCTCCTTCAGGCTCAACAGAAGGAGCAATCAACCCCCTGTTTGTAGTGTAAGCAGTGTCAGGAATGAGAGATATTCTGACATCTGGTGGCGAACTATGGGAATTACAGTGAGTTTTGGAAAATAACTTTGGGGCTGATCAATTTGCATAGACACACCCACTGCGCCTAGCCTGAGATCACAGCAGCCCACATGGCCACTTCAGCTGATGTGGGAGCCCCAGTTTCTATGTTACTGGGGCAGGAATGATAAAGTGATGTTACTGTGATTAGGTGAATGAAGGACTATGGACATATACTTGGCCCTTGTTATGATGGAGGGACTCGCCATCAGCTAAGTAGCACTCACTGGTCAAGGGCCATGCGCTTCAGAACACTTTGTGATTGAGAGAGGTTATGGGCAGGTCTTTATTGTACTTGGTCTGTTTTCAGTGTGGCATGTCAGTTAAATTTTGGTTCTATTAGAAGCCTTGGTTCAGGCTGCTGAGCTGAAATCACTTCAGTCTTTCTGGTGCACCTGAACTAAGGCTTCCCTGCTATATGCTGAAATCACTTAAGAGCTAAAGGAATCACTGAGCACTGTCTTAAGTTGGGGGGGCTTTGAAGATAGTGCAGACAGGCTGGTGCAGCAGAGCAGTCTGTGTGTTGGCTTTTGGTGAGGGATTTGTCTAAGGGCCCCCAGGCCTGTTGCACCTTGCCTCTCTCCACCATAGAATGTTAGAGCTATTTTTGATTCCCTTAGGAGTCTTGGTTCAGCCTGCTAAGCTGAATTCACTTTCAGTTTGCTGGTGTACCTGTGCTAAGGTGCTGATCCCCCCCCCACTAAGAGCTGAAACCACTGAGCACTGTGTTAAGTTGGGGGTAGGCCTAAAGGCATGTTGGTGGCACCAAGCAACTTGTGCAGCGAGCAGAGCAAAGCAGTGGACTCAGCTGAGCGGTTCCTGGGCGCAGTTTGTGTGACTGGCCGTGGACTCCGCCGAGTGGTTCCTGAGTGCAGTTCGTGTGGCTGGCACAGCAGAGCAGTCCGTGTGTTGACTAGCGGAGCCGTTTGTGCTGCTGACGGAGTGACTGGCACCGCAGAGCTGTCCGTGTGTTGGCTAGCGGAGTGACTGGCGTTGCAGAGCAGTTGGAGTGTCGGCGAGCCGAGCAGAGTGGATTGCGGTGAGGGCTGCAGCGAAACCCCACAGAGAGGCGGTGCAGTTGGCCTCGGACCTCGTAAGGTGCCCCGTGCTCTACCCTCCATTTCCACCCAGGCTGGGAGGTAAGACTCTGCCAATTGACTTTTGAACTCTGCACTGACCAAGAACAGAGACTCTTGGGCTGTTGGACTTTTGGGACTATTGAGTGACTTTTGGGAGTTGTGGAACTCTAGAGCCAAAGGGAAGGCCACGGCCTATTTGCTGGGAGGGGGGCTTCTGGTTCATGGTTTGGTTTATTAACCTTGTTTGTGGTGTTTCCCCAATATAATGCCACATTGTTTCTCCCTGTTATTAAAAGGCTTTGGTACACTCAGACTCTGTGCTTGCGAGAGGGGAAGTATTGTCTCTTACAGACGCCCAGAGGAGTGGTATATGGTTGTCCCAGGTCACTGGGTGGGGGCTCGAGACGGTTTTTGTATTGTGCTATTGGAGTGGAACCCCTGGATACTGAACCCGGCCCTTGTTGCTTCCAACTCTGATGGGCAGAAGGGTTACAGTAGTAAAGATAGCTGCAGACAATAGAAGCTACTGCTCAAGGACTGTGCTGAATGGTAGATCAGAGCTGAGATGTGTGGGCTGAGAACACAAGGCAAGAGCCTGTTTGTAAAAACAGGGGCTAGAAGATTGGTTGCAGTCCATATATAGCAGAGGCAGAGAAAAGCCAGTAGAAGCATTGTGAATGTGCCTCTGAAAGGAAGTAGAGAGAGACAGGGCTTCTGGAACACAGAGCTTGTTGGAGTGGCACCACAGGAAGTGAAGACACTTCTGCAGGTTCAATAATTCCCATTTAAGACCCTATGCTCTTTGGGGCCATGATTTTTTGTCTCCCTTTGTGTTTTAAAAGGTACCTAGCACACTGTGAATGCTACTGCAATCTAAATAATTGTAGGGGGGAATTTGTTCAGGAATCTCAGGAATTTAGAGGCTCAGCTCCCCGTGAATTTTAACAGGAATTAAGCATCTCAGGATTCACTAACAATCCCAGGCAGTAAGAGTAAGATCAGTCCCAGAACGTGTTTTGCTAAAGGTTAGTGTTGGCAGCGCTGGCAGATCTGCGACTACAACAGCAACGGTCCCTGCAAACAGCATGCCAGAGTCCCACCAGGCAATGTGGAAAGTTCTGTTCTATTGAGGCATCATTTTAAATGTTCCCATCATATCTTAAGAGTAGGGATAAACTGCTAGCTCACTAGAGCAGGGACCTCTTAGGGCTGATCTGCCCTGGGAACTTACATTGGCAGAGGTACATAGCTCAGGGGGTGAAAAATCCACACCTCTGAGCCACATAGTTAAGCCGATCTAAGTCTTGCTGTAGACAGCATTAAGTCCATGGAAGAATTCTTCCTACTGCCTCTCAGGGAGGCAGATTAACTGCGCCAATGGGAGAACCCATCTCATCAGTTGTGCCTCCAGTGAAGCCCCGCAGCAGCGTGGTGCCTCAGCTGTGCTACTGTAGTGTTCAGGTGTAGACAAACACTGAAATGGCTTCACTTGTCATATACCACAGGAATGCAGGAGTTTCCTCCCGCTAGGAGTTTCAAACTGGTAGCCTGCAACAGACAGTGACCAAGAACTGAGGCTTCAAAGGGAGGCAGAAATATCCCTGCACAACTGTGAATAAAATGCCTCATATTCAGGGCCTGATCCAGGGCCCATTGATGTCAATGGGAGACTTTCTATTCACTTTAGTGGGCATATCTCTGCTGCCCCTTAGCATGCAGGCTTCTCCCTTCTGGGGTACAGGCCATTTCAACCAAAACTGCTTGTAATGAATCTGTGTCCTGAGTGCAGCAGGAATCTATTATTATTGTAAGCAGAATCTGAATGAGCTCTTCCCTGACATCTAATGGAGAGCTGTGGAAAAAGACTTTGGGAGCTGAACTTGTTTGCATGGATACATTCACCCTGTCTTGGTGCTCAGCATGATGGGATTGCTTGACCAAATGATCACTTGTGGCTGATATTGAATCCCCAGTCTCCTTGTTAAGGGCTGTTATCCTTGTTGTGTGAACCAAGGCTAGCTGACCTATACCTGTCAGTCACCAATGGAGGGACTCACTATCAACTGAATGGCACTCGCTAGGCAGGGGACATGGGTTCGAAAGCCCATTCAGTTGACAGAGGGTGTTTACTGTTGTAGCAATTTGTTGGCTATTCTCTGGAGTAAAAAGAGCTAGCTTAGACTCAAGTGAAAGTCTTATTATGTGCTGCAGATCTGAAATCACTGTTACCTAGGTTTAAGTGTTATATCTGTTTAACCCTTTTGCCCATCAGAGTTGGCAGCAACAAGGGCCGGGTTCAGTATCCAGGGGTTCCATTCCAATAGCACAATACAAAAAAAATGGCTCGAGCCCCCACCCAGTGACCTGGGACAACCATATACCACTCCTCTGGGCGTCTGTAAGAGACAATACTTCCCCTCTCGCAAGCACAGAGTCTGAGTGTACCAAAGCCTTTTAATAACAGGGAGAAACAATGTGGCATTATATTGGGGAAACACCACAAACAAGGTTAATAAACCAAACCATGAACCAGAAGCCCCCCTCCCAGCAAGTAGGCCGTGGCCTTCCCTTTGGCTCTTGAGTTCCACAACCCCAAAAAGTCACTCAATAGCCCCAAAAGTCCAACAGCCCAAGAGTCTCTGTTCTTGGTCAGTGCAGAGTTCAAAAGTCAATTGGCAGAGTCTTACCTCCCAGCCTGGGTGGAATTGGAGGGTAGAGCACGGGGCACCTTACGTGGTCCGAGGCCAACTGCGCTGCCTCTCCGTGAGGTTCCGCTGCAGCTCTCACCGCAATCGGCTCTGCTCCGCTGGCTGTCTCACGAACCGCTCTGCCCGTTGATCTGCTAGCTGCTCTGCTAGCCGACACACAGACAGCTGTGCCGCGCCGGTCACTCTGCCCGCTGCACCAACGCCTCCGCTAGTCGACAGACAGCTCTGCCGCACCGGTCACTCTGCCCGCAGCACCAACGCCTCCGCTAGTCGACAGACAGCTGTGCCACGCCGGTCACTCTGCCCGCAGCACCAACGCCTCTGCTAGTCGAGAGACAGCTCTGCCATGCTGGTCACTCTGCCCGCAGCACCAACAACTCCGCTAGCCATCCTGCTAGCCGACACACAGACTGCTCTGCTGCACCAGCCACTCTGCACTTTTCTCAGGCCCCCCTACTTAAGAGAGTGCTCAGTGATTTCTTTAGCTCTTAGGTGATTTCAGCTCTTAAGTGATTTCAGCATACAGTAGGGGAGCCTTAGTGCAGGTGCACCAGTTAGCCCAAAGCAATTTTCAGCTCAGCAGCCTGAAACCAGGCTCCTAATGGAAGCAAAAAAATCAATTCTGATATTCCACAGTGGAGAGAGGCAGGGTGCAATAGGCCTGGGAGACCCTCAGACAGCACCCTCACCAAAAGGTATAGGTACTTATCCACCACCTCTCTCTATGTCACAGTGTTCTGAAACGCATGGCCCTTGCCCACTGAGTGCTACCTAGACGATGGTGAGTCCCTCCATCATAACAAGGGCCAAGTACGTGTCCATGGTCCTTCATTCACATAATCACAGTAACATCACTTTATCATTCCTGCCCCAATAACATAGAAACTGGGGCTCCCTCATCAGCCGAAGTGGCCATGTGGGCTGCTGTGGGCTCAGGCTAGGCGCAGTGGGTGTGTCTATGCAAATTGATCAGCCCCAGAATTATTTTCTAAGACTCACTGCAATTCCCATAGTTCGCCACCAGATGTCAGAATATATCTCATTCCTGACACTGCTTACATCTGTTTTAGGTCAGTATGTTTATTGTAAGAGACTGCTAAGTGTTCACCTGTAGTGATGCCTTCCATACTAATAGATGAAATCACTGAGAGTTGTGTTACATGGGGGGGGGGGGGCCTTGAAGAGATTTTGGGAAATGGGTGGCTAGCAGGTTGCCTGGTGGAGATGTGTGGTGAGTGGCCACCTGGTGGATAGGTGCAGCAAGTGGCCAACATACAGAGAGGGTCAGAACAAAGCTCTGCAGAGAGGCCTGCAATTGGCCATTGGGGCAACGAGTGAGCACCCGAGCAACAGAGTATGTAAGGTGCCTCCTTGCCCTCCCTTCCACCCATGGTGGGAAGTAAACTCTGTTGGTGTACCTCTGAACTCAGGGGCTGCACTTGCCAAGGACAGCAACTGTGAGTGGGGTGCAGAGAAGGGTCGGGCACATTAAAGGGACTTTTGGATTGCTGGACTAGGAACCTGAGGGGAAAAGGACATTGCCCAACTTACTTGGGGGTGTGTCTTTTGTTAATGGTTTATGTTTATGAACCCTAGTTGCGGTGTTTCCCCAAATTAATTCTGAGTTACTTCCCTCCTTTTATTAAAAGTTTTTGCTACATTCAGACTCTGTTTGTGAGAGGGGAAGTATTGCCTCTTAGAGGTGCCCAGGGGGCGTAGTGTAATTGTCCCAGGTCACTGGGTGGAGGCTCAAGCCAGTTTTGTGTTATATTGTTGAAAAGGAACCCCTAGATACTGAACCCAACCCTTATTGCTACTGGCTTAACCTGGCAGAAGGGTTATTTTATTATATAAACTTCACACAGACTTAGGAAGCTGGGCCTAGAACCTGACCCTTCAGCACCAGAACCACAGATCTCCAGTATCTGGCTAATGGAGAGCGCCTTTAGCCTGCATTAGTAGTATGTCCCTAAGGGTCTGTCTATGCTACAAAAAAAAGACCAACACTATCAAGTCTCAGAGCCTGGGTCAACTGATTCATGCTCCCAAGGCTCATGCAACAGGGCTAAAAATAGCAATGTAGATGTTTCTGCTAGGCCTGGGGCCCAGGCTCTGAAACATAGCGAGGGGGTGGGTCTCAGAACCCAGGCTCTAGCCTAAGCCCAGATATTTACACTGTTATGTTTAGCCCCATAGTGCAAGCTCTGGGAACCCAAGTTAGCTGAGCTAGGCTATGTATTGCTGTTGCAGATCTTTTTTTGCAGTGTAGACATACCTTAGTTTCTCTTTGGATACACGCACTAGAAGGCCACAGAACTCACTCAGCCAGTATGTTACATTCTGGATCTTTCATTGTATTACTAGTATTGCAGTAGCCCCATTGTGCCAGGCTCTACACAGCTAACACAGAGACAGTCCCTGTGCCAAAGAGCTTATAGTCTCAGCATAAAACAAAACTCAACAGGCAGTTACCTGAAGAAACAGATAAGGGGAGCACACGGGCGGTCCGTCACTAGTATCAAAGCGGGTTTTGAAAATGCTCCTGCTTTTGAGTCAGACAGAGCAGTGGCTTCCTCTGAGTGTATTCATTTGTAGTACTGCTGTTATTTATTACCATAGTACCACAGTGCGATCACATCCAATAGAAGGAGCTGCTGCCTGTACATTAGCTGTGGTTCAAATTCACTCTCTCCCTCCTGCTGCAAGAGCCTGATCCAATGAAAAGGCTTTCCTGAGCTTTGAACCAGCACTCTTGAACACCAACTTAGCTAAGGGCTTCTGTGTTTCTCCTTTGACTAAATATACAGTGAGAGAGCTAGCTGTGTGGTTCATCCCCCAAATCCATACAGGATACCACCTGGAAGCAGGGCTTACCCACATGCATTACAACCACAGAAACCACAGGGTCTCCTCACAGTAAGGTTGCCAACTGTCTAATTGCACGAAACTGAACATTCTTGCCCTGCCCAGTTGCCCCACCCCTTCCCCGAGGCCCTGCTCCTGTCCACCTCTTATCTGAAGTCTCACCCCGACTCACTCCATCCCCCCTCCCTCAGCCTCCCTCACTCTCACTCCCTTTCACTGAGCTGGGAAAAGAGGTTGGAGTGCGGGAGGGGATGAGGGCTCTGACTGGGGGTGTAGGCTCCAGAAATGAGATGTCATAGGTGTGGGAGGGGGCTCTGGGATGGGGCAGGGATTTGGGGTATGGGAAGGGGTGAGGGCTCTGGGATGGAGCTGTGAATGAGGAGTTTGGGGTCCAGGAAGGGGCTCAGGGCTGGGGCAGGGGGTTGGGTGCGGGAGGGCATGTGGGATGTGGGCTTCAGGAGGGAGTTGGGTGTGGGAGGGGGCTCAAGGCTGGGGAATGGAATTGGGGTGAAGGATGGGGTTCAGGGTGCAGGCTCCAGCTGGGTGGCAGACATGACAGCTGCTTCCGGGAGCTGCATGGAGCCAGGCAAGCAGGGAGCCTGCCTGAGCCCTGCTCTACCACCAACCGGACTTTTAATGACCCAGTCAGAGGGGCTGACCAAAGCCTCCAGGGTCCCTTTTCAACCAGTCATTCCGACTGAAACCTGGATCCCTGGCAACCCTATCTCACAGATCAGCCCTGGGATGCATTGACCTGATCACAGGCCTAGGGACAACCAGGATGCAGGTTCTGGAGCACTTTATCATGCCTCTTGGGGCCTGCTTGTGATAGCCCCTTTCCTCTTGCTCCCCTGGAAACTGCAGACCACCTTAACTGTCCATTCATTGCTTCTCTACTGGAAGGACAGTCTCACAGCAAAGGCCTTTGGGAACTTTTATGATTATGTGGGACTGGATTTCAGTGACCATTGGCTCAGGCCCTTTCTGCTGAGCCAGCAGGATCCTGTGTTCTGGACCAGAGACAGGTCAAGGCTGGGTGCTGACGCCCCTGAATGTTGTGGCAGCCTGAGAAATGTTCCCAGGAGTCTGTGGTGAAGCAGCATTGGTGGGGGCTCTTGCCACATGGCTCCCTGTCCTCTAAGAACTGGTCTGAGACCTAGTGGGAGGGATAGCTCAGTGATTTGAGCATGGGCCTGCTAAACCCAGGGTTATGAGCTCAGTACTTGAGGGAGCCATTTAGGAACAGGAGGCAAAAATCTGTAGGATGATTTAATTGGGGATTGTTCCTGCTTTGAGCAGCAAGTTAGACTAGATGACCTCCACAGGTTCCTTCTAATCCTGATATGCTCTGAAATCTATAACTGAGAACTGACTCATTCATTTCCCTGTTGCTCCCCATCTACGGGAGTTATGCGCACAATGGGCCCTGGATCTTTCCCCTTGTCCATTCCCAGTGGTCCACATCAGGCACCCAGCACAGGAACCACTCCATCTGCAACACAGCTGAGCTGATTGCACACTCTGGATCTCAAAGAATATTTGTCGTCTGAGCTGGCTATAAAAGAGGAAAGGCAACTGCTGAGTTCAAGCTAGTACTTCAGAGAATTTATGATGAGGAGAGCCCACTCTTGGACACACACCCCATCCAGAAAAGCACTGGAATTCTAGTTACACTCCTTTTAAAAGAATTAATTTATTTTTAAATTAGGAGGCAACATGGCCCAGTGTGTAGGAGAGTGGACAAGGTCTTGCCAGATCTAGATTCTATTGTTGGCACTGCCACTTGCCTCCTGTGTGATCTTAGGTGAGCCACTTCCTTTCTTTGTGCCTCAGTTTCCCCATATACAAAATGAGGACAATGACAGTAACTTCCCATGTAGAGTGCTTTGAGAGCTAGAGATAAAGAGAGATAGATATTATTAAGCACATGAGCAGCCCCATGGAAGCCAATGGTGCTACTCACCTGATGAAAGTTAACCATGTGCTGAAGTGCTTTGTTGGTTTGGAAACTTAATTAAAAAGTTGCACCTTAGTCAGTTCTCCTGCTGGGCCTTGTTTAAGGAGCAGGAGCAGAGCTCACATTAAATAGCCAGTATCTCATCTGTCTGCTGGAGTCTGAAAAGGGAGGGCAGAGAAGAATTTTTAAAAAGGAAAAGATTTTTTTCCCCAGTAAGAAAAAGAAAATCAAATTTCTCCCCTGCCCCCAGCTCATCCTACCTTTCCCATTTTTACATCTGTTGTATGTGAAATCTGAGCAAACTCTCAGCAGAGCTCATTATCCCACAGCCCCATCGCACTGAAGAGGGCTGAAAGGTCCTTCACGTAATGATTCAGAGGTGATTTGTATTTAAGACACTTGGCTTTCCAATGCCGAAAGGAAAAAAAATTAAATAATTGAAAGCAGTAAGATGTGGGGTGAGGGGAGGAGGATGGGGAGAAATCCAAAGAGAAAGACAGTGAAGGATAAATAGTTTTTTATTATTAAATTACATATGTGTATTGCTAGTCATTTACGTAAACAGGGAAGCCACTTAAGTAAACACCAGCAAGAGGGACAGAGCTAGGAAATGTGCTCTGCCCATGTGGTAGCTATGCCCATGTGGTGGCTCGAAGCTGTCCTGCAGCCTGATCAATGAAAGCTCTAGGACAGGGATCGGCAACCTTGGCACGTAGCCTCCCTCAGGGTAAGCACTCTTGGTGGGCCCAGCCGGTTTGTTTACCAGCTGTGTCTGCAGATTCGGCCAATTGTGGCTCCCAGTGGCCGTGGTTCGCCGCTCTGGTCCAATGGGGCTGTGGTAAGCAGCAGCCAGCACCGCGCCGCTTCGTGCAGCCCCCATTGCACGGGAGCGGCAAACTGCGGACAGTGGGAGCTGCAATCTACCGAACCTGCGGACGCAGCTGGTAAACAAACTGGCTGGGCCCGCCAAAGTTGCTTACCTGTTGTGGGGGGGGAGGGGGGCGCGTGCCAAGGTTGCCGATCCCTGCTCTAGGAAAAGGATGTGCTTGAGAGATCTGGAGCATCTGCCCCTCCTAGTGAGGTCACTTGGACCCATGGGTGCTCACCACCTAGAGGTTCGATCCTGTCCTGCATTGGGGCTTTGGGGTAGAGAGAACAAGGAAGGGGTCTTTCCCTTTGAGTCTCTTCTGGCTAATGCTGGGAATCATTAAGAAAGGGCTAGCTAATAAGACAGTAAATATCATATTACCTTGTGACGGGGCTAGCCAACCCCGTTCTAGTGATGAAGGGGTTAAGCCAGTAGCTCTGACAGCAGAAGTCCCACCCCCGAGGTACTGGGCATGCTCCAGGTGCCCTAGCAGCATAAAGGCCCGGAGCTCAGCTCATTCTGGGCGGGCAGCTGATGGAGCCGAGCCGCTGGAGCAACCAGAGGAGGCGACTGACTGGACGACTGACCCGAAGGTTCACAGAGGATCCAGAGGCACCTGGGAGACCCCTGCGGCGGAGCCGATAGGAAGTGATCCAGGGAGGGTAGGGGAGTGGTATCTCCCACCCAGGTGACTCAGCGTGTTTTGGTGAGACCTACCTGCTGAGTCTGTGGCCAAATCGCTGACCCACTGTTAGGACCCTGGGTCGGGGCCCGGTGGAGGTGGGTGGGCCCCGGGCTCCCCTACATAGGCCACCACACCCCTAGATGGGCGACTAGCCGCTTATAGAGACTTCGAGGTGCTACCCTGCTTTGCCCCGCAACTGGGGGCGCTTATAGAGACTTTGGTGTGCTGCCCCACTCTGCCCTGTAACCGGGGAGGTCCTACAGACTTGGGCTACCCTGAAGTAAGGGCAGGCCTACCGATTCTGGCCATTAGGCCGCATTGCCCAAGACTCGGGGGCGTGAACCCCGACATACCTCTATATAAATCCATGGTATGCCCACATCTTGAATATTGCATGCAGATGTGATTGCCCGATCTCAGAAAGACGAACTGGAAAAGGTTCAGAAAAGAGCAACAAAAATCACTAGGGATATGGAATGGTTTCCGTATGAAGAGAGATTAATAAGACTGGGACTTTTCAGTTTGAAAAAAAAGACAACTAAGTGGGGATATGATAGAGGTCGATAAAGTCATGACTGGTGTGGAGAAAGTAAATAAAAAACTGTTATTTACTCCTTCTCATAACACAAGATCTAGGGATCACCAAATGAAATTAATAGGCAGCAGGTTTAACATAAACAAAAGGAAGTATTTTTTTCACACAGTGGACAGTCAACCTGAGGAACTGCTTGCCAGAGGATGTTGTGAAGGTCAAGACTATAACAGAGTTCAAAAAAGAACAAGATAAATTAATGGAGGCTAGGTCCATCAATGGCTATTAGACAGGCTGGGTGGGGATGGTGTCCCTAGCCTCTGTTTGCCAGAAGCTGGGAATAGGTGACAAGGAATTGATCACTTAGTGATTACCTGTTTTATTCATTCCCTCTGGGGCACCTGGCATTGGCCACTGTTGGAAGACAGGATACTGGGCTAGATGGACCTTCGGTCTGACCCCAGTATGGCTGTTCTTATGAGTGGCCAGACTTGTGTGAGCCTCCCTTGTACCTCAGGCCTGGTTCACACTCTAGAGTTAGGTCAATGTGAGGTGGCAGATGTCACCCTGTCTCTGTAAATAGCTACACTAGAATGGTGGTCCTAACAATGTGTTGCCCACTACACAAATCTAATAACACCACCCCCATGAGACACTGTTACTTACATCGCCTGTTGGCTGTGAGTGCTAAGACCCCCAGCCATGGGGCTGACAGCCAGAGAACCCTCCACCCCCGCCACAGCCCAAAGGCTGACAACTTGGGCTCTCAGCTCCCAGAGGTGGTGTTCCAGCTGTAATCCCCAGGGTCAGGAGTGTTTCTGGCTCTCAGACTCGGGGTGGGCCGGCAGGCAGGCGGGTGAGGGGGTGCTCTGAATGTCAGTGCCCCACAATGCCACACACAGTTAAATCAGTGGAAGAGCTCCTGGTGAGGACTCACACCACCAACAGAAGCACATTGTGGACAAGAAACATCCCTTTAATTACTGTGGCTGTACGTCTACTTAATTTTGCAATGTAGACATGCCCTTATGTTTGTGTGATCCCCTTACTGAATGAGGGAGGCAATCTAGTGAGAGAGGATGTGGAAAATGCAAATGTACTCAGTGCTTTTTTTGCCTCTGTCTTCATGAACAAGATCAGCTCACAGACTACTGCACTGGGCGGCACAGCATGGGGAGGAGGTGACCAGCTCTCTGTGGGGAAAGAAGTGGTTCGGGACTATTTAGAAAAGCTGGATGAGCACAAGTCCATGGGGCCGGTTACGCTGCATCCGAGGGTGCTAAAGGAGTTGGCAGATGTTTTTGAAGAGCCATTGGCCATTATCTTTGAAAACTCATGGTGATCGGGGGAGGTCTCGGATGACTGGAAAAAGGCTAATGTAGTGCCCATCTTTAAAAAACGGAAGAAGGAGGATCTGGGGAACTACAGGCCAGTCAGCCTTCACCTCAGTCCCTGAAAAAATCATGGAGCAGGTCCTCAAGGAATCAATTCTGAAGCACTTAGAGGAGGGAAAAGTGATCAGGAACAGTCAGCATGGATTTACCAAGGGCACGTCATGCCTGACTAACCTAATAGCCTTCTACAATGAGATAACTGGCTTTGTGGATGAGGGGAAAGCAGTGGATGTGTGAATCTTTGACTTAGGCAAAGCTTTTGATACGGTCTCCCACGGTATTCTTGCCAGCAAGTTAAAGAAGTATGGGCTGGATGAATGGACCATAAGGTGGATAGAAAGCTGGCTGAATCATCAGGCTCAACAGATAGTGATCAATGGCTCTATGTC
Source organism: Dermatemys mawii (assembly GCA_007922305.1). Taxonomy (NCBI): domain Eukaryota; kingdom Metazoa; phylum Chordata; order Testudines; family Dermatemydidae; genus Dermatemys; species Dermatemys mawii. Next base: position 1,402,058 of record ML677490.1, read on the forward strand.
TATTTGGCAGCCGGTATCAAGCGGAGTGCCCCAAGGGTCGGTCCTGGGGCCAGTTTTATTTAATATCTTTATCAATGATCTGGAGGACAGTGGGAACTGCACCCTTAGCAAGTTTGCAGATGACACTAAACTGGGAGGAATGGTAGATACGCTGGAGGGTAGGGACAGGATACAGAGGGACCTAGACAAATTAGAGGATTGGGCCAAAAGAAATCTGATGAGGTTCACCAAGGACAAGTGCAGAGTCCTGCACTTAGGACAGAAGAAACCCATGCACTGCTACAGACTAGGGACCGAATGGCTAGGCAGCAGTTCTGCAGAAAAGGACCTACGG
>ML677490.1:1407391-1570446 GCA_007922305.1 Dermatemys mawii
TACTTTAGTGAGTCTTTAAGGTACCACAGGACTCTTTGTCACTTCTGCAATTCCAGACAAACATGGCTACCCGTCTGATTCATGAGTCAACAGTGTGTCCTTGTTGCCAAAGAAGGCTAACGGCATTTTGGGCTGTATAAGTAGGGGCATTGCCAGCAGATTGAGGGACGTGATTGTTCCCTTCTGTTCAACATTGGTGAGGCCTCATCTGGAGTACTGTGTCGAGTTTTGAGGCCCACACTACAAGAAGAATGTGGAAAAATTGGAAAGAGTCCAGAGGAAGGCAACAAAAATGATTATGGGCCTGGAGCACATAACTTATGAGGAGAGACTGAGAGAATTGGGATTGTTCATGCTTTGAGCAGGGGGTTGGATTAGATGACCTTCTGAGGTCCCTTCCAAACCTGATATTCTATGATTATGTTTACCTACTATTTTTATGGTTTGCATTACTCAAGCCCCTAGAGCGTCAGCCCATTCAGACCCCCATTGTGCTAGGTGCTGAACATACACAAAGTGAGAGACAACATCCACCCTGAAGGGCTTACAATCTAAATCTACAGATGGGGAAACTGAGGCACGGAACAAACGAAGTGACTTGCCCTGGGTCATTCGGTCAGAGATGGGATTCCAATGCAGCTGCAGTCCAATGCTTTAACTGCAGTGCCATCCTTCCTTTGTTGAGCTGAAAACCATACCCACGCCTGAGTTCTGTACTTGTCAAGCCTACACAGGGAATATAGAAAACAAATGATGCAATTAAAGGCAAAACAGTTATTTCCTTCTTCCTTTTTGAAAGGCATCTGGTACACCTGGACAGAAGGGAGAGGTGAGGAGTGCTGACACCGCATGTAAGTGGAAATGTTAATTTCACTGAATAATAATCATCCAGATCTGCCAAATCTGGTTCATGTGGAGCAAGGCTCCTTCATTTTGTGTTAATGCTCAAGTGGCTTCTAAAGCGTCTTCCTCCCAGGAGGAGGACCTTGCCATGTGTTCCAACAAACCATTTAAAACCTCCAAACTTTTTTGAAACCTCACTCATTTAAATTGGCTCAGCTTGAGAGCCTTGAATAATAGTTAATATACCATATATACTGGTGTATACACAGATATGGGGGCAGAAACTATCTCTTACCAGACCGGGTGACTGTATAGAGCCTAGCACAGCAGGTCCTTGACTGTGGTTGGTGCCACTACGTGCCACGCAAATAATCATAGGAATAGAATACAATGCAAGACCAGATGCTATACACCTCTACCTGTGTCCATAGACGTATGAACCAGATCCTCTGCTGACTGGCATAGCCCCACTGATTTGGATCTGACCTCACCCCAGACTAGTGATACTGGAATCTGGTTCAAAGACTAATTTGGGTTATCCCTCTGACACCCACCTCGCTTTGATCGGTGTGTGTGATTGGTCACTACTGTCAAGGTGATACAAACTTCCTGGGTCAGACAATGTTTGTGCTGGCAAACTCCTGTCCATCCAGGACTGAGCAGGCTCTGTAAGGCTGTGAGAGCTGCCCCAGTTGGGTCGGTGCCAGGGCGGAAGCACAGCTGATTGTAACTAGCTGTCTTCTGGGTGCCTCAGGCCCAGTTCTGCAAAGGGATTTAACAGGGTTACCTTCCTGGATGTGGGCCTCAGTGACCTATGAGCACAAGCCCCTAGGACTTTAGATGAGGACTAAGGGCATGTTTTCACATACAGCACTGCACTGGCGCAGCTGCATCACTGTAGTGCTTTAGTGAAGATGCTGCTACACCAACAGGAAAGTTTCTTTTGTCAGTGTAGTTATTCACCTCCCCGAGAGGTGGTAGCTGTGTCAGCAAGAGACAAGTGTTAGGCCAGTATAACTGTACAACTCAGGAGGCGGGGGGTGGGGGAGAGGAAGGGAAGGGGGATGGGATTTTTCACAGGTTTGAAGATCTCACTCAAATTCTGCTAGAAGTCCAATCCTTTCCCACATTTGAAAATATCCCTGGCAGTCCCTGCCCTCTAGCGACCTCTATTTAGCTTAGCAAAAAGAAGGTAAAGGGGTGACTTAATTACAGTCTATGAGTACCTACAAGAAGGGCAAATATTTAATCACGGGCTCTTCAGTCTAGCAAAGAAAGGTCTAACCCAGAGGTGAGCAAACTGCCACCCACAAGCTGTACCATCCTGTCTGGCTCCTGGTTGGGGAGGCTAGCCCCCAGCTCCTCCCCTGCTATCTCCCCTCCCGCTCAGCTTCAGCTCTCCGTGGGGGCAGTGCTCTGGGAGCCGTGGCTGTGCACTCCTGCAGGGCAGCAAGGCAGCGCGTCTGGCTCTGGCTGGGTCACCCAGCTGCCAGAGCAGCATGGTAAGGGGGCTGGGGGATTGGATAAGGGGCACGGGGTCCCGGGGGGGCAGTCAGGGGACAGGGAGCAGGGGGCAGAGGTTCTGGGGGCGGTCAGGAGACAGGGAATCGAGGGGGAATGAAAAGGCGTGGGAGTCCCGGGGGGACTGGGATGTGGATAGGGGCTTGGGACAGTCAGGGGACAGGGAGCATAGGATGTTGGATAGGGGGTAGGGTCCAGTGGGTGGTTAGGAGTGGGGTGTCTCGGGACGGGATGATCAGGGGACAAGGAGAAGGTGGGGTTGGATGGAGAGGAGGTTCTGAGGGAGGCAGACAGGGGGCAGGAAGTGGGAGAGGGAGGAGAGGGGTGGGGGAAAGGCTGTTTAGGGAGCACAACCTTCCCTAGCCAGCCCTCCATACAATTTTGCAACCCGAATGTGGCCCTCAGGCCAAAAAATTTGCCCACCCTGGTCTAACCTGATTCAGTGTGGGAGAGATAACTCAGTGATTTGAGCATTGGCCTGCTAAACCCAAGGTTGTGAATTCAATCCTTGAGTGGGCTGTTTAGGGGTATAGGGCAAAAATGTGTTGGATGATTTAATTGCGGATTGGTCCTGCTTTGAGCAGTGAGTTGGACTAGCTGAGGTCCCTTTCAGCCCTGATATTCTATGATTCAGTAACTGAAGCTAGACAAATTCAGACTGGAAACAGGGTGTACATTTTTAACAGTGAGAGTAATTAACCGCTGGAACAAATTACCCAGGGTGGTGGTAGATTCTCCAGCCCTGGTGATGTTTCAGTCCAGACTGGCTGTTTTGCTAAAAGCTTTGCACTAGGGATTGTTCCAGGGAATTATCTGGCCTGTGCTATGCAGGAGCTCAGTCTAGATTATCAGAATGGTTCCTTTTGGACTTGGGCTCCAGGAATCCATGGATCTCTGGAGTCCCAGGCCCTTCACTTAGGTCTATATTCCATGGTGGGTGGGACACAGAAGCACAGGTGGAGGCTGGCTTTTGGAAGTCGTGATTTGGAGCTATCCTGATGCACTATCGCTACATCTTCCTTTGCATTACACAAGCCCTAATGCAGAACTGAGACCCCCCACCAAATGAGGGATTATGAGAAAAATAGTAAAGCAGGAAGCTGCAAGCCATGAGGGACTCATTCCTTCAGCATAAACAACACTATTTATAACCTCAATTTCCTGATTCAACATTTCAGATGGAAATAATTGCCAATAATAAAAGGCAGTGAGGTCGCTATGGGAGGGAGGTAAATGAGGGGACTAAACTCTGTGCTAAGGATCTATCAGTCTAGTTCTCTGTGTCCATAGCAGAAAACACCATCTCAATTGATGGTGCCAGCAGAGAGGCCAAGGGTTGAATGGGCCCTGGGGAATGAACTGCCCCTGCAACTCGTAGGCTTTGTTTGGCATAACCTGTGAGATCATGAGGACTCTCTGTTCTGGAATAAAAGTGACTTGACTCTGGAATAATTACTCCTCTCCCAAGGCAAAGCAGTATTCTGGAACAGCTTATCCCACGTTGGCTGTGCTTGACAGTTTCCCTATACAGGCAAGGCAGGGTCCCTTCCAGAGCCAGAGTGATGCATGTTGGCAAGGTGGGGTGAGAATACTTGTCCTAATGCTACCCATGGTGAAGTTCTTGCCAGAGCAAATGGAGGCCTCCAGGTCCGTCAGTCCAGCCCCTTTCACCAGAAATCAGTGCAACCAAAAACTAGATTTAAATGAACGCAATTAAGGTTTGATCCGCAGCTGGTGTCTTTTGGCACAGCTCCATTACAGCCGTTGGAGCTCAGCTGACTTACACCTGCTGCTGAGCTGGTCATTCAAAAAGTGTCACTAAAATGAAAGGGGCTGAGAAAGGATGTAATAATAATAGCACCCAGCTCTTACAGCATACTTTTCATTAGCAAAGCTCCAAACACTCTATACACCACACATTCTTCCCATTTCACAGGTAGAGTAACTGATACACAGAGTAGGGAAATGACTTGCCCAGAGTCACCCAGAAAACTCGTAATAGAGATGGAATACTAATTAAGGCTCTTGAGTTGCAATTCCCTTCTCTAACCACTAGGAAACACTGCTCCCCTGTACTACATATTAGTGAAAAGGTATGGTCTGGAATCTGGTAGGTACAATCTGGGAGATTGTTGGCCATGGAAAACTGTAGTGGAATTGAATTCCAATGGATAGACCACTAGAGGATGCGGGGTGTGGGGGATGGATTATATTAAACTGGTTTAATTTTTCAAAACAAAATTCTGTGACATTTCAAATTTTGAATTTTTGAAATTAAAATAAAATGACAAGATTATCACAAACTTTGCCCAGGGAGTTGATACAGATGCTTTGAAATTTATGACCAGCTACTGCTACCTACACATATATGACCATAGATTCATACCATCCATGTCCAGAAGGGTATCAAGCAGAGTGTGCCAGGGGCCGGTCCTGGGACCAGTTTTGTTCAACATATTTGTTAATTATCTGGATGATGGGATTAATTGCATCTTCAGCAAGTTCGTGGATGACACTAAGCTGGGGGGAGAGGTAGATACGCTTGAGGATAGGGATAGGATCCAGAGTGACCGAGAAAAATTGGAGGACAAGGCCAAAAGAAATCTGATGAAATTCAACATGGACAAGTGCAGAGTCCTGCACTTAGGAAGGAAGAATCCCATGCACCACTACAGTCTGGGAACCGACTGGCTAAGCCGCAGTTCTATAGAAAAGTACCTGGGGATTACAGTGGACAAGAAGCTGGATATGAGTCAGCAGTGTGCCCTTGTTTCCAAGAAGGCCAATAGCATATTAGGCTGTATTAGTAGGAGCATTGCCAGCAGATTCACCAGAGGGAAGTGATTATTCCCCTCTATATCCACGGGTGAGGCCACACCTAGGGTTATTTAGTCTGCAGAAGAGAGGAGTGAGGGGGGATTTAATAGCAGCCTTCAGCTACCTAAAGGGGGGTTCCAAAGAGGATGGAGCTAGGCTGTTCTCAGTGGTGGCAGATGACAGAACAAGAAGGAATGGTCTCAAGGTGCAGTGGGGGAGGTCTAGGTTGGATATCAGGAAACACTATTTCACTAGGAGCGTGGTGAAGCACTGTAATGGGTTTCCTAGGCAGGTGGTGGAATCTCCATCCTTAGATGTTTTTAAGACCCAGCTTGACAAAGTCCTGGCTGGGATGATTTAGTTGGTGTTGGCTCTACTTTGAGCAGGGGGTTGGAATAGATGACCTACTGAGCTCTCGTCCAACCCTTATCTTCTATGATTCTATGACCTTTGCAATCATCTATTCTGGCCTCCTGTATAACAAAGGCCAGAGACTTGCCCCAACATAATTCCTGTATTTTTATGTTCTTATTTGTTCCTAGAGCAGCTCCTTTAGAAAAACATCCAATTTTGATTTTAAAATGGCCAGTGATGAAGAATCCACCACGACCCTTGGGAAATTGTTCCAATGGCTAATTACTCTCCTTGTTAAATGCACATTATTTCCAGCCTGAATTTCTCTAGCTTCGCTTTCCAGCCATTGGATTGGGTTATGTCTTTCTCTGCTAAACTGAAGAGACCCTTCTTAAGTGTAACCAAATCACAGGGATTCCTTCTGACCATATAATCTCTGAATCTACAACTGTCTGAAATGGCACATCCCACTGAAAGCAATCAGACCACAAACTATTTGGCTTCTCCAGTGCTTACCAGCATGTTCTATAGCTCACCGTGTTTTAGGGAAATGACATTGGCTCGTTTATTTTTCTTTCTATGGAACAAGCAGCCCTTGCAGAGCAAGTTTCAAAGGAGGTTTGCTAATCCTTCAGGGCACGATACAGTTCTAATTGGAGCCTGTCCATGAATTTCCATGAGAATTGGATCAGGTTCTGAAGCCCCCAACCCACTGTGATAATTATGACATGTCACCTCCCACAGCCAGTGCGATGCTAGCCCAGGAGAGGTTTGTCTCTGGCACTGGAGTTCAGGGGAGCAGGGAAAAGTTAGCACCTGACACTCTTTCTACCCATGCTCTGAGAGTTGGGGTCTTGGGCTGAGGACCCTTCTTGGTGGTGTCACTGGATGCTGTTGGCTTGATGAGACACTATGGTGCTGTAATACAGAGATGAAGGTGGGGATGTGGTGAGCTGCTGAACCTGACCCCTTACCCGGAGCTTGTTCAGGTGGGTTCGTATGGGCTGCTGCACCACTCAGCCAGCCATGCCAAGCATGGGGCAGAAAGGATGCGAGGAGCTGGGACTGGCTGGGGGAATGACACCCCTACTTATGCCAGCATGGCACCACTGCAACCCAGATAGGAGAACAGAGAGTTCTGCTGAGAAGCTGCAGAGCACCAAGGGGGAAGTAAGAGGCCACAACTCTCCTGAGGGAGTGTGAGGAATGGGTACTGGACAGGAGACACACTTGGTCATGATAAAGGCAGAAGGCTGGAAATATAGACTGGGCTTTGAATACGAATCAAAGCCCATGCTGTCCAAGTGCTGCCATCTTCAGGAAACAGGAAGACCTCAACAGCCTGGTGCCAGGGGCATTGCCCATTCACCTCCATTAGCCTTGATGTGCTCAGTGAAGAGTGGTTAGAAATCTCTCTCTCTCTCTCGCTCTCTCCCTCTCTCTCTCTCTCCCTCACCCCTTAGCCGCCTCTCCCGGTGTCTAACTGCTCTTACAGCTAAAAGAGAGAAAGAGATGGAAAATTAGCCAAAGGCAGAGATCCAGGACTCCTGGATTCTATTTCCATCTCTGCCACTTACTGATGCTATAACCTCAGGCAAGTCACTTCACCTTTCTGTACCTCAACTTGCCCACTGGATCAAAGGGGATAATCATGCTGGTCGTAAGGGATGCTCAAGGGGTGTAATTCCTTCATCTGGACTGCTAGAAACTAGGGACTGAATGGCTAGGAAGCAGTTCTGCAGAAAAGGACCTAGGGGTTACAGTGGACGAGAAGCTGGATATGAGTCAACAGTGTGCCCTTGTTGCCAAAAAGGGCTGCATAAGTAGGAACATTGCCAGCAGAACAAGGGACATGATCATCCCCCTCTATTCGACATTGGTGAGGTCTCATCTGGAGTACTTGGGCCCCACACAAGAAGAAGGATGTGGAAAAATTGGAAAGAGTCAAGAGGAGGGCAACAAAAATGATTAGGGGGCTGAAGCACATGATTTATAAGGAGAGGCTGAGGCAACTGGGATTGTTTAGTCTACAGAAGAGAAGAATGAGGGGAGATTTGATAGCTGCCTTCAACTACTTGAAAGGGGGTTCCAAAGAGGATGGATCTAGACTGTTCTCACTGGTAGCAGATGACAGAACAAGGAGTAATGGTCTCAAGTTGCAGTCAGGGAGGTTTAGTTTGGATATTAGGAAAAACTTTTTCATGAGGAGGGTGGTGAAGCTCTGGAATGGTTACCTAGGGAGGTGGTGGAATCTCCTTCTTTAGAGGTTTTTAAGGTCAAGTCTGACAAAGGATGATTTAGTTGGGGATTGGTCCTGCTTTGAGCAGGGGGTTGGACTAGATGACCACCTGAGGTCCCTGCCAACCCTGATATTCTATGATTCTATGGCTCATTCTAGTAACAAGAACAGGAGCACTTGTGGCACCTTAGAGACTAACACATTTATTTAAGCATAAACTTTCGTAGGCTACAGCCCACTTCATCGGAGGCATAGAACGGAACACACACTAGGAAGATATATATATATATACATGCAGAGAAAGTTAAAGGTGGAAATTGCCATATCAATTCTAGAGGCTATTTAAATAAGATGAGCTAATATCAGCAGGAGAAAAAAAACTTTTGTAGTGATAATGAAGATGGCCATATCAGAGAGTTGACAAGAAGGTGTGAGGATACTTAAAATGGGGAAATAGACACAATTTGTGTAATGACCCAGCCATTCCCAGTCTCTATTTAATCCTAAATTGATGGTATCCAATTTGCAAATTAATTCCAGTTCAGCAGCTTCTCGTTGGAGTCTGTTTTTGAAGTTTTTCCATTTTAAAATTGTCACCTTCAAGTCTGTTATTGAGTGACCAGGGAGGTTGTTGTCCTACTGGTTTTTGAATGTTATGATTCCTGATGTCAGATTTGAGACTCTGAGTGGCAGGGCATACCATTAATGAGTGAGTGTGAGATGGTCTTGAGATGGCATGATGTGCAGAAGGTATGTTTCATTTTGTTTTATTTATGCCCAAGGCATAGATTAACTAGATTAGGCAGATTCACATGCACACACAGGGCTTTCCTCGGCTGTCTCTGCATCCCCACTGCACTCACTGGAGGCTTTTCATCTGCGTCTGAGACTGTAGGATGAGCAGGGCTGGCTCTAACTTTTTTTGCCTCCCCAAGCAAAAAAAAGGGGGGCCGGAGGAGCAAGGGGAGGCGGCATGGCTGCACCGGGGCCGGAGGTGGGAGGAGGGGATGGTGGTGTGGCTACAGTGCAGCCAGAGAAGCGAAGTGGGGGGCAGCGCAGCCACAGTGCAGCGCAGCCGGAGGAGCAAAGCGGAGGGCAGCGTGGCCGGAATGCCGCCCCTTACAGAGTGCCGCGCCAGACACCTGCTTGCTATGCTGGTGCCTGAAGCCAGCCCTGGGGATGAGGCAGAGGTTGCTGCTTTTTAGCAGCACTGGTGAGAGAGGGCTGAAGGGGAGCTCTCCCCACCCCCATACACTTTGTCTCAATCCTTGCCTTCACAGTGACGGGTGCTCCCCCTCCCCTCTCCTTGGTTTATTACTCAGGATCCTGGGGAATCCCCAGGTTACCTAACTGGTGACTGGTGGAGGGGCAGGGCACCCTGTGGGCTGAGCCCTGGAGGAATCCACTGCAGAGCATGTTACGAGAAGAATCCTGGGGGAAATAAATAAGACTAAAACCATTATCAATCAGGGTTATGTTTCCGTTAGCTGCCCAAAGAATCCTCTCTGCCCAGAAGAGGCCTTTGCATTGTGGGTTTTGAGTTACTGCAGCTTAGCTCTTTCAGTAATCTGCTGGATGTAATACATAACTCCAGGAGCCCTGAATGGGAAATTTGGGATAATTAAACATGCTAAGTTACTTTTATAGTATTGCTGATAGGAAAGAGAGAAAGAAGAAGATGAAAAAAACCAACCCTCTCTCTGAAATAGGAAAACAACAGAATGCAACCTAGCCCTGAGCCGAGAACTTGTAAACACATTCCTACCAACACCATCTACTGACCAACATAGCATCACTGCCTCTCCACCAGCAAGCTGCAGGGCGAAGAACTTCCAAGAAAGACACCGCACAACTTCAGTGACTGTTTGTGAGCCAGGGAGAACAGATTAAGAAAGAGGATGCTGAGGAATCAGCAAGATCAGGATTTTCTAGATACTTTCAGTGCCAGGCTGTAATGACATTTTCTCAGTGAGGAGTGCACCTCCAGGGAGGTTTCTAGCACATGGGAAGAAAGGGCGCTGGAACAGGGTGGATCAGGAGCCATGGCCTCTCACTTTCTACCTGATTTCAAAATAAGTGACAAAGGGAGGGGAGGAGAAAGGAGAGAGCAGGGGTGGAGCCTTGGGGGAAGAGGCAGAGCAAGGGCAGGGCTTCAAGGGAAGAGGCAAAGTGGGGCAGGGCCTCAGGGGGAAGGGGCAGAGTGGGGGCAGGCTCTCAAAGGAAGGGGCGGAGCATGTGCAGAGCCACAGTTTGGGTGCCAGTGGCCCTCCTCTTCTATGGAGCTTCCAGCACTCCTGCTGGGAAGGATTTGCCATCCCGTGTTGCCTGAACCTCCTCTCATTTACACTGGTGTAATTTAGGAATAACTCTGTTGAAGTCAATGCAGTTGCCTCAGTGTAAATAACAGACTAAGGAAAAATGTGAGTGTCCTGGTTAATATTCCCCCAGCACTCAGAAAACCAGGCTTCATTAATGAGTTATCAGCATCATATTGTGCTTAGGGTGGCCACTCCTGCATCCCCAGAATACTCAACATTCTGGTACTTGTGGGCCCACACCTGCCCCTGCCTGGTGCACACAAGGTCATGCTGCACAGAAGTCACCATTTTGAAGAGTGCCCCAACATGCCCTGCCCTTGTCAGTGTGACCTGGCATGGCACACGTGTGATCACGCCAATGGAGGCAGAATAACACGCTCTTCAAAATGGCATCCCCCCATACATCATACCAGACAAAACCATGTCTGGTTTTGGCTCAGTACTGAACAGGGGTTCAAAGCTAATAAAAATAGGACCGTCTGGCATAAAGCCTACCTGTGTTACAGGTAGCTAGCCCAATGAAAACAGTAATAGGATTGTATGAGGGATTCTACTGAATATACCATTTAGCTTTATTGGAGGCCTTCAAACCAAAGCTGTACCTCCCAATACACTAACCCAGAGTTTTCAGACTGTGGGGCATGCTTCCACGGGGGCGTGAAGGAATGTTCAGGGGGAGCAAGCAATGATGTCAGCCCCGCGCAGCCCCTGATTTACAGAGAGCCGCTCAGGCTGTCTGGATTGGGGGGAACAACCAAAACTTGTAACTGAAAGCGGAGCTCATCTCAAAAAGTTTGCGTACCACTGCACTAAGCATGCCCCATCTGCCTCTGATGGGATTCCAGACGAAATGAACCATTAGTCTGTTCCCCTAAGGCAATTGTAACAGACCATAGGCAGGGACAATGGGCATTACCAGTGCAATATTATTAATTATTATTATTATTTATTACACTATAACCCCACATGCCATCTTGCATTTTCCTTTGCATCGCTTGCAGCTGTTCACATTTTGCAAAGGACTGCCAGTGCTGTCAGTGAACGGGAGGATCCTCCCAGGAAGCAATCACTTTCAGTAGGCCAGCATCAGAGGGGTAGCCATGTTAGTCTGGATCTGCAAAAGCGACAAAGAGTCTTGTAGCACTTTATAGACTATCAGATGTTAGGGATCATAAGCTTTCATGGGCTAAGACCCACTTCATCAGATGAATGTAGGCCAGTGTTCAGACTTTATCTACGGTTAGAGGGCAGGACAGAGAAGGAACCCATCATTAATCCAAAAATGGCTCATCTCCCAGAGAAGTGAAATTCAGCAGGAGAGGCAGGAATTTAGACTCCTAACTTCCATTGTCTAGGCCAGGGGTCAGCAACCTTTCAGAAGTGGTGTGCCGAGTCTTCATTTGTTCACTCTAATTTAAGGTTTTGTGTGCCAGTAAGGCATTGTTAACATTTTTAGAAGGTCTATTGTTGTATGTGAAGTAAATACAGTTTTTAAAATGTTTAAGAAGCTTCATTTAAAATTAAAATGCAGAGACCCCACACCTGTGGCCAGGACCCAGGCAGTGTGAGTGCCACTGAAAATCAGTTCGCATGCCGCCTTTGGCACCTGTGCCATAGTTTGCCTACCCCTGATCTAGGTGTTTTTCCTTGGAGCAAATGTTATGGGCTCAAGACACTGCAAATCAACATGCCACCACAAGATGGCAGTAGCCAGTGATGCACAGTTGCCAGAAAACTAGTCAGGGTCTGCAGGGTAAGGACTCTGCTGCTTTGAGTCACACAGGATATGTCTACACTACATTGCAAACCTGGATCTGTGGGACCTGGGCTTGTGTACTCAGTGGTTCCAAACCTGCAAGCATCCACACCACATTATAAACCTGGGTTTGCAATTGCTGGTTCTGGGTCTCACAGCCAGGCTAACTAACCTGTCCATACTGCATGGCACAGACCTTCTGACTCTAGTCTGTGACTCCGTAGCTTGAGCTGTGTCCACACTGCGAATGACAGGACTTGGACCCAAGTCACAGTGGAACTCAGGCTCTGATCCATCCTCTCTAAATTTTTCTCCCATTAAATGTTCACAGGAGAAATTCAAAACAAATTTACATTTTCATGTCAGTTCAGATTACATTTTTGTTTCAATTCGAATAAAAGATTGTTTTGTTTTAAACTGACATTTTTGTTTTCATTTTCAAAAAACAAAACATTCAAAAATGTCAGATTTTTTTATTTTTCCCTTTTCTCTCCTTTTTTCCTTCTCCCATTTGTTTTCAATGAACTTTTATGGGAAATTTCTAAATGAAACTGTGGTAAGACGAGGCCCTGAAACATGGACCCTGGTATTACAGGACCAGCATGAGGCCTGAGCTAAAGTAATGGTCAAGACAGGTAACATAAAGCAAAGTTAAGCTGTGAGGCAGAGGCAGGCCCTGCTCACAGAAACTGGCAAAGAAAGGGCTGATGTTGCAAAAGTACACAAACCTATGGGGTACCAACACTTGTACTTTCCATACAGATAACAAGGAACAGGCTGACCCATCTTAAAGACAGGGGCAAAAGGGTAATATGATGGATAGAGTTGTTTTGCTCAAACCAACATGTACAAGGTGAGAGATGGCACCTTTATTACGTAGAGGGGATGTACCTTACTACACAGAGGGGATGCACCTCAATGCGTCAGAAGTGATGCGTAATTTGTTTGTACCTGTGTATAAGAATATGACCCTGGGGTGGTGTCTTTGTCCAGCGAAAGGGGGCACTGGGAAGTCCTCCACTGATTGATCTGGTCCACCGTCAGGGGGAACAAATTCGTAGTATGTCTTGTAGAGACTCTTTACGGGTCTATGGGAAACTATCACTGTGCTTCATTTGACAATAAACCTGGCAAGGGTGCCTTCGTACTTTACTAGAGTCTGTGGTCTTCGGGGGTTCTCTTGGGGTCTGCTGGGTCAGCTATCTGCACAGAGCTGAAGCAGCACATAGAGGGAACATGCATGCAGCCAACTGATATCATCATCGAACAAGAGCAGAGCACCGCACCAGTAGCTACTGACAACAGAAACTGCCAAGCCCAGAGGGGCCAGGGTCATGAACTGCTAAGCCAAGAGGTGCCGGGGCCATGAACTGCCAGTTCAAGAGGTTCTGGGGCCATGAACTGCCAGGCCCAGAGGTGCCGGCCCATGAATTGACAAGGCAGTTCAGAGCCCCCACCTTTGGGTTTGGCAGTTTATAGCCCAGACACCTCTGGGCCTTACAGCTCATAGCCCAGACACCTCTGCACTTGACAGTTCATGACCCAGGCACCTCTGAGCTTCACAGTTCAGATCCCTAGCACCTCTAGGATTGAAAGTTAATAACCAGGTAACGATGGGCTTGGCAGTCCATGGCTCTGGCACCTCTTTGACTACAAATTAAGCACTGGTATAGCACTTCAGAAGATTTCCCTGATACTTGGAGAGAAGGGAAACAGCTATAACCCATCCCCCACCTCATGATATACAGACCCAGGGATATTTTGCTAGCCTATCGTGTTACATGCTTACAAACCAGAGACATACCATTCCCGAGCCAACACAGTGTGTCTGAAATACCCCAAATCCCACATTGTGTTGGATAGAATGGCTTAAATCAATAACTTTTTGCCTATTTCTAGTCCCAGGCCCTCCCACCTAGGATCCATAATTGCTTCACAAGTGCCATCATCGTGGCCTGTAATGACCCAATCTCAGTTCTGGCTCTATAATGCATTCATAAGAATATGAGAACTGTCATACCGGGTCAGACCAATGGTCTATCTAGCCCAGTACCCTGTCTTCCAACAGTGGTCAATGTCAGGTGCTTAAGAGGGAATGAACAAATGATTTATCCTCCCGTCATCCACTCCCAGCTTCTGACAGTTAGACGCTAGGGACATATCAAGGGCGTAGAAGCCTTCCCAAAAGTGGGGAACTGGAGCCCCCACCACACCGAGACCTTTTCTTCCAAGAGTTCCCCCCTCCACACCTCTCCTCTTCCCTCAGAGGCCCTCAAGCCAGAAGTCGAAGTGGGGCCAGGGAGCCCGGCCTGCCCGGGTTACGAGGAAGGCCGAAAGTAGCTCCTGCCCATGTCCTGGGGTTGCCAGTTTTGGTTAGATGTATTCCTAGAGATTTCATCACATGACAGAATCTTTAATTAAAGGTAATCTTTAATTCCTGGATGCTCCAGGCCAATTCTGGAGGACTGGCAACTCTACCATGACCCCGACCCTGTGCCTCCTGCTCCGGGCAGGTGGAGGGACCCAGGCTCCCCACAACTGCCCGCACAGCTCTCCCAGACCTGGCTCCAACTAGGAGGTGAGGCCTCAGAGCTGCAGCCTGGCCATGATAAGTGCCACATTTGCAGCTGTGGGGAGCTATGAAGGACCCTCCACGTGCCCGCAGTGCGGGAGGCCTACTGAGAGCAGCTCCCAGTCCATGTCCCCTTCCCCAGGACCCTGACCCTGTGCCTCCTGCTCAGGGCAGGTGGAGGGTCTGCAGCTTCCCACAGCTGCCTGCATGACTCTTACCATGGCTAAGCTGCAGCTCCAGGCCCCCTGCTACCACACCAGTGGAGCTGAGTCAGGAAGACCCACACAGGCAGCTGTGGTGACCTGGTGGGGACCGTCCATCTCCACCTGCCCTGAGATAGGTGGGAAGACTGGGGGACGGGAGCATGGACTGGGGGTTGCTCTCATCTCCCTCGCACTGCGGGCAGGTGAAGGGTCCACACAGCTTCCAGAACTGCCCAGGTTCCTTGGCTGGGCTCCACGCTGGCCTGGCTGGGAGGTGGAGACTCGGGGGGAAGAGGAGGGGAAGAGAGTGGGGTCTTCTGGTGAAAAGTGGACTAAGCCCCGCCCCCCAGGTCTCCTCCGCAGTTCTGATAACACTGGGACATACAGAGCATGGGACTGCATCCCTGATATTCTTGGCTTATAGCCATTGATGGACCTTCGGGAACTTATCTAATTCTTTTTTTAGCCCAGTTACACTTTTGGCTCTACAGCATTCCTTTCCAATGAGTTCCACAGGTTGACTGTACAATGTGAAGAAATACTTCCTTTTTATTTTAAACCTGCTGATTATGAAATTCATTGGGTGAGCCAATGGCTTGGTTACACTTACAGTTTTATAGTGCTTTTGGTTACACTCACCTTCGGATACAGCTCCAGGGAAGGCGCTCCAGTGTGTCCACACTGACAGCCGCAACCACACTAGTGTGGCCACATTTGTGGTACTTGCAGTGGCACTTGGAGTGGTGCATTATGTGCAGCTATCCCAGCATTCAGCTGGCTGCAACGTGCTTTTCAAATGAGGGGGGTGGGTGGAGTGTGTTGTCTGTATGCGGAGGGAGAGAGCGAGTGGATTTTTGGAGTGCTGAGAGTGTGCCAGCATGCTATCTTGTAAATTCAGTCTCCCGTAGTCCCCCTGCTTCTCACTCACTCACTCAGTAAACATTTGCATTGTTGATTTGCCGAGTTACAGATCAGCTCTGAAAACGTACTTCTGCATTCCCTCAGCCAAGTTCAAAACAAAGGGAAGAGAGGTCAATTGACTTAAATAGATTTGGGGTGTTTCCAGAGATTACTCAACGCACAGTATTGTTACTACCCATTTACACTGGAGCTAAACCATATCACCCAATATGCAACAACTGTTAATCCTCTGGCAAGGAGGATTACCAGGACCACTCCAAATGCGGACTTATAGTATTCTACGTGCCTCGCCAGTCTGGACGGGTAGTAAGTTATAGCGCTCCTTGCAGTTTTATAGTGCTATAAAGTGCCAGTGTAACCAAGGCCTAGTTCTTTAGTTATGTGAAGGGGTAAATAACTGCCTTATTCACTTTCTTCACATCATTCATGATTTTTTAGACTATCATATTCCCGCTTAGTCTTCTTTTCCTTCCTCATGTGGAAGCTATTCATATCCCTAATCATTTTTGTTGTCCTTCTCTGTGCCATTTCCAAATCCAATTTTTGTTTTTTTTGAGATGGGGCAACCAGAACTGCATGTAGTAGTCAAGGTGTGAGTGTGACAGGATCCCCGGGGTACAATCTGGAACTGGGGTACTGCTGTGCCCCTTTAACTCTCCACCCCAGGCTGTCTCTCCCAATGCTTTGTAGTGGCAAGCAGCAAAACTCTCCAGGCACTGTTGTAACTTAGCACAACCTACACCCAGCTAGATGGCATGAAAGCTCCCTGAGCCACTCACCAATTACACAGAGAAAGGCAGCAGCAATTCTCCCAAGCCCCCAGCCTTGTGCTTCTGGAATATACCATCTTGCCTTGGTCAAAAGTCTGACCAATGTAAGTTTATTACCCAGTTTGCCTTTCCCTCAGTGTGGAGGGGACGCACACTAGCCTTCATAAACTGAACTGATATTTCCCAAGCACTTCAAATAAAATGCACTGTTTTAGGTAAAATATAAAACAGATTTATTAACTACAGAAAGATGGATTTTGAGTGATTATAAGTGGTAGGCACAAAAGGGTAGAGATAGTTACCAAAGAAAATAAAAGGTAAGTGCACAGTCTAAATCTTAAACCTTATTAGATTAGACAGAAATGGATTAAGGTTTCCTGGGGTCTTGGGCCAGAGCAAGTGGGGGGCCCCACCCCAGTCTTTCTGCCTGTGATCCTGCCCCCATTTTGCCCCTTCCACCTGTGGTCCCGCTCATAGACCCACCCCTTTATGCCTCTTCCCTGGGCCCCTGCCCCTGTTCCACAGAGGGTCCCCCCCTCCGCATCCCACAACCTTTTTGTCCAAGACCGGAGAAGCTCTGTCCTCGCGTCATGACCCCGGGGCCACAGCAGGGAGTAAAAGCTCCTCCAGTGCTAGGGCCACAGTGGGTGTCCTGGTATTGGGGCTTCCCCTACCCACCCTCCATGCTTCTCTGGGCAATCAGAGTCTGGGCGCTGGGGTTTCTCCTGCCCTGCTCACCGAGAGTAGGGTCAGTGCAAGGGCTTCCTCTTCCACCCCATAGCTTCTGACAGGGATGGGGTGGGGCACTGGGCATGTCTCCACCCCGCAACTTCTGCTGGGGACAGGGTCGGGGGTGCAGTTTTCTGTGTCCTTGTGGCCACTGAGACTAGGCAGTATTTGGATCAAGCAAGTTTTCTCACCCCACTGGATGTTGCAGGTAGGTTAGCGTATTTAATAGTGTACTTTAGGGCTTCCCCTTTAAGCCTGGAACCAGTCTCCTCACTTTAAGTCTTTGTCTTCCCAGTGTTCATGTTGCTTCCAGTGTAGGTGAGGGAGCAGAAAGGTAAAAGCATGATGCCATTGTCCTCTACTTTATATCCTCAGTCCATGTGCATGGAAAACACTAACCCAGACATGTTCTGGTGGGCTTTGCTGAGTCACAGGGTTGAGCAATCCTGCATTGTGTGATGCTTGTGCAGCCCTCTTACAGCATTATAAATCCCTTGTTTACAATCTTCCTGCTGATGAATGGTCACTTAACACCTTTCTGGTAGTGGATCACCTCCTTTGTTGTCACTGGGGAACTAGCAATAGAGACTTTCAAATTTACAACATATTTCAGTAACAACTACGCAGCAAATCTCATAACTTCATGCACACTGATGATATACATATTTGGAAAGAACAATGGGTTTCAACCTTTCATATGCTAGCATACAGTGGGAGGGATAGCTCAGTGGTTTGAGCATTGGCCTGCTAAAACTGGGGTTGTGAGCTCAATATTGAGGGGGCCATTTGGAGATATGGGGCAAAAATAGGAATTGGTCCTGTTTTGAGCAGGGGGTTGGACCGGATGATCTCCTGAAGTCCCTTCCAACTCTGAGATTCTATGCTTTGTATGAAATAGATAATAATTATATGACAGGTGAATATGTGGGTTCCAAGGTGTTGCTTTGAGATACAGAGTGCCACATTGGGTGTACCATAATGTCATTATGATATTTTCTGTCTAATGGTGCCTAACATTCTAATAACTTTTTGACTGCCAATGCACATGAAGCAGATATTTTTAGAGAACTATCAAAGATTCCAAGGTCTCTTTCTTAAGTGGTAATAGCTAATTTAGATTTTGTATGTATAGTTGTGATTATGTTTTCCGATGTGCATTATCTTGCATTGTCATCTACCATTTTGTTGCCCAATTACCCTATTTTGTGAGATCCCTTTGTAACTCTTTGCAGTCAACTTTGAACTTAATCTTGAGTATCTTTGTATCATCTGCAAATTTTGTCACCTCACTGTTTATGTCACCTCCAGATCGTTTAAGAATAGGGCCTTACCAAATTCACAGCTATGAAAAATCATGAAATCTGGTCTCTCACCATGAAATCTGGTCTTTTGTGTGCTTTTACCCTATATTATACAGATTTCATGGGGGAAACAAGTGTTTCTCAAATAGGGGGTCCTAACCCAAAAGGAAGGGGCAGGGAAGGGTCACAAGGTTATTTTAGAGGGATTGCAGTATTGCCACCCTTACTTTTGCACTATGTTCAAAGCTAGGTGGCTGGAGAGTGGCAACTGCTGACTGAGGGCCCAGCTCTGCAGGCAGTCGTACACAATAAGGGTGACAATACCATGCCATGCCATCCTTACTTCTGAGCTGCTGCTGGCGGTGGCTCTGCCTTCTGAGCTGGGCTCCTAGCCAGCAGCTGCCACTCTCTGGCTGCCCAGCTCTGAAGGGTGCCACAGTACCACACCCTCCCCACACCCAATAGCCTTGTGATCCCACACACAACTTCTTTTTGGGTCAGGACCCCTACAATTACAACACCGTGACATTTCAGATTTAAATAGCTGAAATCATTAAATTTACAATTTTTAAAATCCTATGACTGTGAAATGGACTGTGAATTTGTTAGGTCTCTATTTATGAATTTGTTGTACAGCACTGGTCTGAGTACAGGGCCCCTGGGGACACCACTATTTACCTCTCTTCATTCTGAAAACTGACCATTAATTCCTACTCTTTGTTTCCTGTTTTTTAACCAGTTACCGATTCATGAGAGGTCCTCTCCTCTTATCCCATGACTGCCTACTTTAATTAAGAGCCTTTGGTGAGGGTGTGATGTTACACCCCATACTCTTAATAGAAATATGGTTATGATATGAATATGGCATAACTTTATGCAAGATGGCTCATGTAACATATCATTAGGAAGTTTATGATTTACTGAATGTGATTATCCAATTTGTATGCATGTATCATTTCTGTATCTAAAGTTAGGAATATTGACTATGTAACAATTCCAACTCTGTGTGTATTTGGGAGACACCCACCAGACAACTGGCCATCACAGTCTTGATGGCCCATTAGGAAGAAACAATAAAACTGTGAAGATGCTAATTTCTCTCCTTCCTGAGAAGCGTCTTGGGACATAGCTGTGACACTATCAGGTCAGGTGGTCTTGTCACCTGATACAAAATACCACCTTTTACTCTGTAAAGGAATGGAGATCAAACAAAGGTTGCCTGCATTAGGTAAATCCTTTTAAAGGCTGGGGAGGGGGTTAATCTAGTCTCTCCTCCATTGCCTACCCAAGAAGAAGGAATGCTGAAAGTACCTGGACAAAGGAACTAACCTGACAACCTGCATGCATCAGGCCACTTTCATAGGTCCTGGCTTACAGACAACCTGCCAACTTCAAGCATATTCTCACCAGCAACAGCACACTGCACCATAATAACTAACTCAGGAACCAATCCATGCAACAAACCCCGATGCCAGCTCTGCCCACACATCTACACCAGCAACACCATCACAGGACCAAACCAGATCAGCCACACCATCACTGGTTCATTCACCTGCACATCTACCAATGTAATATACGCCATTATGTGCCAGCAATGTCCCTCTGCTAGGTACATCGGCCAAACTGGACAGTCCCTACGAAAAAGGATAAATGGATACAAATCACATATCAGGAATGGCAATATACAAAAACCTGTAGGAGAGCACTTCAACCTCACTGGACACACTATAAAAGATTTAAAGGTCAGCATTTTGCAGCAAAAAAACTTCAAGTCCAGACTGCAAAGAGAGACTGCAGAGCTGCAATTCATTTGCAAATTTGATACTATCAATCAAGGATTGAACAAAGATTACGAGTGGCTATCTAACTACAAAAGCAGCTTTTCGTCTCTCGCTATTCACACCTCTAGTTCAGCTGCTAGAGGAATACCTCACCCTTCCTGATTAGAGATAACAAGCTGGTTCAGCCTGATTGGACTAACCCTGTTATCTCTCACCTGGTTCTTGCCTACCTATTTATACCTGCCCCTGGATACTTCCATTGCATGCATCCGACGAAGTGGGTATTAGCCCACGAAAGCTTATGCTCTAAAACTTTAGTTAGTCTTTAAGGTGCCACAGGACTCTTTGTCACTTCTGCAATTCCAGACTAACACGGCTACCCCCCTGATTCTCTACAAGACTCTTTGTCAATCTTAGTTTGTGTTTTGTTTTATTTGCTTCATAATCTGCTTTGTTCTGTTTGCTATCCGTTATAATCACTTAAAATCTGTCTTTTGTAGTTAATAAACTTATTTCTTGTTTATAGCATAACTCAATTTGTGCCATTCATTTCGGGTGGGGCAAGAAGCTATGCATGCCTCTCGTCATATTGAAGGAGAGGGCGGATTTTTATGAACTTGCGCTATGAAGATTTTTCTATATCATGCAAGACAATATACCTTTTGGTCTGCACTCCAAGGGAGGTGGACACCTGAGTGTTGGGGCAAGTCCCTTAAGCTGCATCTTCCCAGAGCTGATCTCAGTGTCTTGTTTTTCTACAGCTGGATGTGGCCCTGCCTCTGTTTGTGCTGGAGGAGGCTTAAGATCCTGGCTCTGAAAGACAGGTAAAGGGGCCCCAGGTTGGCGGAACAAGTGGGCTCAGTGGTATCCCAGTACATCAGGTGTCACCTTAAAGAAGGGCAACCCATGTCAGAGGGGCCTTGTCATAAACTTTCTGAAAGTCTAGTGGATACGTTATATCCGCTAGATCACCCTTGACCATATGTTTGTAGACTCTCTCAAAGAATTATTCCAGGTCTCAATATCAGGACACATATACCCAAGAGAATTACCTACCCCAGTATCATCATGATCATCATCATTGTGTAGCATCAAAAATCAAAGCCCCATTGTACTAAGCACAATAGCACTGATAACAAAGAAAGTCTATTTTTTTAGGACAGTGGTTCTCAACTCGTTTCAGTCCACAAACCACTAGACCAATCAAAAAAATTTTGTGGACAACCTCCTTTTTTTTGAGACGTGATAAAAAAGAGCAGATGCATTTTGGTTTGAAATTATTTTATTTCTTACTAGATGTTTGTATTCTCTTCTCACTGACAAGCTTTTCAATGTTTGGAGTGGTACTTGATAATGCACAATGAATATCGGTTTCCACTGTGAGCCAATTCCTCTGTTTGGACTTAATGTGCAACAAACACGAAAATCCCATCTCACACATATAAGCTGATGCAAATGGCAAAAGAAATCTGGTTGTGTGTGCTGACAGATTTGGGTAACTCCTGGTCATGCTGGCCCCAAATTTCTCTATGGTAGACTGCTGGTACATGTCTTGGGTCGCAAAATCATTTTTCAGATCCAAAAATTCCTCCTAAAAATCCTCTGGAACACTATTAACATCTGTTGTGAATGGATTCCTGATGAAAGATAATCCATCCTTTGTCCTAGCCGCCTCCAAAAAGTATCATTGGAATTCATCTCATAGCTTCCATAAGTGATTGAGAATTTGCATCTAAATGGCTTCCTTTTTCCTGAGCATGACATCCACATATGGAAATTGAACCAAATTATTGCCTTTGACTCCTACAATCCAGAGTTCCAATTTGTCAAGAAAAGTCTTGATGATGCTTTGGTGAGAGAACAGATTTGCACCTTTCCCTTGCAGCTGAAGATTCAGTTTGTTCAAGATTCCAAAAATATTGACAAGATATGCAAATTTTAAACTTGAGTGCATGAGCACATTTCAGAATTCCTCTTTCCCTTAAGTCTGGAGAAACAAATCCAACTCCTCTTTTAATTGGAAAACTCTGTTGAGTATGTTCCCTGCTAACGACCACTGTACAGAAGTGTAGAACAGCAACACATCAAAGTCAGAATCCATGTCCTGGCAAAATCTTTTGAACAGCCAGGTGTTCAGAGCTGATGATTTGATGTATTTCACCAACGCTTTGAAAATGGCGTTGAGTTGATCAGGCAATGTTTTTGATGCTAAAGCTTCCCTATGAATGAAATAATGAACTTCGGTTACCACTGGAGCACGCTGTTTCACCAATGTTTGGAAGTCTGATCTTGAGCCCAGCATGGCAGGTTAACCCACAAACAAGAAACTCATCATTGAAGTCTCCCTCAACCATATATCATGCAAACACTAATAGCTGAAAGCACAATGCAACATCGGTCGATTCATCCAGTTGTATGGCAAACAAAGGAGACTTCTTTATTTCAACCACAACATGTTCATTGATGTTCTGTGATATCTCATTTATCCATCTTGATATTGTGTCATTAGAGACAGATATATCATTCAGCTTCCTTGCTGCCAAGAACTAGCCACACCATCTCTTATGAACAGGGTAGCACAAGTTGCTCTACAATGGTATGAGGCTTTTTGCCAGTGCAAATTCAGATTACACAATGCACTGTCTACACTATTCCCATGTCAACCCATGGATGTCAAATCATACACTATGCCTTTCGTGGAGGCGGAGTACAGAAGTTGAATTTACAGGCCACTTAGGTCTATGGAAGGGACTCAGTAGTGTAGACACATACATTATTAGATCTTCTTAAAGGGGCTCATGTAAGCCTAAGTTTTTGGTATAGACCAGGCCATACATTCAGAGATTTCAAGGCCAGAAGGGACCATTGTGATCACCTAGTCTGATCTCTTTTATAACACAGGCCAGACACCTGCTCCAAAATAATTCCTAGAGCAGATCTTTTAGAAAAACAACCAGTCTCTATATAAAAACTGTCAGTTATGTAGTATCCACACAACTCTTGATAAATTGTTCCAGTGGTTAATTACTCTCACAGTTAAAAATAAACACCTTATTTCCAGTCTGAATTTATCTAGCTTCAACTTCCAGCCACTGGATTAGTTAGACCTTTTTCTGCTAGCTTGAAGAGCCCATTATTAAATATTTATTCACCATGTATGTACTATAGATTGTAATCAACCCCTCCCCCTTTCTCTTTGTTAAGATAAATAATTGAGCTCCTTGAGTCTATCACTATGAGGCAGGCTTTCTAATCATTCTGGTGGCTCTTCTCTGAACTCTCTCTAATTTATCAACATCCTTCTTGAACTGTGGACATCAAAACTGGACATAGTATTCTAGCAGCTTTCTAGCAGCACTGTTTCTCTCACTGCAGGATACAGCTCCCGTTGAAGTCAATGGGTGCAAGTCATATTCTCTAGCAGGAGAATGGGGTTCCTTACCATGAAATCTCTCAATACAGACATTTTTGTGCCTTGAATTTTTCTGAGGACAAAGAGCTAGGGCAGTAAATATTGTTGATCACAATTAATGTCACATAGATATCTGTTTATCTGATTGGGCCTGTGAGTAACCTAATTAGATTTATAAATTACCTAAATTTCACCAGAGATAATTGCAGTCGCAGAATTTCACCCACAATTATTTGTGCCTGGCACTAATAGTAGAGTATTGTTGTAGCTGTATTGATCCCAAGATATTAGAGAGTGGGTGAGTGAGATATTACATCTTTTATTGGACCAACTTTATTGGTGAAAGAGACTAGCTTCTGAGCTACACAGAACTCTCTTTCAGACCAAAGAGCAATGTGTAAGCTCATTGTCTCACAAATAATAGAATCCATCTTCTGAAAATCTGGCCCATAGATCCAAATTGTGCCCTTGTTTACACAACCTCATTGAAATGACTGAAGTAGTCTGGGTGCAGTGAAGTAGAACTTAGTCCAAAGAAAGCCATGTGCAGAGTCCTTGTACATGTGAATTACACTATGTGTCTTAGCACTGGTTCTGACAGGATAAAGGTATTACAGCCATATTATCCTGTCACCAGTACAATGTGCTAAAGTTAGCTCTATTTTTCTGTTGTAATTAAGTGAAATATCCAAATTGCTGTCACCTCTCTGTGTTTAATAGGAATCATTTGGAAGCTATCCAGGGATTTGAACATGGCAAAGAAGGAAGCATCTTTTTTAACCTTGAGGTCTGTAGACAAAGGGAGCTCCTATACCAGGAGGATCTTATTTAGACTCTCTGTGTTTCAGGGCAGTGGGTTAATTAGGTAGCAGGGTAATGCAGAGTCATTAAATCAGCCTGAACAATTCAGTTAGCATAACAAGTACAGACTGAGAAGGTTAAAGCCTGGGTTCTTGTTTTCTAATTGCTTTCAGTTAACCTCCCCATGTTTCTGCAGCACTCTGGGCCCCAAAGGAGGGTTCCTTGGTGACTCTCAAGGCTGTTAATTAGCAAGGCACACAAACAATGGCAAACAAACTTCTTTCTTTCAAATCATCATCATGATTGTCTGGCTCTCAATAAAAAAATAAAAGGTGGGACCCAACTTGTCCTCAACCTAACTCATTGCAGTCAGTGGGGTTACAACCTGCATGCATCAGGCCCCTGGCTTTTATTTTTGACTTCAGCCTGCGGGCTATATGCAACCCACCGGCCATTTTCATCTAGCCTGCAAGCTTGGGCCGGGGGAGTGGTGCCAGTGGCCCCGCGCTCCTGGCCAGGGGTACGGGGCCGAGCACGGCGAGCTGCGGGGCCCCACGCTCCTGAGCCGGTGCCAGGCCAAGCATGGCCAGCTGCAGGGCCCTGCACCCAGCTGAGCACAGTAAACAAGGTGGGGGGCTTAAGTGGTGGGATCCCAGGGGGTGGTGGTTGAGGGGGGTCTTGGGGAGGGCAGTCAGGGAACAAAGAGCAGGAGGGCTTAGATAGGGGATGGACTTGCGGGGGCAGTTGGGGGGGTCTCTGGAGGGGGCAATTGGGACAAGAAACGGGGGGGAGGTTGGATGGGTCAGGAGTTCTGAGGGGGGCAGTCAGGGGGCGGGAAGTGAGTGGGGGTCTGGTAGGGGGTGGGGCCAGGCTGTTTGGGGAGGCACAGACTTCCCTACCCAGCCCTCCACACAATTTTGAACCCCAATGTGGCCCTTAGGCCAAAAATTTTGCCCACCCCTGCTTTAGCCTCTGATTCCAGAATGTGAATTCTGTGAATTCACTGAATGTGACTGGGAAGGTTCTAATCTAAGCCATGTGTCCCTACAACAGTCTCCTAATTGTGTCACCTCTCTCAGGTTCTGCATCAACCTGCATAGTTTGAAATTAAATACATGGCAGTGGGAGGTATCATAGAAATCAGCACTTAGGTACTGATTGCCTATTTTTGACATCAATAGGCATTTTGCTAGTGGCTTCATTGGGTGCAAGATCAGTTTATGTCACAGTAGAAAATGAGTTCTTCACTAAATCTCACAGCCACAGTTCTTTTCGTGGAGCCCTGAGGTGTAGGTAGATAATGGTGTCACCATCCAACGTGGCAATGAAGCTATCATGCATCACATATTGCATTTGCTGTTCAGTGCTGCAAATGTGCTGTGCTTCCTCTCCGTGTCCTTCTTAAGTCCTGTTTCTAAGACCATCTAAATCAAAGACTTCAATGGCCTTGGCATGAAGGCTTTTATGCAATATGCAGAGTGCCCATAATTAGAATGCATAAGCTTTCACAGTGCAAAGTGGGAGCCTGGAACATGCATGTTATGATGATCAGTAATATCGCTGTTCTTAACTATGGCTTTACTCCCATGGGTGTGCCACTTAGCTTCCCTGGGGCCAACGATAGGTAGATAGATAGATCTGCAAAGAGGAAAAAATAACTGAGTCTCTGCTATTTTTTGTTTAAAGAAGACATGAGAGGAGATATAAACTTGATGCATCTGATGAAGTGGGTTTTAGCCCATGAAAGCTTATGCCCAAATACATTTGTTAGTCTCTAAGGTTCCAGAAGGCCTCCTAGTTGTTTTTACATATAAGACAGGCTCTTGGCTCTTCAGCTTCAAAGAAGTTAAGATAACATGGCTCCATCCAGGCTACAATGCAGTATGTTCCTCAAGGCTAAGTCTAGGATCAAAGGAGGCAAAAAAACCTAGAAGACCTTAGAAAAGGGAGAGGTTTTATTGATGAGCTGGGATTATAGGGTTGCTAACTTTCTAATAGCACAAAAGGAAACATCCCTGCCCTTTTTCAGAGGCCACGCCCATGCCCCTCCCCTTCTCTAAGGCTCTGCCCCTGCTCATTCCATCCACCCCACCTCTGTTGCTTGCTGTCCTCAACTCTCACTCATTTTCACCAGGCTGGGGCTGGGGGTTGGGGTGTGGAGGTCCGTGTGAGGGCTTCAGCTTGGGTATGGGCTCTGAGGTGAGGCCAGAGATGAGGGGTTTGGGGTGCAGGAGGGGGCTCTGAACTTGGGCAGGGGGTTAGGGTGTAGGAGGGTGAGGACTCTGGCTGAGGTGTGCGCTCTGGGGTGGTGCTGGGATGAGGGGGTCGGATTGCAGGAGAGGGCTAGGGGCCAGGGATGAGGTGTTTGGGGTGCAGGGCTCCCAAGAGACAGCCACCAGGTCCCTGTAACCCCTAGACACCTGCATGGCCAGGGAGGCTATGCGGTGCCGCCCTCGCACCTGCACGCCATCCTCGCAGCTCCCATTGGTTGTGTTTCCCAGCCAATGGGAGCTGTGGACCCAGCACTTGGGCGGGGACAGCATGTGGAGCCTCCCTGTGCCTAGGGGCTGCAAGGATTTGGCAGCTGCTTCTGGGAACTGTGCAGAGCCAACACAGGTAGCTGCGCCACTGACCGGAGCTGCCGGAGTCCATTTTTGACTGAGCATTCCGGTCAAAAACCACACACCTGGCATCTCTAGTTGGGAAGAATGGGAAGAGTTGCTAGCATGTTCAAAGCATAAATCACTGACAGTGTGTTATGTCCTCCCCCAGTGGCTGGTCCTCATAAGAAGATAAGAACTCACTAATTCTCCCAGCTACAGGATTTATTCTGTTAGCAGCTTAGGTGGTAAAGGCCAATGCTTTCAGGCCAGAACGTCCTGGCTTCAGATGTTATGGATGACCCATTGCAACTGTACTGCAGCAATGGGACAACTCAAGAGATGGATAGGAAGTGGCTATAAGCATTCCATGAAGAGATGGTAAAAAGATCCCCAGTTTTCTGCTCTACCCCTTTCTCAAAAGTCCCACTGACCGCACAGGGCTGAAAACAAGTCACTGCAGAGTCCACCACACAATGCTACTCAATGTAGCAACCAGGAGGTTTTGCTAGAGAACGCAACGTGCATTGCTCACTCTTTGCTACAGGTTATGTGCTGAAGGTCCTGCTAAGAACCCACGTTTTTCCCTCACTGTCTTATCTCACTGACACTGCTGCCTTATCCTTCTCCTGGCCGCTTGGTGCCACTCTCTTGCTTGCCAGTATGCCTGTTGACAACCTTAGATGCTCTTCTGTGAGGCATGTGTCTCCTGTTTCTTTAAATTTGTGCCAGGAGGCCTGGGGCTAGTTCTAGACAGAAGCTATTCTAGTTTACTCTAAGTATGTTCTTATACTACCCTTCCAACAAGAAATAAACAAATGGCTAATCACTGTCACACGTGGTTGCCTCTGCGTGCCTCCCTGCAGGAGAAAAATACCACTTCTTTATTTTTATTTTTTTTCTACTAAAGGAATGTAAATGCTGATGTGCTCTGAATAACACTCGCAATAGTGATTTGCAGTGAAGCAGAGAGAGACAGGAGCTGTAGGGATTGTGCTGTCTTCTTTACTTTAACAAAGTTGCTTGGTTCAGTGTTAGAAGGAAGTGGCTCTTCCTGTGGTCTTTTACCTTATCCTAAAACATACTCAGACACCTGCTGCCCCTGCTGCTGGCTCCCCTCTTTCTGCCAGCTTTCTGCAGGGTTAGAATTTTGTGCCCTTCTTTCCTGGCCATCCTTTGAGCCAGTGCAAATGGGTGCCCATGGCCTGCTGGAAGCAGTAGGGAACATAAATGCCCTTCCTCTCTGAAACACTTTCTTGTATCCACGAAGTTGTGTAGTGAGCACAGCATGGCTACCCCATCACACCACAAAGAATTCTATCTGGTCCACAGATAGCTATCTGAAAGCTATCTGTGGACGAGGGTTCACAAAGCAACTGCTGGCAGTCTGTGGAGAAATGTCTAAGTACAAAGCGCTGGCTGCTGTCTTGGTTTCCAGCTGTTAAATGAAAAGAAAAGCCAGCTAAACAGACACTTGAAATCTCCTTAATGCTACTTTTCCACCTAAGTAATTGCTGTAGTTGCCATAGAGATGCAGTGTGATGGCCAGGGTGGAAAGGAGATGTCTGTGAGACAATCTCTCTGATTGGAGAAATCTATCCCCCACCCCCAACCCCATGGGTAGCTCACTGCAAAGGGAAGCATACAGCTTCTGGAAGCATCTGGAGTATGAAA
This sequence comes from Dermatemys mawii, assembly GCA_007922305.1. NCBI lineage: Eukaryota > Metazoa > Chordata > Testudines > Dermatemydidae > Dermatemys > Dermatemys mawii. Next base: position 1,436,004 of record ML677490.1, read on the forward strand.
AGCACCAAAGAAAGTCAAAATCGCACTGGGCCTCAGTAAATTGTTACATCATTTCCCGTGGTACCCAAACCGTCTCCTGCTGGCAAAACTGGTGAGGCTGCAGGAGGACTTCCAAGATGGGATGTGAGACTTCATCCTCAACTCCACCCCTTGCATGTACAGGAAAGGCATTCTCAGTATGGCCCTTCACTAAGGCCCATGGTTCTCACTCACATGCTCAGCTTGTGACCCAGCAGCTCTCATTGGACATAGTCACTTCCACAGAGGGCCCAGTGTCTCCAGAACACAGAGATGCTATTGAGGAGCCTCACATGAAGACAGTCAGCTCTAACATGCATGACCAGCTATTGACTGCAAATCATCGTTGATTTATAGGGAAACTCACATATTTTTAATCTTTAGTATTATTCAAGTTTTTCTGCCTGTAATGAAAAGCCTCCGGGGAGCCCTCAGCAAACCCTGATCATTTGACTCACCACGAGTGAAGGAGCTGATTTCACACTGCCTCTCTTGGCAAATGTCACCAAGGTGATGAGTGAGATCATCAGGCTGGTCATCAAGATTATGCGTGGGGCCTGAAGGCTAACTACTAAGGTTTGAATGGGACATGAGGCTGGTGGCCATTAAGATTACAACTAGGATTGCTAAATATGGTGCTGTATTTCTTAGCACCCATATGGGAGAAGAGTACCCTGTGCCATGGGGGCCAGGGATGAGGTGCCTACTACTATAGAGTTTGAGGGTGCTAACCATGAGTCAGTTGAGGAAATTTTTCACTCCCTGCAGCAATCTGGCAGTCTGGGTTGTCGGGACCCAGCTCCAGAAGTGAACAGGACAGCTCTGAAGGTCCAGAGTCAGGAAGGGGCTCTGTCTGGCAGGGTGGTCAGTACTCCTGGGCTGTAGCCTTTCATTCCCAGCTCACAGAGTTTCTTCCAGCGGCCCCAGCAGAAAAGAATAACTGCTGGTTGGTGGATGCTGCACCTGCAGCCGTGGGGGAGCAAGGTGTGCAGGAAGCCTGGTCCTGGCAGCCAAGAACAGCTACACAGAGCCCCCATCCACGTCATCTGTCAGACAGAGCCCCCTTCTGTCCCCAGCCTTTCAGCATGCTCCCAACAGATCTTCCTGCCCCCCGATAACCTTACTGTGCTGCACCCACTCGTTTGGGAACCTCTACGCTATAGGTACATGGTTCATTAAACCACTGGATTGATTTTGCATTATTACATAGTCTAATGTTACAAACTTGAGATCACTGGAAGGCAAGGAAATAATAAAACTGGCTTTGCAATATGACAATATTTGTATATGTTGAAATACAAGATAAAAGGTGTCCCATGCTGATTTAATATGGGACAAGCAATTTTCTATTTAAATAAGGGACATCCCTTGTAGTATGGGACAATTGGCCACTCTAATTACAACTTAGATTTTGATGGAGGCTTAGCTTGGGGGTGGGGTGATATGTTTCAGGAGCTCTGTCTTGAAAAGATTTTTGTACTCTTGCTGAAATCTTGTTGGCATGGCAGTACCTGGACAGGGTGCATGTTTATAAACTCTGCACTGCAGCTAGAGTTTAAGGAAGGGGTTTTTTGCTATCTAAAATCAATCAGCCAGTAACTGACAAGGGAGTGGGAAAAGGAAAGGGAAAGGCAGTGAAGAGAGAAAGAGAAAAAAAGTCATGGAAAGAAAACAGGGGGCTAAATCCTGGAGTCACTGAAGTCATTGGCAAACTTATTGACTCCAGTGGGGGTGGGGGGTGGATTTGGTCCTGTGTGAAAATTCAAAATACATACCAGCAGAGAGCCTCTGCAGCGTCTGATAGAACAGTCTATGAAATTAGTGGCTGCTAGATTCAGGCACTAACACTTATGATTGCCAATGCTTATGATTTTGCCATGAGTCTCATGATAATATGTTTTCCTTAAAGCCTCAACTCTTGGAATCAGGTGGATATGTGATGATTTCAGCCTTCATTCTTAAGGAAAAATTAAGATTCTAGCCCTCATGGCTGTGGAAAAACTTCCAAATGTGACCTCAGCGCACCCTAAAGGCTCAAAAAGTGGACAGCAAATAGAAAGAACATCAACTCTATTATTTTTACGTAATCTTATGTCTTTAAAGCCAATCTCATGATTTTTGATCTGATTCATGATTTTTGAATATTTGGGGCTGGCAATAGTGGAACCATGCAATTGGTCCCTTTTTCTGTTTGTGAATTAGCCACAGATGTTGTTACAAATTTGCTTGTTATCTGAAATTATCCAATTAACTTTTCCTGTAAATGTATTTCAGCCTGCAAGCTGCTCATCAGCAGCTCACTATGGCTATTGTCTGGAGTAGTCAAAGTTTCTAATTTGATATTCATTCTGAGTAACTGGTTACCGCTGTCACATGATAGAGTTTCCACCCCCTGATTGGATGATTCCCAATCCCACCAAAAGCCTTGAAGAGAGCCAAGTGAACACTCAGCACAAACACTTCTGTAAAAATCTTCTTATTGGTATTTGCAACCTCAAGCATTCAAAAATCACAATCTAGTCCCCTCAAAAATCATGATATTTTTAAAATAATTAACACTGGATTTTTTTTATTTTCCTTTTGGGTTTTAAGCCTTTCAGAGGCAATTGGATCATATTTTGAAGCTTTTCTCTGCAAACAGAAGAGCTAGACACTTATCTTTTTTATTTTTAACGGAAGGCTGTGATTGTCATGGCTAAGGTTAAGATTTTGTCATTGTTATTTTTAGTAAAAGACAGGAACAGGTCACAGGCAGTAAACAAAAATTATGTAAGCGCATGACCTGTCCCTGACTTTTACTGAAAATAACTGTCACAAAATGGGACTAAAGTGGGGGAGGACAGACGCCTGAGCAGGGGTGAGAGCCTGAGCCCCACTGTAGAAGTGGGGATGTCCAGTACTCACACCCAACAGCAGCTGGGAACTGCGGGGGCCTGCTGCCACCCACAGTAGTGCAGAGCTGCATGGGCCCCCACTGCCTGCGGTGGCTCAGAGCTTCCGGTACCCCCGCTGCCTGCGATGGCTGAAAGCTGTGGGGCCCCTATTGACTGGCTGCTCTGGCCTGTCACCCCGAGGGCTGGAAAATGTCAGCGATGTCTCTGTAGGTCATGGAATCCATGATATCTGCAACCTCCATTACATAATCTTCTTCTTAGCCATGGCATTATGATCCAGTAGCTATTTGGTCCCGTGCCACATCTGCAGAGGCAAAGTGAATGTTCACTTTCATTTTGTCAACTCAGCTGTACACTACCTCTTAAAATCAGGCACAAGATGTCGCAGGCTGGTGACCCAAAAAATCATGTATACAAAATGAATGAATGTTTTGACCGGGTGAACCTCTTTTGTGCCTGGCTAGCTTGGTTGGTGTCGGCAGCTCATCTAAGGAGTCAGGGTTCAGGTACCTGTTTAGACAGGATACATTTTTCTAAATGAGCTGTTCTAATTCAGCCAGAAGTCTGTGGGCTTGATGCTGGAATCAGTGGGTAGAATTCACTGGCCTTTATTACACAGGAAGTCAGAGTAGATGATCATAATGTACCCCTCTGGGCTTAAAAGCTATGGATCTGTGTAAACGCTGGCCTTAGTTCCAAGTGTGGAGCGGGAGGAAGGAGTGAGAACTCCAACATGAAAAAATTGGACTGATGTGAAAAACAGTGCTGGTAGGAATTCACGGTGCTCAGAACACTATGGCATTTACACTAGCATTTTCATCACATTTCCCAGTCACTGTCACCAGTGCAACATCTTCAGCAAGCATGCACAGCAATGGTGGGACTAAATTGTGTCCAGTGGCTCCCAGCGGTAGTGCCACCAAGCCATCTAACACTGCTCAAGGCAAATCAAAACAGTGTTGTTAAAACACCAGCAGTTGGTCTGCATTGGTGCTCCCTCCATAGTTGTTACCAAAAGGGCTGCACCAGTTATAGTGCCATGGTTATAAGAGAAATGTTAGTGTAGAAAAGGCAACACATACCTTGGCTTTTTACACACATGGAATGATCTCAACTGCAAAATGTTAAGAGAAATTCCAATAACCCTTGTTGTTTCTTTCAGGTACCATAACTCACAGCTAGAGCTCGACGACATTTTATGGAGGAATAGTTTATTCACTGAAATATACCATTTTGGACAACTAGAAACTGTTTGTGACTTTAACACAAATAGTTTCAGCCATTGACTAAATGGCTGAAGGATTTGGTGCTGCTACCCCTTTGTGACCTATAGTCCTATCCTCATGGCACTCACCTGGGGTGTTGGAGGCCCTGATTCAAATCCCTGCTCTAGAACAGATCCCAAAAGGATTTTTTTGATTCACCAAAAATTCCAAAACAATTCAGATTCAGTTTGACCCGAACCAGTCTGTGTTCCCCTGCTTTTTCAGAAATGCTACCAGACTGAAAAATCAATTATTTGCTCAGCTCTGCACGTGGCCCTTAGGTTTTGTATCATTCTCACCCCATGTGGTATCAGCAGATTATTTGTTTTTCTTCTTCCTGATTAGGAAGGCAGTGCTCTTCTCTCAGTGATTCCCTTCTGCTCTCTCACATACACCCAACAAAGGCCCCTTTTGTCTTCAGCAGAGAATTTGCTGGATTTTCCAAAGGAAGTGCCAGGAATGACTTCAAAGGAATCTTTCAGAAATGCTAGGGAGCAGTTTTCCAAAGTTAGACAAGGAGCCAAAAGGATAGCAGAGGGTGCTACTTCGCCAGCAAGGACATCAGACCAAATGGCCCAGATCAAGCCTAGTGGAACACCCTCACTGCTACACACTGACAGTGACATGAGATGAAGGGAGTGGGTTGGGCTTAGGTCTCAGAATAGAGAGGACATTGGTTATGGGATGTAGAAGGGGAAAAGAATGGGTATCAGTCACAAGGTGGGGAGAAGAGAGCAAGCATCATTACAGCACGGGAAAGTTCCCTGTGTCAGCCATCATTACCAGGTGCAGAGAGCAGTAGCCAACGCAATGGTGCAGGGTGAAGAGGCAGTGGATGGAGCAGCAATCAGGATAAAAAGGCAAATCAGGAAGTGAAACAAATAGGCAGATGTCAGCAACACTTACCATTTACAGACTCCTTGTACATCAACCGTGCCATTGAAGCCAGGGCAGTTTAGGTTGGACATTAGAAAAAACTTCCTGTCAGGGTGGTTAAGCACTGGAATAAATTCCCTAGGGAGGTTGTGGGATCTCCATCATTGGAGATTTTTAAGAGCAGGTTAGACAAACACCTGTCAGGGATGGTCTAGATAATACTTAGCCCTGCCTTGAGTGCAAGGGACTGGACTAGATGAGCTCTTGAGGTCACATGCAGTCCTAGGATTCTATGATTCTAAGTCAACCATGCTGAGTCACACCCTCTGAGGATTTTACCTGATGCCTTTTCACAACCCTCATCTTCTTATCTGGCTCCTATTTCTGATTAGGCTCTTAAGGAAACTCAGCTTCAGCTCATGGACTCTTTGCCCTGGGTCACTCATGAGCTGACAGTAAGAGGTGCCTTGAGCCCAGCAGTGAGAGACCCAATTAACTGATCCAAACACATTCTCCTAATACAAGTATAGTAGTGCAATCTCTTTATCATTAAAGTTGAACTTACAAATATAGAACTATGTACAAAAAAATAACTGCATGGTAAAATAAACCAATGTAAAACTTTCGAGCCTACAAGACCCCTCAGTCCTATTTCTTGTTCAGCCAATCGCTCAGACAAACAAGTTTGTTTACATTTGCAGGAGATAATGCTGTCCACTTTTTGTTCGCAATGTCCCGTTTTCCAGTTTTCTAGAATTTCTCCTGTCTTCCATGACTTTTCAAAGATAATCACTAATGGCTCAGATGTCTCCTCAGTAAGATGACAACCTGGAACAGAACTCAATGTTTTGCCAAAAATGTCAAAGAGAAAATTCTGCAAAAGTCAAAACATTTTGTCTTGACATTTTTAAAATTTCCCTCAATTTTATAAAAAACATTTTTAATGTTAAAAAAATGTTCAAAATCTAAATGAAATGTTTTTGTTTTGAGTAAATAAGATTTTATTCCAACCTTTTGATTTGCCAGAAATGTCATTTTGGAACTGACCCAAAACTCTTCCCACCCCCAGGATTATTTGCAAACTGAAAAGACTGTTGTTTACACAGCTGTATTCTCAGTCCTCATGCCCTGCCCACTGGCACACACCACCCAACAAGGTGTTTTTTCTACATTGTCTTCACTGATTGCCAAGTGACAGCATTCAATTACTAGTGGAGGTGGAGAGTCTTATCCCCTCCCCATCTGGGTTGCACATCTTGTTTCAGAGAACATTTCCAGCATAGAATATTCACATACAAGTGGGGCCTGTGGGTGCCTTCCTCTAGGACTTTCACAATCACAGGGAAAGCCTACATGACATGAGATTTCTTTAAAATAAATCACATGATTTGTATAGCAGTCTCAGCCCGAAAGGAATATCTTCTAATTGTTGGACTCTAGAGGCTGGTGCAGAGGGGAAATAGGGTTCTGACTTCTCTCTCAATGGTTAAGGCTCAGGGAATAAAATACTACTCTCTGCCCTCCTGCCCCATAATCTAGGGCAAATTTTACTAGATGTTAACCCAAGACGTTTATGGAATTGTTTTCCTGTAGTAACAAGCCTGAACCTGGATCTGGAGCTGAAGACCACTGGCCAAATTCAGAGATGGCATAAAAGCTGGTATATATTATAGTAAATGAGTGTTGTAAATTAGAATATTGGTGAGAAGTTGTCATGTAGATGAGATCTAACTCTGTCCAGGGATTTAATTTGGTTATAGGCACATAGTTAAAACCCTGTCCACATTAAAACTCCTAACTGGATTGTAAGCAGGTCCCCTGGCTCTGTTGCAGTTGTCCTGTACACAGGAGCATACGTGCTGAGGAGAGATAAAGGGAGAGTGTGTAGGAGTAACTGCTGATTAAAGGGTGCCAACAGGTTTCACACCCCCATTTACATAATCTCTCCGCTTGGTCCTATATCCCTATAACAGATCAATCCACAACATGAAGTGTGCACACTCCAGAAGGTGAATGCTAGAAATCTGAATCTCAATCCGAGTCTTCCCACATTTCAGGGGTTTCATTAACGAAAATAATCCAGGGGTGAACTCATCTTGGGGTTGGATCCAGGAATTTGTTTTGGAGCCCTCAATTCTTTTTATGTCGCACAAGATCCCTCAGATGCTAATGCCCTGCGCTATAGCTAGAGCAAAAAACAACTGTTATAGAATCATAGAAGATCAGGGTGGAAGAGACCTCAGGAGGTCATCAAGTCCAACCCCTTGCTCAAAGAAGGACCAACACCAACTAATCATTCCAGCCAGGGCTTTATCAAGCTGGGCCTTAAAAACCTCTAAGGAAGGAGATTCCACCATCTCCCTAGGTAACCCATTCCAATGAATAGGAAAATGAAATAGTTTTTCCTAATATCCAATCTAGACCTCCCACACTGCAACTTGAGACCATTACTCCTTGTTCTGTCATCTGTCAACAGCGAGAACAGCCTAGCTCCATTCTCTTTGGAAATCCCCCCTCCCCCCCGCCCGTTTTCAGGTAGTTGAAGGCTGCTATCAAATCACTCTTCTCTTCTGCAGGTTAAGTAAGCCCAATTTCCCCAGCTTCTTCTCATAAATCATATACCCCAGCCCCCTAATTATTTTCATTGCCCTCCACTGGACTCTCTAATTTGTCCACAACCTTTCTGTAGTGGGGGGACCCAAAACTGGATGTAGCCTCACCAGTGCCGAATGGAGGGGAATAGTCACTTCCCTCGATCTGCTAGCAATGCTCCTACTAATGCAGCCCAATATGCCATTAGTCTTCTTAGCAATAAGGACATACGGTTGACTCATATCCAGCTTCTCGTCCACTGTAATCCCCAAGTTCCGCTCTGCAGAGCTGCTGCTTAGCCAGTTGGTCCCCAGCCTGTAGCCACGCGTGGGATTCTTCCATCCTAAGTGCAGAACTCTGCACTTGTCCTTGTTCAAAAGCTCATCAGATTTCTTTTGGACCAATCCTCCAATTTGTCTAGGTCACTCTGGACCCTACCTCTCCCCCCTCCCCAGCTTAGCGTTAAACAACTGCAACACAGCTTGTCCACATGCAGAAGTGAGGGAGAGTTGGCAGGTGCAGTTTAACTCAAGGATTCACCCAGCCCCTCATCCCTCCAATATTGTTGCTCATACAGCACTCTGCTGTTCCCCACTCCCATCTCCCAGCTAATGGCAAGGTCACACTGACCTAGGAAAGATGAAAGGTAGATGAAAGATCTGTGGGTGGCTCTATACAAACAGGTCATTAATCTTTTATACTGTATCAAAAATTTGTGCTGTGCCTCCGATTTTAAACAGCCTCTTTCAGGAACTTCAGCATGCCAGACCTTCCTGGGGTCCTACTGTTTCTTCAGGGTAGGCCACTTGTCCTCACCAGCTCAGAGACTGAACCTCTGGTTTGATGTAAGCAAACAAGTCTTGTCTATAGCTATAGCTTTGATTCAAAGATCAAAAAAGGAATATTAACATTTAGGAAGATATTTGAGCGAGATAGTATTATTGTCTATATGTCTCTTTGGAGGTTGTGGTAACCTGTATCTGAACTGTTTAATGGAGAAATTACCCTGTGCGAATTGCCATAATGTTTGGGAAAAGGAAAGTTAAGCCTATTTTTTTTCTCAGGCCTAAAGCCTGCTGGAAATATATATGTAAGCAGTGTCAGGAATGAGATATATTCTGACATCTGGTGGCGAACTATGGGAATTACAGTGAGTTTTGGAAAATAACTTTGGGGCTGATCAATTTGCATAGACACACCCACTGCGCCTAGCCTGAGATCACAGCAGCCCACATGGCCACTTTGGCTGATGTGGGAGCCCCAGTTTCTATGTTACTGGGGCAGGAATGATAAAGTGATGTTACCCTGATCGTGTGAATGAAGGACTATGGACATGTACTTGGCCCTTGTTATGATGGAGGGACTCGCCATCAGCTAAGTAGCACTCACTGGTCAAGGGCCACGCGCTTCAGAATGCTCTGAGATTGAAAGAAGCTATGGGTAGGTTTCTAAATCTTTTAGTGAGGGAGTTGTCTAAGAGTCCTCCAGGTCTATTGCACCCTACCTGGCTCCAGTGTGGAACGTTAGGGCTAATTTTGATTCCCTTAGGAGTCTTAGTTCAACCTGCTAAGCTGAACTTGCTTTGAGTTTGCTGGTGTACCTGTGCCAAGGTGCTAACCCCCCCACCACTGAGAGCTGAAACCACTGAGCACTGTGTTAAGTGGGGGTGGGCCTAAAGGCATGTTGGTGGCACCAAGCAATTTGTGCAGCTAGCAGAGCAAAGCAGCGGACTCAGCTGGGTGGTTCCTGAGTGCAGTTCGTGTGGCTGGCACAGCAGAGCAGTCCATGTGTCGACTAGCGGAGCCGTTTGTGCTGCTGATGGAGTGACTGGCACCGCAGAGCTGTCCGTGTGTCGGCTAGCAGGATGGCTAGCGGAGTGACTGGCGCTGCAGAGCAGTTCGAGTGTCGGCGAGCGGAGCAGAGCGGATTGCGGTGAAGGCTACAGAGAACCCCACAGAGAGGCGGTGCAGTCGGCCTCGGACCACGTAAGGTGCCCCGTGCCCTACCCTCCACTTCCACCCAGGCTGGGAGGTAAGACTCTGCCAATTGATTTTTGAACTCTGCACTGACCCAGAACAGAGACTCTTGGGCTGCTGGACTTTTGGGACTATTGAGTGACTTTTTGGGGTTGTGGAACTCAAGAGCCAAAGGGAAGGCCACGGCCTATTTGCTGGGAGGGGGGCTTCTGGTTCATGGTTTGGTTTATTAACCTTGTTTGTGGTGTTTCCCCCTTTTAATGCCACATTGTTTCTCCCTGTTATTAAAAGGCTTTGGTACACTCAGACTCTGTGCTTGCGAGAGGGGAAGTATTGTCTCTTACAGATGCCCAGAGGAATGGTATATGGTTGTCCCAGGTCACTGGGTGGGGGCTCGAGCCGGTTTTTGTATTGTGCTATTGGAATGGAACCCCTGGATACTGAACCCGGCCCTTGTTGCTGCCAACTCTGATGGGCAGAAGGGTTACATATACAAATCCTAGGGCACAAACCATCTTAATCTCAGATCTGCTTTTGGTTTCAAGAGGGGTAAACCATAAGCCATAAGGATTGAGATGCCCAGTTATTGACTGGAGTCACCTTAATATGAACATTGGAGGTGCTATAAGTATTCCTCATTTTATTTACGGATACAGACTAACATGGCTGCTATTCTTAAACCTATGGACTAGAGTAACTCCTTGCTTAACATTGTAGTTATGTTCCTGAAAAATGTGACTTTAAGTGAAACAATGTTAAGCAAATCCAATTTCCTCATATCAGAGGGTTCGCGCAGGTCTCTATGCCTTACCCCAGCATCCTGTGTTCTGGCTGGTGAAAATAAAGGCTTTCACACCAACTTTCAGTGCTTCACCCAATTGTCCTTTATTTATAGTGTTGATTCTCCAGCTCCAGTGCAACAAACAGTACTCACCCCCCGATCCCCCAACAATTACCCCACTGTCGCGGTTCCTGGGTCTCCAGGCCCCGAGGCACCTTGCTAAAACTGAGGCAACACTGTTACAGCCTCCTGTTCCCTGCCTGGCCTTCTCACTGACCGTGAGTCAGGGCTTTTCTAGCCCTTCCTGCTCCCTGCCTCAGCTGTGGTCAATTTGTCCAGGCTGGGGCTGAGCTAGCCCTCATTAGGGCTTCCAGCTGGGCTTCTTGCAGGCTGCTCCCTGCATCGGCCTCTGGCCCTGCTATCTACAAGCAGGGTTTAGCCTGTAGTGGCAGGGCATTCTCAGGGTTTTTACCCTTGCCCTGCCACACCCCATAATAATTAATATAAATTGTGGGGGTTAGGTTCTAGGGACATTTTTTTCATCAGACAAAAAAACTATATACATACATATATATATACATACACATATATATACATACACATATATATACATACACACATATATACATACACACACACACACACACACACACACACACACACACACACACAGTATATGCTTTAAACAAACAATTTAATACTGTACATAGCAATAATGATTGTGAAGCTTGGTTGATGTGGTGAAGTTAGAGGGGGGATATTTCCCATGGAATACCTTACTGCTAAATGATGAACTAGCTTTTGGCTGAGCCCTCAAGGGTTAACACGTTGTTAATGTAGCCTCACACTCTACAAGGCAGTATGGCAGTATGAGAGAGATGCACATTGTCTCTTTAAGTATGCCAACCGCACTCTTAAGTACATTGTCTTCTTCAGTGGATCAGGAAGTTGAGACAGTAGCTGCTGCCCCAAGCTCAATCTGTCTCTCTCAGGCCTTGTCTATGCTATAAGCTAACATTGACTTTCTAGAGTTCAAATTAAGAAAGCCGATGGTATACATTCGATTGTGTGTGTCCCCAGTAAGCGGGCTAATTTGGCAGATAGCATTCATGGTTCCGTGGCTAGTGTCAACTCTCAGAGTGGCGCACTGTGGGTACAGTCCCTGCGGCCCCTTGGAATTCTGGGTAAAGTCAGCATTGCATGATGGGGGCAGAAACAGTCTTGGGGGTTTTTCATTCGCGCTTCCCATCACTCGCCCCTCTCTCCGTGCAAGGTGAGGCAGACAGCCTTTTCGCATCTTTCGGGCCTGCAGATGCCATACTGCTTTCAGCAGACAGAGCAGTGGTCAGCCAGCCATGGCTCCTGCTAGAACTCTGCTCTCAAGTTGCCTGCTATTCAACTGTACTCCAGGCAATCCTGAAACTATGTCAAGTCTCCTGCTTTCCTATTGTACTTCAGGCAATCCTAAAAGTACGTCAAATTGCCTGCTATCCTGCCTTGCACCAGGCACTCGTGAAAAGTACATCAAGTCGCCTGCTATTCTTCCGTGCTCCAGGCACTCATGAAAAGTATGTGAAGTCTGGTGTCTGAGTGGCACCTCTTCTCTTCTCATCTCTTCTCTCATGTCTTCTTTATTCGAACGCTTCTGCTGCCAGCTCTGCCCTTTTCCATGGATTACCCAAAGGAGTCTGCCTCGAAGGTCCTCCCGTTGTTCAGCTGGAATATCTATTCCGGTGTCATCAGCATAATTCACCCTGCGGCTGCTATCCTGCTATGCTCCAGGCACTCGTAAAAAGTATGTTAGTTGTGGCGGCTTCTGCAGTTCCTGCCGAGGGGCATCTCTTCTCCCGCCGAGTGGCATCTCTTCTCTCGTCTTTCTCCTTTCTTCCTCAGTCAAATGCTTCCTCTGACAGCTCTGGCCTTTTCCCTGGACTTCCCATGCAGACACCATAGTACTGCAGGCATGGAGCCCGCTCAGGTTATCACAGCAGTTAGGGGAATTGTAAACAGCTCGCGAATTATCGTGCAATGTATGCAGAAAAGGAAACCTGTGCAAGAACGTGAAAGCAGAGCGGTCACGAGAGTGAGAAGGAAATGGACACAGGCCTCCTCACATGCAGTGCCACCAGGAGCTTAGGGATCCTGGTGGCAATGGGGCAGGAACATGCAATGGAACGGCAATTCTTGGCCCAGGAAACTAGCATGGACTGGTGGGACCGCATAGTGCTGCAGGTCTGAGATGATTCCCAGTGGCTCAGAAACGTTTGCATGCGTAGCGGTACCTTTATGGAACTGTGTGCTTTGATTTCCCCTGTCCTGAACTGCCAGAATACCAAGATGCAATCAGCCCTCACAGTTCAGAAGTGAGTGGTGCTAACCCTCTGGAAGTTTGCCGCACCAGACAGCTACCAGTCAGTTGGCAATCAGTTTGGAGTGCATAAATCTACAGTGGGGACTCCAGTGATGCAAGTGGCCAACGCAATCATTGAACTGATGCTGTCAAGAGTATTGAGTCTTGGAAATGTGCAAGCCGTAATGGATGGCTTTGCAGCAATGGGGTTCCCTAACTGTGGCAGGGCTATAGACAGAACGCATATCCCTATCCTGGCACCGGATCACCAGCATTACGAGTACAGTGGAACCCTGCAACACCGCACCCTGTGATAGCGTGAATCCGCTTATAACGCGGGGCACGCTGGGCTCCCAATGGTGGCAGTGGGCACTGCTTTGATGCAGCGGAACCCCACAATACCGTGACCCCGCCTTTATCGCGATTGGTATTTTTGGACCCCGATCGTCACGGTATTGCAGGGTTCCACTGTACATAAACCGCAAGGGGTACTTTTCCATGATCCTGCAAGCACTGGTTGATCACAGGGGACGTTTTACCAAAATCAGTGTGGGTTGGCCGGGCAGGGTTCATGATGCTCATGTCTTTAAGAACTCTAGTTTTTTTAAACAGCTGCAGGAAGGGACTTTCTTCCCAGACCAAAAAAATTACTGTTGGGGATGTTGAAATGCCAATTGTTATCTTTGGGGACCCAGCCTACCCATTAATGCCCTGCCTCATGAAGCCATACCCAAGTGCCCTGGATAGTAGTAAGGAGCTGTTCAGCTACAGACTGAGCAAATGCAGAATAGTGGTAGAATGTGCATTTGGTCATCTCAAGGGATGCTGGTGCAGCTTATATGACCCATGCAGATCTCAGCACCAGAAATATTCCCATTGTTATTGCAGCTTGCTGTGTGCTCCACAATCTCTGTGAGAGCAAATGAGAGATGTTTATGGTAGGGTGGGAGGTTGAGGCAGACCACCTGTCCACTACAAGCAGCCAGACACTAGGGCAGTTAAAAGGGCACCCCCTGACGCTGCGCACATCAGAGAAGCTGTAGTGGGGTGGCTGCCCCACTCCTGCTAAAAGGGGTTTAAACAGCCCAGGAAAGGGTTGTGGCTGGGAGCATCCCCTTTCAAAACTGTTCTGAGAGCTGCTTAGACACAGCTCATGACTGGGGCCTCATTGTCTTAACATGACTGAAGAATGAGGAGGATCCTGGCTGGTGCAGGTCACGATATACCAAATCTTAGCAGAAAGTTGGACATGTACACACACATGCAAACCCATCCCTCGACACTAGACACAGTAATCAACCTTCAAAGACAAGAAGCTGGCACTCGTTCCTTCTGCTGCTGTTGCTGCTGTGAAACTCCCTGTGACTTAGAAGTCAGAGCAGCAAACTTTCTGTCATCCCTAGGCAGCTCAACTCTGCTTGCCCCTTGTAGATCATGTTGTTGGCAAAACACATCAAGAGCAGGGTTGTCATGGGCTCTTGGGAACAGAAAAAACTAGCTCATAATTATGGATCTTCATTCTACAGCATCCCCATTCCTTAGCCAGAGCTCTGCCTTCTCACTCATGTCAGCAGACTGGTGTTGGAGAGATTTAAACAAGACTCTTCTTCCCCCTCTTCCTAATTGTTAAGAAGGGATGTGACTACAAACACATTCATGTGCATACACAATTGCACAAGCATAGACATATACTCAAATCTCATGCTTCAGGGCTTCAATCTTCATCTACAGAGGTCAGGAAGGATTTTTTCTTCTCCCAATGCACAATTGGTCAGATATGTTCTGGGTTTCTTGTTGTGGCATTTTGTTTGTCTGTTTGTTTAGCCTCCCTCTGAAACATCAGTAATCAACCTTCAAAGACAAGAAGCTGGCAATCATTCTTTCAGCTGCAGTTGCTGCTGTGAAACTCCCTGTGGCTTGACTACACTGGATGGAATGGACCATCGCTCCCCTCGATTCAACATTGGTGAGGCCTCATCTGGAGTACTGTGTCCAGTTTTGGGGCCCACACTACAAGAAAGATGTGAAAAAACTGGAAAGAGTCCAGCGGAGGGCAACAAAAATGATTAGGGGGCTGGAGCACATGACTTATGAGGAGAGGCTGAGGGAACTGGAATTGTTTAGTCTACAAAAGAGAAGAATGAGGGGGGATTTGATAGCTGCTCTCAACTACTTAAAAGGGGGTTCCAAAGAGGATGGATCTAGACTGTTCTCTGTGGTACCAGATGACAGACCAAGGGGTAATGGTCTCAAACTGCAATGGAGGAGGTTTAGCTTGGATATTAGGAAAAACTTTTTCACTAGAAGGGTGGTGAAGCACTGGAATGGGTTACTTAGGGAGGTGGTAGAATCTCCTTCCTTAGAGGTTTTTAAGGTCAGGCTTGACAAAGTCCTGGCTGGGATGATTTAGTTTGGTTTGGTTCTGCTTTGAGCAGGGGGTTGACTAGATGACCTCCTTCCAACACTGATATTCTATGATTCTATGAGTGCTGAGGTGGTACAGAGAATCCACTTCCTAGACGCCGGGCTGGTGTTTTGTGCTCACATGCCCAGGGTCAAACTGATCCCCAGATTTGAGGTCAGGGAGGAATTTTCCCTAGGTCAGATTGCCAGGGACCCTGGGACTTTTTTGCCTTCCCCTGCAGCATGGGGCATGGATCACCTGTTGTGAACATCTGGGCATGTCTCACGTAATGCACACCCTTTCATCACAGGGAGGTTACTTGGTGTTTTTCTCCCTTTAGCTGTCCCATGTGCTCCTTCAGTGACTTCATGGGTTAAACCTGAGAGATATCAGCCTGGCCAGGCTAAACAATATAAATGATGGGTCAAAGATCAATAGCTCTAGAGAACTTGACAAATCCTGATGTGCAGAAAGAATAGCAAATATGGCAGGTGACCAGCTTAACAATGAAATCTTTGAGCTTAAACTCAAAAAGGAAGCTTACAAGAAGTGGAAATTTTGACAGATGACAAGGGAGGAGTATAAAAATATTGCTAGATCATGCAGGGATTTAATCAGGAAGGCCAAGGCACAGTTCGAGTTGCAGCTAGCAAGCATGTGAACAGTAACAAGAAGGGTTTCTACAGGTATGTTAGCAACACGAAGAAGGTAAAGGAATGTGTGGGACCCTTACTGAATGGGGGAAGTAACAGTGACAGATGATGTGGAAAAAGCTGAAGTACTCAATGCTTTTTTTGCCTCAGTCTGCACAGAGAAAGGCAGCTCCCAGACTGCTGCAATGGGCAACACAGTATGGGGAGGAGGTAAGCAGCCCCTAGTCGTGAAAGAACTGGTTAAGGACTATTTAGAAAAGCTGGATATGCACAAGTCCATTGGTCCAGACCTAATGTGTCTGAAGGTGCTGAGGGAGTTGGCTGATGTGATTGCAAAGCCGTTGACCATTATCTTTGAAAACTCAGCAATCGGAGGAAGTCCCAGATGATTGGAAAAAGGCAAATATAGTGCCCATCTTTTAAAATGGGAAGAAAGAGAACCAGGGGGGCTACAGATCAGTCAGCCTCACTTCAGGCCCTGGCAAAATCATGGAGCAGGTCCTCAAGGAATCCATTTTGAAGCACTTAGAGGAGAGGAGGGTGATCAGGAACAGTCAACAAGGATTCACCAAGGGCAAGTCATGCCTGACCAACCTGATTGCCATCTATGATGAGATAACTGACTCTACAGATATGAGGAAAGTGATGGATGTGATATATCTTCACTTCAGCACAGCTTTTGATAGTCTTCCACAGTATTCTTGCCAAAGGTTAAAAAAGTATGCATTGGATGAATGGACTATAAGATAAAATCTGGCTAGATCTGGCTCAGTGGGTAGTAATCAATGGCTCCATGCCTAGTATGGTACCTAGCTGGTGTCTTGTGGAGTGCCCCAGGGATCGGTCCTGGGGCTGGTTTTGTTCAACGTATTTATTAATGATCTGGATGATCGGATGAATTGCACCCTGAGCAAGTTTGCAGATGACACTAAGCTGGGGGGAAGAGGTAGATAGGGGCCAAAGTAACCTAGAAAAATTGGAAGATTGGGCAAAAAGAAATCTGAGGTTCAGCAAGGACATGTGCAGTCCTGAACTTAGGAAGGAAGAGTCCCATGCACTGCTACAGGCTGGGCACTGACTGGCTAAGCAGCAGTTCTGCAGAAAAGGACCTGGGGATTTCAGTGGATGAGAAGCTGGATATGAGTCAGCTGTGTCCTTGTTGTCAAGAAGACCAATGGCGTATTGGGCTGCATAGGTAAGAGCATTGCCAGCAGATCAAGGGAAGTGATTATTCCTCTCTATTTGGCACTGCTGAGGCCCACATCTGGAGTATTGCATCCAGTTTTGGGGGGGCCCCACTACAGAAGGGATGTGGGCAAATTAGAGAGAATCCAGCAGAGGGCAACAAAAATGATTGGGGCTGGGGCACATGACTTACAAAGAGAGGCTGAGGGAACTGGGCTTATTTAGTCTGTAGAAGAGAAGAGTGAAGGGGGATTTGACAGTAGCCTTCAACTACCTGAAAAGGGGTTCCAAAGAGGATGGAGCTAGGCTAATCTCAGTGGTGACAGATGACAGAACAAGGAGTAATGGTCCCAAGTTGCAGTGGGGAATGTGTAGGTTGGATATTAGGAAACACTATTTCACTAGGAGGATCTGAAGCACTGAAATCTGTTACCCAGGGACATGGTGGAATTTCCATCCTTAGAAGTTTTTAGGAACCGGCTTGACAAAGCCCTAGCTGGGATGATTTAGTTGGGGATTGGTCCTGCTTTGATCAGGGGGTTGGACCAGATGATCTCCTGAGGTCCCTTCCTACCCTGATATGCTATATCTTTGCTTTCATTTCCCTTAGAGCCAGCTTGCCTTCTGGCTTGAGAGTCCTGCACTAAAAACACTGCTGGAGAACAGCACGGAGACATAGACAGAAGCCATATAGTCCATGTACAATTTGGCCCTACTCAAAAGAAAACAATGTCAAAGGGCAGATGCTGGTTTGTCCCATGTGATCTCCTGCTAGCACTAGAATGAGGTAAATAATGGATTTTTCAGTTTGCTGGCAATTCTGAATGGAAGAAAGCAGAATTTTGGTTCAAATGGAAAATTAAATTTGTGAAGCAAAAAGTAAAAAAAAATAAAAAGTGTGTCAAACAAAATGTTTTGATTTTGAACCACCCAACTCTTTATCCCCCCTGATTCCCAGATACTTACGTCAGTTGCCAGCCCAAGTCACCACGCATGCTAGCTCAGCAACGCTGCTGGTTTTAAGCATGTTAGCTCAAGCAGCATTAGCATGAATACTTCTGTACCAGTTGGGAATCACACCCCCAGCTCCAAGTGTAGATGTAGCATAAGAGAGGATAAGGCAAGGGAGTGATGAGAGTCCCTTGTTAGGTTCCACAGATTTGGGATGTTTAATATGGTGAGAAGAGAGACTCTGAATGCGGGGTTTGTTCTCAGCTCCTCTGAATCAAAAGACTGTTCTGGTAAATAACAGCATACAGTAAATGAAAACACTACTTATCTTGGATTATCCGCAGCTCCGGCTGATCAAAGCTGCAGGGAACCAGGGACATCGTTCAGTGGAACGACAGAAAATAATTAGTTTACATTCTGAGGAGAACAGTTTCTAACAAGCCCAAAGAGAAACTTGCAGAAATTTTGGAAAGGATGAGCAATTACTCCAAGCTATCCCCTGTGAGGTCTCAGTGCCAAGGACTTGGTTAGCAGCAACAGTGTTAAACATGGTTTGTCCTAGTCTACGTTTACAGCTAAACTATGTTTAGTCCTGGTTCCGCGGACAAGATTGTTAACAACCGTGTTATGGCATTGTTACATTCTATAGTGC
Organism: Dermatemys mawii; assembly: GCA_007922305.1. Lineage (NCBI taxonomy): Eukaryota > Metazoa > Chordata > Testudines > Dermatemydidae > Dermatemys > Dermatemys mawii. The sequence goes on from ML677490.1 coordinate 1,454,601, forward strand.
CGACCAGGTCTTTGTAGAAAGGATGAAATCACTCACAAGTGATAAAGTTTATCCAGTCAAGAACTGTGGTAAATGGTATCAAAGGCTGCTGATTAAACTAGAAGGTCAGTGTGATTTCCCCATCCCAGGAAGGGGATCATCAATCAACAAGCTTAGGGAAGCCTCTGTGCCATTCCAGTGCAAAAGTTGCATTAGAGATGAGATACCTGCTGGATTAAATCAGTAGTCCAAGGTGGTACAGAAAATTCTCTGAATTAGGCCTGGACTACAGTACTCAGTTAGGATGAATTTAGCCACATTAGGTTGATTTAAAACTCAATCCTGATGCCTGGCTGGTGGGTCTTGCTCACATGCTCAGGTTCTAATTGATCACCAGACTTGAGGTTGGCAAGGAATTTCTACCCATCCCCGCCTTTCTGATTGCCAGGAGTTTTTTGCCTCCCTCTGTTGCACAGGGCTTGGATTGCCTGCTGGGATCACCTGGGCATATTTCAGCCAATCATTTTGGTCCTCAGGCATTAGTGATGCCTCTCTTAACATGTTCAAGGGATTTCCCAAAAGGTTAGGCCCATTGTATATTTTTACAATTCTTGGTATTAGTTACAAAAATCACCCTTAGCAATAACAACAAATTCATTGCAAGTATCCATCTACAATCATTTTTTTCATGCCACACCTTTGGCCAAATAGCACTGGGATTTTGGCATTTTAGGGTTACCTTGTGGCTTCCCTTTCCAAAAGTAAGATCCCATTTTCCTCCTTGTCTTGAAAGATTTATCTTGTTTAACAGAATTCACTGGCTGATTGGGTGTGCTCTTTCTTTTTGCTAGTAGGGCCGGCTCCAGGCACCAGCAGAGCAAGCATGTGCCTGGGGCGGCACATGCTAAGGGGCGGCGTTCCACCCATTCTTGGGGTGGCACAGTCTAAGTGGCTTTTTTTTTTTTTTTTTTTTTTTGCTTGGGGCAGCAAAAAAGGTAGACCCAGCCCTGTTTGCTAGCCTCTATTAGCAAGTGTTTTTTCCTCCCTGTTAGCCAGGTAACTTGTATTAACACAGACAGGAGCCTGTTTACCAGTTTTCAGATCCTTAACTGCTACCAATCCAAAGGCTGGACTCTGTCTTAAAGATATACCATCCATTGTCACTAGCAAGCTAAACTCAAAATTCTGCTGTCCTTCCCTTACCAACCTCTGCTTCCACATGGAATCAGATGTTAAGTCCACTGAAAGTACAAGTCATATCCAAAGTGTTTAGAGATGAGAGTATACCTGCCATCCCCTGCATTCACGAGAGATTAACTGCACAGCTGTCCTGCTCTGAAATACCAGTAACCAAATCTATCCCCAGAAGCACTGACTGCTCATTCAAATAATCATTATGGAGACATTCCTCTCTCAACAACCTGGTCTCCTCAACAAACTGGTCAAGCACAGCCACTTAGGGGGCTGTTCAACTTTCTTAAAAGCTTTTACTCCATCCACACTGGATCTTTTTAAAAAAAAAAAAAAAAAAGAAAGTGGATCCATTCATAAGAGAAAATTTCTGGCTGTTCGGAACTGAAACTTCCTTGATCAAATCACTTTCACACCCTTCAGCTGCAGCAAACTGCTTGCAAGGACTACCATGAGGATTCCTTTCCTTAGGAGCTTCTTTAAGCAACAGTTTACCCCTCTCAGAAATTCTGCCCCTACCCTCTTCACCTAGGGCTTTCTCTAAAGGAACACTGTTCTGAGCAATGACAGACACTTTCTGGGTCTCACTTACATTCAGCATCACTTTTGTCTTATCAAGCAGATTCCTACACAGTCCCCTTTCAGGCAAACTGCTAGATTTCATAGTCAAACAGTCAAAAGCATTTTCCTTCCTTTGCCACACGCAAGCTCTTTTTCTTCTTGCTACAAGTTTCCAAACTGTCAGTAGGTAACACAATCAAATCAGCTTCATGATCTGCCCTGGCTGGGATATCAGATAGAGTTGCTACACTCTTTTCCAGCCACACATTAACAGGCAAAATACAAGTCCCAGAATTGTCTGGTCTCTGGGATTTTGCTAGGATACTAACTGGATGCAACCTAGTTACAGTGCCATTCTCCCTAGCAGACACAAACTTAGGACCATTCCCTTCCAGGGCATTAATTGAATCCAGAACCAACTGAGACAACTGCACTACCCTCAACCACCACAGAGTGAAAGGCAACATCTATCTGCTCCATAGACAAAGAACTGGGAATACATTCTCCTTTATCAGACATACAGCTTAGGGTCTCATTTCCCTTATCCCAGAACACAGGGCTGTTCACAGACAACTGCTTGGAGACTGGGGTATCTCTCTCCATAGACAGACACAGACCCCAACAGACACAGGCATACTTCTTCCATTTTCACAATTCTCCACACAGGTAAAGTATAGGGAAACTCTTCTTCCACTATCCTTGCCTTCCCAAACTGCTGATTAGACAAAGATATCAGCTCACAAGGCTGCCTAGGCTCATCCAAACTTTCCTTACCAGGCACATTGCAACTCCCAACAGATAAACTGCTGCTCTTCTCACTACACTGAGCTACTTCCAGAAAATCACAGTTAACTTTTTCAGGCTTTGTAAGCTGTACTAGCCAACAGTACTAGCCAACCCATTAAAAATCTACCCTTTCCTTCCTCAGGTAGGACTTTAACCTGACAATCCACTTTAATCTGTTCCTGAGAAACATTTTCCTGAGTTCTTTCTGTGCTTGATCTAATTCCAGATTCTCCTCTCAGACATTGGACAGACATTCAAAAACTTCATTCACAAACAACTATTTGCCACATTCCCAGGTTACAGTCGCCCTCTCCCTAACCATAGCAAAAACAGTTAAACACAGACAACTGTTCAGAGTAATACAACATACTAATAGTTATAACCTGGACTTTTAAGATGGCACAATTTCTGCTGTTCTTCCATTGCTTTTTTCACTTGGAGCTGAAGTCTGGCAATTTCTTGTTGCATCTGGTGAACCCTCTCCTCAGCAGCAAGCAGTTCAATATGCTCCCTATAAGCCCTTTCCCCTCTTTCATCAGCTTCCTCCTTTCTTTCATCTGCCTCCTTCTCCAGCTAGGCCAAGGCTTGCTTCTCTCTCATTCAAATTTCTGCCAGTTTTTGTTCATGTTCAGACTTCAGCTTAATTTCTTCTGCTGATGCTTTTTGTCTCATGGTCACTGATCTTTACCCAACAACACTTTCACTATCAAAATTCAAATTTGTATAGCATGGGGTTCTGATCCAAAGCTTAACTGACATGGCTCTGTGGATCCTAGCATGACTATACCACTGTAATGATGCTGCCTCTGGTGAGACACAACTGAGAGTATCAGTTCAGGACAAATTGCTTAGAGCAGGGCAGTTACAGCCCAAAGCTGGAGTTCATTTACTATTAAGGCAAGGCAAACCAAACGAGCCAAACAGAGAGGACTTCGGTCTCACCTCACTGGCTAACCATAAGTCATACAAGAAATTCCCTTAGACACTCCAGTTTCCCAGTATCACCACCGGTGCCACTTGTTATGGGGCTGAATGGTTATGAAAACCAGTGCCCCAATAAAAGAAAAAAGGTTCTCCCGATCACAAAGGATCAAGCCCCAGACCCAGGTTAATATACAAGCCAAATATTACTCACAAATCACACTGTTGCCAATCCTTTTAAATCTAAAGCCTTATTCATAAAAAGAAATAAATATAGATGAGAGCTAAAATTGGTTAAATGGAATCAATTACATATAGTAATGGCAAAGTTCTTGGCTCAGGCTTGTAGCAGTGATACAATAAACTGCAGGTTCAAATCAAGTCTGTGGAATACATCCACAGCTGGGATAGGTTATTTAGTTCTTTGTTCAGAGCTTCAGTTTGTAGCAAGGTTCCTCCAGAAGTAAGAAGCAGGACTGAAGACAAAATGGAGATGATGAATGATGATGATGCATTTATAGTCCTTTTGCCATGTGGCTTGTGCTTTTTCTGTTTCAACCACAAGCCACCCAGCACATGGCATGGAAAAACCTTAGATTTCTATCCATAGGCAAATCTCTGCATACCTTGCTGAGTCACAAGGGGTATCTGCCTTCTGTCAGTGGGTCAGTTGTATAGCTGATGGTTCCTAATGAGCCATCAAACAGGCTAGGTAGTGCTGATGCCAAATTGACTGAACATTCTGGGGGTATGTGCTGATTTTTCAAAACTTTAAACAGAAACTAGTTCCCTGCCTGGCTGTCCAGCTTCCTGGTGCACTGGACTCCCAGGCTGCTTGGCTCTCCAAGATATAGGCAGCTGAGGCTCTCTAGAAAACCCCAGGGCTCCACATGTCTGCCTGGCTTGGCACAACAGACTTTTTAAATTTTGGGTGTCTGAAACCTGCATGCTAGCCTGACAGCCATAAGGCCAGTGCGCACTTCTCTGCTCCCTCACTGAGCTGCTAAATACATTCCCTCTGTCCTCAAGTTGGAGACTAAACTAACAGTCCCATATCCTTTACCTACTCAGAAGCATTTGCTTCCTGTCTTCGCGCTTCAGCTCTAACAAACATTTTCAATCAAAGTGGAGGGTAAATGACATTGGTTTCAGATAATTTGTCTGTGCCTTCATTTCTCCATGGTTCTGTGATGTTCTTTCCTGGCGCCAAATTCTCTCCCACTGGCCCTTTCATTCAAGAGCTAGTTTCAACTGGATTTTTTTTATTTCTCTGTGTTAGAATCAGTCACAGACTGATCTGCAAACAGAAAAATGAAGTGTTCCTGCCCCTCTCAAGGAGATTCATGCCAATATCACATGAACTGAGCATCTAGCTGGCATTTTCAGCATGCGCTAGCAGTGATTTTGGCCATACCTGCAGCCTTTGCTAGTGGACTAACGAACACATAGGAGACAATGGTAGCTAATGGCTAGGTCACTGGAAATCAGGAAACCTAGGTTCTTAATAGAACTCATTGAAAAAATGTGTCATCATCCCGTCTTCCCATCCCACACACATTTCAAGTTTTGAGTGACAAAAAAAACAAAATATTTCAATTTGGAAATGCTACTATGGTGCCTCATGCTTTCCTCATTCTCCTCCACAGACCCAAATCTCTGGTCTAACTATATCTCCTACCACACACCTCAAAGGAGGTAAATCATGGTGCCTACATGGCTGGGGGTGCATCATAGGTCAGGAAGGCTAGCTGGAGAGCTGCACTGCAACTGCTATGAGGTACTGCAACAGCATTTCAGAATCAAAATATTTAAATTTTTCCAGAGAAATATTTTGGGTTTTGGCCCAAACTCCAAATTTTTTCAGTTTTCAGGTGTTCAGTGTTTCTATGAAAAATTGCAATTACTAGTGCAATGCTCCTTGTGCAATTCAGTGTTTGACAATATTTGCTGTTTTTTAGATTAATCACTCTGGGGGAGTATTCCACCAGCTCAACTGGCTATGTGCCCTGATGCTGAGACAGGATGGGACAGCACAGGGTTGTGTTTTATAAGTGCTAGATTTTGTTGTTATAGATGTTGCATTTAAAGGTAATAGAAGTGAATGAATAGCAGGTAAGATGACACTGGTATGAACTCCCATCCAAAACTGAGACCATTTTTGAGGTAAAAATGAGTGACTTTTTATTTTCACCCCTGCCAAAATCACTGGTTCCCTGATCAGAACTGGAACTATCAAAAACTCCCAAGGAAAGACATGTCAGTAATGATTCCATCTTAAAGAAGTGCACCAGAAATCTCTCAGCAAAGTCCTTTTGCGGGAGGGAGGGACAGGGATTTCCATTCCATACAGGAACACTCAGAATACATCAGAGAAAGGGCTCTGATACAGAACGTTTACATGCATTTTAATACATTTATCCTGAGCTTCAGAAATTTTTGATGTTCACTCATAAGTAGCATAGATCTTGCAGGAACATGTCAGAGCATCATTAATATGAAATGGATGAAAAAGCATAACCACAAGTTTTAATGTTATTGGTGTCATTTTAGACGCAAACTTCAATGTAGCATCCCAAGTTGCATTGTAACTACAAAATACACTCTTTGAAGTTCCCATTGCTTGGAAATGTTGGGCCAACCCAACCACGGTTTGGTCTTCATGATTCATGAAGAGGGCTTTATTAATTCCTAACTCTATTGTTTATTTTCTTCAATTCAAGCAGATTTGTTATTTCGGTTCCTTGAAGAGGTTTGAATTGACTCTGATCTTTTTATTTACTCTGACTTAAAGACTTTGGTCCATTTTGAGGTTAAGACTGAGCTTGGAAGTGTAGGCACACTCCCGACACCTAAATTAAAGGGAATTGTGTGTCTAACTCCCATACACAGCTTTGAAAATTGAGTCCTCCAATTTGACTTAGAGTTGTGTTGTAGGGACTATGCACAAGTTAAGAGTTATATCCCGGGTTTGGTATGGCAAAGAGGGACTAGATGCATCTCAGAAGAGATTTGGATCTTTAGTGAGTTACACCAGCTGGTGATCTAGTTTCTAGCTTGAGTTTACAGTGAAACACAGAACCAGTTGTTTCACATGGAAAAAGGTTCAATTGAAAACATTATGAACAGTTCTCCTTGAGTGCTTTTAGATCTTTATTCACAAATTCTATTCACCCAGAAGAGGAATATTTGTTTTGATGAGTCAGGACTATATCATTAGTGTTTGTTTTATTTGTTCATTATTGTCAACCCACGTGGCATAGGGTAAGTGAATAGGCTTTGTGCCTAGACTGCTAAAAGTTTGAGACAATTTCATACAGTTGCATCAGATATAGTTGAGTTCCTAGCAAAATCACCATTTTCAAAGGCCAGGCACTGCCCACATGCTGCTTTGAAAATTCCTCTTGAAAATTAGCCAGCCCAATCCTATGCAGAAAACCCAAAAGAATTTGAAAATTTCTTGTGCCTCTAATCCAGGGCTACTGGCTACAGACAATGGGGAAAGCTCTCATCAAAGTTGTGAATTTGGTATGACTTTGCAAATAACACGATAAGACGTTAAAAAAGCCTGATTCTCAATCTCTCTGTCCCTTCACGTGGGACAGGAAGAAATGAAGAGTAAAAGTTGTCTTGAGCTACCTTTGTACTCCCCATATTCTGGGGCAGCTGGAGACCTGGCTGGCCTCTGGAATTAGAACAGCCTCAGGGCTGCTTTAAATTATCCTTTATTTTCCATGTCTCCCTATAACCTGGGAAGATGAGAATAGCCATAGGGCAATGGGCTCCAGTCATGCCTTGGATATACCCACTCCTTCCCACTCTCCAGGTCCAGCCCACGTGACATGGTCCCTACACTGAGGAGCGGGATCAGGCCTGAGGTAGAGCTACCAGCTCTGCACTAGCCAGAGGTGGGGGGAGGGATGCTCAGGGGCTATTTCTGCCCACTTTACAGAGACAGAGTGGCTTAAGGGAGACGTAATGAAACAGACAGACTTTTGGAGTATAGTCAGCAGTCCATTCCATGACTGCTGACTCCAGGCCAGGACATAGGGAGATGTTAGGTAGGTCAGTCTATGGCCTTGTCTACACTACAAGTTTAGGTTGACTTTAGCAGTGTTAAATCAGTATAACCCTGTACCTGTCCTCACATGGATGCCTTTTCCATCGACTTACATCTCTTACAATCGATTTCTGTACTTCTCCCCACAAGGCTTCTCTGATGTGCAGTGCCTCCTGCTGCGCTCTTCTACTTGCCCTGGTGTCTGACTGCTCATAAGCAGTGGAAAGGTGATTTGCCTCAACCTCCCACCCCACCATAAATGTTTTCCCCTTGCTCTCACAGAGATTGTGGAGCACACAGCAAGCAGCAATAACAATGGGCATATTTTTTCTCTGTGGTCTGTATGAGTCAGTAAACTGCACCAGCGAGCTTTTAAACGGCCAAATGTGCACCATTCTGCACTTGCTCAGCCTATAGTTGAACTGTTCCTTACTCCTGTGTACGGCTTCATGAGCCAGGGTGCTAAGAGAGAGGCTGGGCATTTCAACATCCCCAACAGTAATTTTCTGGTCTGGGAAGTAAGTTCCTTGCTCCAGCTGTTTAGAAAGCCTAGAGTTCTTAAAGATGCGAGCATCATGAACCTTTCCCGGCCATCCCACATAGATGTCGGTGAAACGTCGCTTGTGGCAACCAGTGCTTGCAGAAGCATTGAAAAGTATCCCTTGTGGTTTATGTACTGCCCGCCCTCAGGGTCCGATCCCATGATAAGGATATGCGTCCCATCTATAGCCCCACCATAGTTAGGGAATCCCATTGCAGCAAAGCAATCAACTATAGCCTGTACATTTCCCAGAGCCACTACCCTTGATAGCAGCAGGTCAATGATTGTGTTGGCTAATTGCATCACAACAGCCACCACTGTAGATTTACCCACTCCAAATTGATTCCCGACTGACCAGTAGCTGTCTGGCATTGCAAGCTTCTAGAGGGCTATCGCCACTCACTTCTGAACTGTGAGAGCTGCTCTCATCTTGGTATTCTTGCACTTGAGGGGAGGGGAAAGCAAGTCACAAAGTTCCATGAACGTGCCCTTATGCATACAAAAGTTCTGAGCCACTGGGAATCATCTCAGACCTGCAGCACTATGCAGTCCCACCGGTCAGTGCTTGTTTCCTGGGCCCAGAATCAGCATTCCATAGCATAAGCCTGCCCCATTGCCACCAAAATGTCCAAATTGCCGGGTCCCGTACTTTCAGAGAAGTGTGTGTCCATGTCCTTAACACTGTCTCACTCTCATGACAGCGCTGTCGTCACCTTCTCACCTTCTTTTACATGTTCTTCATAAACTCCACTACAATGTGCAAGGTGTTTACAATGGCCATAACTGCAGCGGTGATCTGAGCGGCTCCATACTTGCACTGCTATGGCATCAGCACAGGCAATCCATGAAAAAGGGCACGAAATGATTGTCTGCCATTGCTTTCATGGAGGGAGGGTGGGGCACTGCAGGGGGTGCTGGAACTATGGGATAGCTACCCACAGCGCACCGCTCGGAATGTCGACACTTGCCATGGTACTGTGGGCGAACACTGCCGACTTAATGTGCTTACTGGAGAAGCACACACTCGACTTTATGCAATCTGTTTCCAAAAATCGACTTCAAGATAATCGGCTTAATTTCATCATGTAGACATACCCTATGATCCAGTGAAAACCACAGGTCTGTCTGTTTGCAGCAGCCTCAATCAAGAATCCCCTTTATATTCATTGCAGCTGAGTCCTTTCTCTTCCCAGCTGCAAGGGACATTAGCACTCATCCTATCAGCCCCTCCTGATGGACTCTTCCCACTCACGAATGCTTGACTTTCTTCCTAAGTGGGGCAGCTGAGGCTGTCTCCAGTAGGAGGCAATCAGCTGAGTTGCTCTCTTCCCTCTGTCACACTCCTCCCTCAGGAGTGCCGGCCTGGATGGAGCATTTTGATCCTACCTTCTCACCCCTCGCTGGGCTCAGGCGCTAATGGACATGTCACACCTGGGCTGGAGCACACTCTAGTGACACATTCCTGGTGCAGAGGAAGCAAGCTATCAGCTTCTTATGGGAGCCGCCAGTTTTGTCCAGCCCTTGGCAGCAGGGTGTGTATCTCCTCAGCATGTTTTCCTTGAACAGGCTCAGCTCTGGCTGCAACCTGCACTCTGAAAGACAGTTAAACAACACAGGAATTCAGGCCCATTACAAAAATGCTCCAGTGAAGTATCAGGCCAGCTATGCTTCTTGTAATAATGAGGCGTCCAATCCAGACTTCCCTCTCCATCACCCACCCTCTTCCCCAGCCTGTGAATCCCTCCCCCTGTTCCTTCCTGCCTGCAGCACATTATTTATTATTTTCATCTCCCTTATGAGAGCCATCCTGTATTTGTTCCACTTCCCCCTCCTCACCCTGGCCTTCAACCATTGGCTGTAGTGCTGGTGTCTGAGGGGCACCGATGGACCGCTATATAACTTAACCAACCCATTCAAAGCCACTTCAGCAGGTAACGCGCAGTCAGTCTTGGCGACAGCGTCCTCACCCAGCTCATGCACATTAAAGAAAATTCTGGGATCTAACGTCCTTGGGGGCTCCAAACCAAGCCCAGCTGCCTATCCAGAAAGAAGGAGCCATTAGAGTGAATGAAATGAATCCAAGGAGCCTCTGAGTTCCTAAGGACGAGGAAGGTAACTTGATCCTGATGAAGCCTGTGTAGTTCCATGCTGTGTTTTGCAAACAGGTCAATCCAACAGTTGAACCTCCTAATAAGAATTTTTGCATGTTTGAATGTCATTTTCCCTCTCTCCCCGCCATCCCTCTTCTGGGTGACAAGCTAAAAAGGAGGTTGAGAACTGCTTGAGATGTTCCTGAGGTGTGTGTGAGAAAGAGAGTGTGTCTCTTGGAAAGCAAGAAAGGAAGTTCAGAGGTTTATAGGGCAAACCCTGCATTTTCCCCTTGTTTGTTTAGGAACTTGGTTGTGTTCAGACACAATAGACATCTGGGCACATGATGTTAATACTCTGCCCTTTATTTCAGTTCTCTTTCATGGCAATTGGTGTTTATCTCCAGAAAGTTTCTTACCCTGTTGTCTGCAGCATAATGTCAGGTTTGTCCAGGAAGAGCACACACCGGCAGTGCTGCTGGGTAAAGCAGGTACATACGGCTGTCCCCCTGAAATCAGCATGTCATCATACAGCAGGTAGATAAGGGAGAGGCTGCATCAAAGTGAATGGCTAACTAAGGATCTAGCAGGTTCATCCTTACCTCAAGAGAGGTCTTAATTCACAGGCTTATGCCAGCTCTGAGATGCAAGCATTCTGTATGGAGTGGAGCTGTGGTGATCTTTGTTCCATTTGTGGCTAGCCTCCAATCTGAAAACTGTTTCAATGAAGGCTACCTCAGGAGTGTAAACTGACCATAAGCTTATGTGGATTAATGTATGCTCTGTAGCCTCCTCCCAAATACATCCATTGGAGAGTGTGCTGGAGATTAATGCTGAAATTTTTACACACATGGTGTATATACTAGTGTGAGGGTTTTACTGCAAAAAACTCTAACATTCAAGAATTTCAGGTGAGTTAGTGGCTCTCCTGTGAGGAGTCTAGTTCCAGCTTAGTATCGGTATAATTCTGATCGATATATTTCATGCTATTTAGAAGGAAACGGAGTAGAAGTTTAGGCACAAAGGTGCTACACTGGCAGCTAGTTTAATTTGGCACAGCTCCACAACAGCTCAAGATCTGGCCCAGCTTTTAGTGGGGGGAGGGTTACACAACCAGATAGTAATAGAAGTATTTTCATCAATTGTTTTAGTCCAAACAGTTTTTGTTTGCATTTATATGTTTCCCTGCAGTGTTGACAATGCAAACATTGTAGCATTGCACTAGTGCATGAGACACAGAAAATGACACTGACCAGTCTGTTTTCATTGTTGGAGCTGAGTGAAACGCAAGAATTACATGGAAAAAACACAAAATCAAAAAGGAAGAATTAGAAGAAAGCCCGTTAGGATTTAGTAGGAAATGCTACTAACCTTTAAATAACATTTTTAACCAATCCATAGATTTCTAGCAAAGGGATATAATTTTCTGTTAGTATCTATAAAATGGTTTAAAGATTCTACAGAGAGGATCTCATTCTCCATTAAACTCTCTAGCTTTCTACAGAAATTTCTGTATACCACTATTGAATTTCTAGAGAATGGTATTGGTTTAATTCTTCTTATTTTTCCAAAAAAAAAGAATGTAAATGATTCGGTCAGTATGGTAGTTAATGGAGTTGCTAGTAACATCAGGATCGATTTTTTTATTATTATTATTATGAGGAGTATAGCATGGTCCAGGGATTTTACCCTTGGCTTTTTTAGTTGATTTGCTGGGTGTCCTTGGACAAGTTTCTTCCCATCTGTGCCTAAATTACCCATCTGTAAAATTAGGATAATGAAGTATGGACCGTATCCTTCATCTGTTAGTCCTATAAAGAGATGTTACAGTGATTGCTTATCTGAATGATCTCCCTTTAAAAGCGATTGTATTGCTTCAGACCTGTCAGGCACTCACAAGAGCCTGAAAAAATGAATCAACAAAGATACTTTTTCATTAACTTCTGGACTTTCAGACTTTTAAGACCAAGCAGGAACAGTCGCTGCTTTCAGTTAATTGTTTTACAAGGACCTTGTAGGAAAGAATATGTAGGGATTGGAACTACCTAATCAGTCCCCCTTTACTCAGCTGGCTGTCCCATTAAAATATATGGGGCTACACACTTGCATAAAAATTGTAGGACCAAAGGTTGGCAAAGCAAAAGGGGACAGCATTCGGTAGCAGGCAGCTCTTGTGCTAATTACTACTGTATGATAACTGATTTTTTGGTTTGTTAGCAATTCTGAAAAAACATTAAAAAAAGTTTCAGGTTGAATAAAACATTTCATTTTGATTTTAATTTAAACATTTTAATTGAAAAATTGAAACATTTTGTTTCAAAAATGTCAAAATGATTTTTTTTTGAATGAAGCAATTTGGAAAAAGTGACGCAAATTTTCAAAATGTTTTGATAACACTGAATTGGCATTGTTTTCCAAACAAGATTTCACTCAGTTCTAGTGCTAATGTAATTAAGAGAGCAGCATAAATGTACCTGTGTTTGCTGAGTGTCCCTCTGCTATCTGGTTAACAGCTGATAAATGTCTTTTACTCCACTGAATTTCATATGTAAGGATCCCCCACTATCAGCCATGTTGGAATCTTGGACTCTTAGGGTCAAAGCACAGACCTCTACAGCTTGATCTTAACGAGAATTTCTGTTGGCTGGCAGTATCTATTAGCCTATAGAAGGACTAGCCCCCAGAGAGGAACACAGAGCATCTAGTCAGTATCTTACGTTAGCCTGGCACAAAGTGCTGCACACAATTAAATAATATTGGCACACAGAATTTTCAAATATATAATTTTGTTTGGCTAAATGCTGCCATTTCCTGGATGTGACATAAAACCATGGTCATGACCACTTGAGGTCACTAAAGACCTTATGTCACTTTTTGCATGAGATGGGGTATTAGCCATAGGACCTTGTATACTGTGATGATCAACAGACTGAATTCCCAGCTGGGATATATTATATTCTGCCTAAAATCCCAACTCTATTATCCTAGCAACTGAATATGATGTTCTTCACTTCCTGTCCTAAACTGCTGTGCAATTTTGCAATTGCTGCTCTTCACCACAGTGGTGGATGGAGTGATGCAGATATATCGTTTATCCATTTGTTATATTTGTAAAGCTGTTTGGACCCCTTCTGGATGAAAATCGCTATGCACATGTGTGATCATTAGCACACAGAAGCATCCAATTTTGACTTCCTTTCCACTATCATAAGCAGTTATAATACAAAGGAATTGTCTTTAAAAAGTAGCTTTTATTTACTAATTTCTTGAATAACCGCTACAGCAATTTGAATTCTCCAGCATCACTTAGAAGCTCCATTCTGTGATTAAAAAATTTGATTATTTTTTTATTATTCATATTTGGCATATAATAAAAAACAAATATTATAATCTCCTTCCCAAAGTTGTTGGTTTATAATTTAAACTACCAAGGACTCAATTTGCCTTTAGGATTAGAGTGTTAAAAGGAAGGAGAAACACTTTTGGAATGGTTCAATTTTAGTGAACTTTCAGCAGAACATAAGCAGACTGCCTCTGAACTGGTGAGCTTCTAGGGTCTGCAGCTCAAGGTCAGCTGGCTATCTAGGCTCCCTACCTCCCAACAAGAGTCTGGATAATTTCACTGCAGCTAGTTGTGCATAGTTGTGAAACTGACAAGAATCAATTCATTTCAGTCAGCAGTGACTGCCCCTGGGCCGCAGGGAATTCAGGAGCATATTTCATTTCCGAAACACTAGACTTTGTGGGATTTCAGTTCTATAAAAATGCTCTAGTTTTTAGCTTTTTTGCCCCAACTCAAGATAGAAAGGAGAAAAAACACTCCCTCTTCTACCTCTCCTGCCCCCACTCCCATTCTGAAACCAAGCAGCACACCTTGTCACTACCCTTCACATCCATCCCAGTCCCTGGTCCTTATCTCCATGCCCTCACTCCATACCCCTTTCCTGGAATATTGACCTGCCACATTTCTCCTTCCACTTGTTAGGCAAGAGTTAAAAATTTAGTTAGCAGCTAAGGTAAAAACAGAAACACCAGAGGCCCAAGGAAACTAGTAGCTGTAAACACTTGATAAATGTATATGGTCAAATGTCTGGCCAGTAACTCAGCTCTTAGAATAGAACAAACCCTCCCTTCACATCCCTCCAAGATATTTGTAAACACTCACTCCCACCCTACCCCTTTGCCTAAAGGGCAGTTATAATTGATGTAATCAAAATAGTTTTGATGCATATGTTCTGTTCTTGTCACTGTCATGTTAAGTGTGTTCTCTGTCTCTAAAACAATGTTTGTCTCTGGACAAACAAGATAAATGCAAATTAAATGATAAGAGAAAGGTATATAATTGGTCACTGTAACCCTACACTTTTGAAGCTGTTTATCAGTCTTCCCAGTAGTGTGAAATAAACATCTTCAGTATTGTCTAGGCCTGCCTGATTCTTGGGGAAAAGAATCTTCTTGCTTCACACACCCCATCCCTTACAGTACTCTGAATATCCCTGTCACAAATGGCCCCCATAGTTTAACCAGCAACTTGCTGGAGGTTATGGTCTTACTATGACCCCTACTGAAGTCAAAGTTCCTCTTGACTTTACTGGAGGAGGGATCAAGCCCTATGCTACTTTGTACAATGTTAAATACAGAAGGCCAAGTTCATATCTATTTATCTAATCAGCAGGGTATGGCCCTGGTACATCCCTGGTGTTAATTCTGTTATATTTGGCTCAGTCTGTTGCACGGTGGACTGTAGTTACCTAAAACTTATTTTATAATTGCAGCTAGCTAAAGCAGGAGGAAGGATGGTCATGTAATTAAGGCAATTGTGTAGGAGTCAGGAGATCTGGACTGCATTCCTGGCTCCACCATGGTTTTGTTGTGTGAGTTTGGAGAAGTCAAGTGTATCTGTGTCATTTTCTCCTCTCTAATATTAACCTACTGCCTGGGACATTGTGAGGTTAAATGACTTAATGTTTTGAAATCCTGAGATGTACACACTGCTATTTTAAAACAGTAGTCATGAGCTGGGAAGTGGAATAAGCACTAATGTGTATTATTTGCATTATGAAAGCACCTAGAGATCTCAACTGGGAGGCGAGCACCATTCATCAAAGCAGCATATTGCTTTAGGAGAGTTACATGCATCCACAAATATTTAACATGAATATTATGGGACATTCTGAAATTAAGCATTGCAATTAAAGAACTATACCAATGGAGGGGAAAAATGTTCTCCCATCATATTAATTGGTATTAGATATCTGATTTAAACACACCATAGTGAGAGAAAATCTTGTACTCTGTTCTCAGCAAATGTGGTCTATTCAGGAATGGATTCAGCCACATGGTTTCTTTTAGTACTACAGGGAGCCAGGGAGTGATTAAAATGTAAATGGAACATGCTGAAAATGAATCTTCAGCTGCTTCATGACTGCCTCATATGGCTGGGATGTTGGACAAATCTCTGCTGCTTCCCCATGCACTTTGAACCTTGCCAAAGGCTGGCTCCAATGCCTACTGAGGACAGTTGGAATATCTCCATTAGCCTCAGGTCTGGTTCCAATAGGACAGTGGGCACTTGAGAGAATGTCATAAAGAAGTGCGGTTGTGTGGGGTGTAGAGAAGGGTTTTACATTGGGTGTTGCCAAGGATATCAAAGAGGAAGGAAGATTCATTGTTTAGGGTGTGAGCCTGAAACGTGGAAAACCCAGGTTCAACTCCCTGCTCCCCCATGCACTGCCTGTGTGACTTGGGGCAAGTCATCTCATCTCATCTCACTGGTCTCAGTCTCCTCTCTGTACCATGAGAATTACAACACTGCCCTGCTACACGGAGGAGTTGTGAGGATAAATATATATTAAAGATTGTGAGGCACTCGAATACTATGGTGATGCCTAAGCTAGATGGATATTACTGGTCTCTCTTACTGACTAGCATTTCTTCTGGGTTTTAGAATGAGAGAAGATTGTTTAAAGATAAACTCAGATTTAATTATCTGAGACCAAATTATAGATGGAAGGAGTGTAGGGGCATGTGATGACAGCCAGCAAGACATAAAAGGCAGGCCTGAGATCAGTGCCTGTTGGCAAACCTCAGACTCACAGCATTCAATCTGGTTTTGTTCAGAGAGCAATAAGATATGGAATTCTCAACAGGTGACTGGCCTATTCTGCATTGGTTCTTGAAACACTGATAGGTCTTAACTAGCGCATTTCAACCACAGATCTCAGAGTACCTTATAACTGAGGGTATTAGCTACATTTTAGAAACAAGGAAAGTGAGTTACTGATGGTAAAGTGACTTGACTGAGGTCAGATAGCCAGTCGATGGCTGAGCCTGACTGTCAAGCTTCCACCGGGCCAGGCTGAGAAGAAACATCTCTTTGTGTTTCACATGCCGAAAATGCTTTGTATCAAACACATCCCAAAGTGTTCTACAGACTATATGAAGCACTTTGCCCATCACTTCAAGGCAGCAACCTATAGGGAGAATTTTCTGGGAAAATTTACAGTGCAGCTAAAAAGTTGTTTTTCTTCAGAAAAGTGTTTTGACATAACATTTTCAAGCAACTACAGTAATTACCTAGTTTGGAAGTGAGCCTGGACACTGGGGTTCACACCCTTACACCTGTGACAAGTGCCATGGGATTTTCACTGACCACATCACTGGTTCATACTTCATCTGATATACTGCTCTGCCTATGGCACAGTGCAGCACACTGAGCTGTTAGCCCACTCTTGGTCCGAAGTGAAGAATGCCAACTACAGTACTGAATCAACACTTCCACTGGAAATAAAACCAATTTTGTTGTTGACAGCATACCTCAAAATACAATATAGCTCCATTTAACCAGTCTCTGGACTACTCATGATCCATGAATCAATGTGCATCATGCATTGTCTCCCTACGTCTTTGGGAAGATAGGACTTCTATTGTACTGAGCAAACTGGCCTTTGCTTGAGATCTCAGCTTAAAGCGATATAGCTGCAATACCCAAAATAAATCATTTTAGAAGGGGAATAAGAACTGGGCAGTGCCTGAGTGGGAAAAGCTTTTTGCTGAAATACTGAATTAAAAGGATTTCAAACACAGCAGCATTTTTTATATTTATGATATTTAAAGAGGTTAGTCCGTGTTAGAGTGGGTCACTCTGATTCAAGGGTGTCTATTGCTCTGAGGATGGACTATATCCAAAGCCATCGAAGTCAGTGGAAAGACTTCCACTGACTACACTGGACTTTTGGTCAGGTCATATGAAAATAATGATAGTGGAGTTTCTTTACTAATTCATCATTCAGTTCCTCTGTTTCATTGTGCTTCCTCTTCTCCCTATAACTGGTTTCCCCCCGATTCCTTCTCAACAGGAGAAGCCAAGACTCAAACAGACATCCATATTGCTGCAAGCAAATGTACATAGGAATCTGGCTGGGGTTTGGTGTTCTGTTCTCAATGGCTAGAATCCCAACTTCTGTAGCACTATCCATTTGCCTGACTTGCCTGTTCTCAAGCGTCTGCAGTCAGACTCCAAGGAACATCAAGGAGAGCACAATGACATTTAAGGTTCTACACCAGGAACAGGTTTACAGTCTTGTCCAATCGACCTTGTTCCAGGATGTCAGAGTCTCCTCCAACCAGTCAGATGATGCCCCTGGGAACGCCCAGTCACAATTATCCCTACCCACTATGTGCATAAAACCTGCTGAAATCAGACACATCTTCAAGTACATCAATACCATCGTGTCCTGCACCATCTTCATAGTGGGCATCATCGGCAATTCCACCCTGCTGAGGATCATTTACAAGAACAAATGCATGAGGAATGGGCCCAATGTCCTCATTGCTAGCTTGGCTCTTGGGGACCTTCTCTACATCCTCATAGCTCTTCCCATCAATGTGTACAAGGTAGGCACCATGGGGCACTAATAATCTTGCCATTTGGGGAGGGTGCAACAGGGACTTCAACCCTCCCATGTTACAGTACTCAGATCCTACCACGATGAATACCTGGACAGATAACACTGGTTTGAGTGGCCAGTGCACACCAAGAGGTATGATAACTATATAAAAATTTCTGAAGCAACTGTCAGAGACAGCACTGTGCCAGCAGAGAAGGCATTGTGTTGGGACACAATAAACTTGGTTCTCATCTGAAATCTGTCACTGACCTACTATGGATAAGTCACTACAGTCTCTGAGCCTCCATTGTCCTTATCTATCTTGGGCGTAAATTCTTTGGCAGCGACTGTCTCTCCCTAAAGACAAGGCTTAGTACAATACAGTCATGGTGAAGACCTGGAGCAATGAGTGCCACCTGCTGCAGAGATGGATTCTAGGGTGGTAAAGGGGGACACAATGAGGAAAATGCAATTATTTGAAGAAACAGACAGGCCACATATTAGCTGTGAGGTTGATTGGATCAATGAACAATCTCTCCAAGGAAATGGTAAAAATTATTCAGCACCAGACTGGAGAACAATTCTGTACTGACCAGGAGGCAGACTAGCCTCCTAGCCAAAGCAAGGACTGCTGTAATAGGGGGTCAACTGGGGCCTTACCCCAGTCCCAGAAATGCTTGCAGGGCACTAGGGCACATGCACTCACCCACCAAGTGGCAGGTGGAGAAAAGCTGAGGTAGAGAGATAGGGAGGGGAAGGGGCAGAAGCACCCAAAGCAGGGACCTCTAGACAGTGGAAGAACTTTCTGCTCTTCTGCCTGGATGGTCTCTGCCCTGGCTAATCGGCTCTTGGCTCCAGCCCTCTCCTTTACGTCCCATCAGCTTCTCTCCACACGTGCCCCTCTTACCTCTTCTCTGCCCTATCTTCTCACCCCCTCTCTTCAAGTGCCCTTCTCCTTCACTTCTCTTTCCATTTAGCTGATTCCCTCCTATGGAAAAGTACCTAAAAACAAAACAGTAGGACTACCATGCCATTTGCTGCCATCCCAATTACTCTTGCTGCCATGTTCTACCCTGTCCCTCAGTTGATGTCTATCTGGTCTGTTTAGACTGTGAGCTCTGTGGGGCAAGGAATGTCTGCTACTCAGTGTTTGCACAGTACTTAGCACAATGGAACCCCACTCTTGGTTAGCTGTCAGGCGCTGCCATAATAAACATGGTTAATAAGAATTAGCAAGAGGTGACAAATCCTCAAGGTTTCCTGTGGGTCCTGGCAGTCTGTGGGATGAAGTGGAGATAGCACAGAGGCTGAATGATCCTATTTGTCCTGCTACAGAGGGAGAGTCACAAAACCTGAGATTTGTTCCCAACTCCGTACAATTGTGGTCATATCACTTCCCCTCTCCATGCCTCAGTATCCCCATAGATAAAATTCTTAAATGGAAAGGTAGATGAGCATTACTGAGCTCAATGGATAGAGCATGCCAAGTGTCGTTACTGAGCAGGAAGTAGTGTTCCCAGCCAATGGGAGCTGTAGGAAGCAGCGCGGGTCACGCCACTGCTTCCTACAGCTCTTACTGGCCAGGAATGGCGAACCACGGCCAGTGGGAGCTGTGGGCGGCCGAACCTACGGCCACTTGGGTAGACAAAACATCTTGTGGCCAGCCAGGGGCTTACCCTGGCCAAGCCACGAAACAAGTTTTGGGAACCCTTGCTCTATGCTGATGGGAGAGAACTCTCCCATTGGCAAAATAAATCCACCTGTGCAAAAAGCAGTAGCTATGACAGAGGGAGAAGCTTTCTCCCTCTGACATAGCACTGTCCACACAAGTGCTTAGGTCAGAATAACTTACATTGCTCGCCGGTGGGGGGGTGCTTTGTCACATCCCTGAGCAACATCAATTATATTGACATAAGTGCTAGTGTTACAAGCCCTCCGAGCGAGCCTCCTAGCCTGACGCCATAGACTTTTGCTGGTGGGGATTGGGCTGGCACATTAAAAATAACTGTAGAGATATTTCGGCTCAGCTGAGGCTCAGGCTCTCAAGTCTACCTCAACCCCTAGGCACTTATATCGGCGAGAGCAAGGCTGTAGTGTGGACTCTGACGTAGTTATGTCAACATAAGCTGCCTCACATCAACCTAACTCTGTAGCGTAGACCAAGCCTCACTCTTAACGCAATGTTGCATTGTTCCTTTTTTGCACATGTGCATATAATTCAATTATCCTAATGTACAGCAGTACAATTGTTCCAGTATAAGCCTGAATCAACAAGCCCCGTAACTGGATTTCAAATGATGATGTTCAATTATAAATTAACTTAACAATTTAGCATGAGTATGCTATCCTACCCAGTTAGAGACTGTGGCCTTAGTAAACTCAATGGACCAAATTAAGCCCTGGTATAATGTCATTGAGTTGAATTTGAGCCAGTATGTTAGAATAAAATGAGTCCTCTCTAATCGTAGAACAACTTATTTTTAAACCTTTATGGGTGGCTACTAAGGACCAACCTGGATTGCCTTACACAAGTAAGGGTTTCCATTGAAGTCAAGTGAGTAAGGTAGAACAGAATTTGTCCTCTAGCAAATACAAGATTATAAACTGGTTAGTTTATTCCCTAATGACAAATCTTGATCTCAGTCAAGTTTAATTAGGTTCTGATCCTAAATGTTTCCTTGATGTTTGACTTCTCTGAGTCTGTTCAGTGACTTCTGAAACCTCAAAGGGTGCTCTGTCAATTAGAGCCCTCAGGAAGTTGGCTGTTTTTATGCTTTTAGGCCTAGATCCTCAGAAGTATTTAGACACCTAGACTCCCGTTGATTCCGATGGGAGGCAGGGACCTAAATGCCTGTGAGGGTCTGGGCCTCAGTGTCATGCAATAAACTACTGGCCATTGCAGCTAGTGCTGCATGGAGGAGTTGGTGTTGAAATCTACATTTAGATGAACAGTAAGTTCAAGTTTGGATGCAAGGCTGAATCCAGGCTAGGCTGGAATCTGATGGCACTGAAATTCAACAGCTGTTCTGTGAGATTTCAGCAGCTGCTAAAGATGAGCCCCTGGCAAATGTGAGCCCAGCCCAGAACCCAACTGCCAGCAGGGATTCAGGCCCACAGGGATCAAAGTTGAATTCTGTACAGCTCAAAAAATGCCAGTGTTTGGGGTCAAATACTGGTTTCTGGATCACCCCTCAGCACAATAAACCCTCCTCCTAAAAGTGTGCTCATGGGAGAGGAATCATTCCAGTGTGACAAGCCATTTTACAATCCCATGCTCACACAGCCCCAGAGAGGTCACCCCGAATCCTAGTGGAAGTAACATCCAAGTGTTTTATAGCAATGTCTCCTTTCAATGAAGTTAACAACCTGATCCAAAAAGTCTGACAGGGCCTGTTACTTCTTCATCTTCTTCCTCAGCTGTTAGCAGAAGACTGGCCATTTGGGGTCCAGGTATGCAAGCTGGTTCCATTCATTCAGAAGGCATCTGTGGGCATCACTGTCCTCAGCCTCTGTGCGCTCAGCATAGACAGGTAATGAACCTGCTGTCACCACCGTGTTCTGCACCCAGATCAGTTTAATCACAGCTTATCCCTTTGCTGTCCTCGAAGCAGCCAGTTGAAGAGTGGACTCATGCTGGCGTGCCCCCTCGTGGCTAGGGATGGCATGGCTGGCTCTCCTCTAGCTCCCCCTATAGACAGTTGCTCCGGCCCTGCTGTGTGTCACATTTAGTCACTCCCGCCTTGGGGATAAACAAAGAGTTCAATAAATTAAACTCAAATCAGTAAACGTGTTGCCCTGACCTGGACACTTCAGGGCTATCCTCAGGAACTTGGCAGAACCACACCTCCTAGTGCTGTCTCTCTGGTTCCAAACTCAATTGACCTTTTTCCCTTTGTGCCATGAGGTTCACACTGCATTAGTCCTGGAGGACAGGGGAACTCAGGCCTGCCCTCTACTCTGAGTTCCAGGCCAAGTATCCTGTGGTGAGCAGCTGAGCTCTGCTCCCTTGGAGTTCAGAGCTGTCTCCCTGGATTTCTTCCTACTTTGGCCCTTCCCACAACCCCTCCCTGGGTTGCCTGCACACCTGCCTCTCTCCAGGCTCCATGTCCACTCTCCAGGATGCAGAGATGGACTGCAGAGCTGTTCACCCCTCTCCCTACAGCCTGTGCTACCCCCTTGATGTGCACCACCCAGCTTTGCCCCCACCTGGGCTTCACCACCCACCCTCCCAGTGCAATCAGAGTGCTATTTGCTCTTAGTCTCCAGTTATCTCTTCCATTGCCATAGTGAAGCCCACTGGTCTCACTTGGTCCCTGCTTCCCCTTGAGCCAAATTCAGCGAAGATGCTTAACATGCTGTGAGACTCACTCAGACCCTCTGATGCCCAAGGCAGTGGGGTAACTGACATGCAGGGGAGATGGAAGATGCTCTAAATCTAAGGGAGGGTTGGGGCTACTTTAATTTGCACTTTCTCATCCCTCCAGCCAGTTGCTTTTCTTGCAGCTCTCTGCCCCCTGGACCCTTCCATGTGTGAGTATGACAGAGCATGGCCTGCACTTGCCCTCTTATAGCACAGCATGGTCCTATGTGTTCTGCCTCAGTTTCCCCCCAGTGCCCTGTGACATGCCCAGCTGTAATAGCAGCCTGGCCCTCCAGTCAACTGAGCCCAAAGCACCTGACCTGTTGGGGAAAGAGTCCTGCAAAACAAAGCTCAAAAGGTACAAGACAACAAACTCTTTCACCAGTCAGGCTGCACCTTCAGGCTCTGCTCCTGTAAGTAATGACCAGCCATGCACTCTGGCTCTGCACCTCTCAGATACATAGTTCAGATTCAGACACTGTCTTCTTGGCTCAGTCCTTCCTTTCACTAACCCTTTCTTGCCAGTCAGACACCAGTTGAGAGATCAGTAGAAGCTGCCTGTCTGCACTCTTCCCAGGCCCCAGCTGGATTTCCCCCCTCCTTCAGACCAAACCCAGCACTGGTCCAGAAAGGGTGGCTTCCTTAGCCCAAGACTTACTTTAGCCCTTTCCAGTGGGAGACAGGACCAATGTTCCCTCTAATTTTTGGCAGGCCGTATGCATAAAAAAATTCTTCTGTGCAAATTTTTGTGCACGCAGTGTTTTGCTATGTGCGTGGGGTTTAGGATTCTAAATCCCATGCACAGCTTAGAGGGAACAGTGGACGGGGCTCTCACCCTGTTACAGTGAGTTGCAGCATGTGAAATGAAGGTAGTAACATATTGTTGTGTCCGGCAGGTACAGGGCGGTGGCCTCCTGGAGCCGGATCCAGGGCATAGGAATCCCCATGTGGAAGGCAGTCGAGGTGATGCTGATCTGGGCTGTGGCTATCATCCTGGCTGTCCCTGAAGCCATTGCCTTTAACATGGTAGAGCTGAACTATCGCGAGGAGATGCTCTGGGTCTGCATGCTGTCCTCTGAACAGAACTCCAGATTCATGCTGGTGCGTACTCCATCCCTGATCTAGTGAGGAGGAGGCACTCCCCTTCTGGTGCTCACTTCCAGCATGCAGATGGGAATGGATGGTGCACGGCCCCTCAGTGCCAGTGAGGCGATAACAGTACTGGGAAAAGCTCCGGAGGGAGTGGGCTCATGTGTATCCAAGCTGCAAATCGCAGTGTGGAGGTTGGATATAGAGCTTTGGTTCAGACAATTGTGGAGACAGAAGCCAGGTGGGATCTCGATCTAGAACCACATTTTTCTTAAATCAGATCATGGGTTTGGATTTGGACTCTTCTATAACCCCAGCCTCTCAGTCTGGAAACCTGTGTAGAAATCAGGCTGTCTTTTGAGGTTCCTTGTACTTAGTGATTTCTCCTGTGTTTGAAATGCTATAAGAGCAACATCTCTAATGATTTGGGGATCCTTTTGTTTCTGGATGAAACCAAATGAGTGGGGAGCACAGACAAGTGTAAACATCTTAAAGCAAATTAAAAGTGAAGGGAACTGGACTGGCCTAGCCTCCATGCATGCAGTATAGGGCCTGTGACACTGGATTCAGAGCTAGTCAAAATTCAGTGACACTGAAACTTTTTGCAAATTTGTGCAGATTTCACCAAATTGTTGCTGTCAAAAAACCCACAGACAAACCCTCAAACAAAACCCTAATCAAAACATTTTGTTTTGTTATTTTCAAAATGTTTTTATTGTCTCTTCACAATTACTTCATTTCAAAATGTCCTTCAATTTTATTTTTAAAACATTAAATGTTAAGAAAACCTCAAAATCAAAAAGAAACATTTTGTACCCGCCTCCCATCCCCAAATGCATTTTTTGGCCATTTCAGAATGGCCAGTGCACCAAAGATCCACTTATTTGCACTGCTTTACCACAACTAACATTTTGGATGTTTACCTGCAGAGACAAGAAGTGTAGAACTGAGCTGACCCTCCATTTACTTTTTACTTCAACTTTACAGAGCTGAGATCATAATATGTGGGGATAGAAAAAATCCCTAATGAAGCATCAAAATGTATCCCCTTCCAGGACAGGATAGAGTTCTGCATGATATTTTGACTTATGATTGCTTCTTGCCTCTGGGTGCTGTATTTGATCTGGAGGAATAAGAAAAGGGTGCTATTGGAAGGCATATTAATCAGCAATAAGCCATCCTCTAACTATTTTGGATTAGGAGACCTAATG
Organism: Dermatemys mawii; assembly: GCA_007922305.1. NCBI lineage: Eukaryota > Metazoa > Chordata > Testudines > Dermatemydidae > Dermatemys > Dermatemys mawii. Next base: position 1,479,273 of record ML677490.1, read on the forward strand.
TAAACAATCTGACATCTACCTAATGCAAGGATTCTTGCACCTTCCCCTGAAACATCTGCCAGCGTCCTTGTAAAAGCCAAGACACAGGATTAGATGGATCCTGGTTCTGCCTGCAGCTGATTATTCCTGTTTCCTATTCATGTCTTTTCTGTTTTGTGTGTAGTTCTACAGGGATGTGAAGGACTGGTGGCTTTTTGGCTTCTATTTTTGCCTGCCTCTGGCATGCACCGGTGTCTTCTATACCCTCATGTCCTGCGAGATGCTGAGCAAGAGGAATGGCATGAGAATTGCCTTCAATGACCACATGAAGCGGGTGAGGGGATCCAACCTTCTGCCAGGCAGCCCACAGAGAGAGGATAGAGCTGCAGCACAAGATACCATGTACTGGCCCTAGTCCACAGTGGGTGTGAATTCCATGGAGAAGAACAAATCACTGGAGTTATGGAAATTGACACCAGTGGAGGCCTGGGGTTACTAGCTCTGTACAGCGCTTCTCTCAGTTTCATAGAGTTTAAGGCCAGAAAGTATCATCAGCTTATCTAGTCTGGCCGCCTGTGTATGACAGGTCACCACATTGCACCCAGATATCCCTCTCCTAAGCCCATAGACTTTAGTTAGACTGAAGAATTTCCTCAGGTGACTAAACTGTTGTGTGTCACAGGCAGAGAACAGGAGGGACCCAAGTTGCCACCAGTGCCCACGACCCCCTATGATTGGGCATTGATTAGGTGAGACATGCCTAGATGATCCCAGCAGGCAAACCATGCCCCATGTTGCAGATGAAGATAAATCCCTCCCACCAGGTCCCTGCCAGTCTGAGCTGGGGAAAATGCCCCTCTTCTGCCCAGTGGTGAGTGTCGCCAGAGTTTGTCTGGTACAACTCCAAGCACTAGCATTAAGGCTGCAAAACAGTTTGACTTTTAATGCATTATGCTTGTATTCCAGTAGTGCGTAAAAGGCAATGGCAATTAGGATCCCTTTGTGCTAGGCGTGGCGCATACCCGCAAGTTCCAGTCTCTGCCCTGAAGAGTTTACAGTCTAAATAAACAAGCCAGGCAAGGGGGGCAGAAAGGGCAAATTATTATCTCCATCAGACAGAAGAGGCAGGGAGGCCCAGAACTTCAGTGCCCCTTGTGGAGCTGGGCTTTAGTCCAAGATATCTTGATCTCCACACCACAGTGGCTCCCCTGTTCCATTCCAGAGCCACCCAGCCAATAACTACAAATACCAGTACAAGAGCAATCATAGAATATCAGAGTTGGAAGGGACCTCAGGAGATCATCTAGTCTAACTGCCTGCTTAAAGCAGGACCAATCCCCAATTAGATCATCTAACATATTTTTGCCCTATATCCCTAAATGGCACACTCAAGGATTGAGCTTATAACCCCAGGTTTAGCAGGCCAGTGCTCAGACCACTGCACTATCTCTCCTCCCTGAAGGGATTTGTATTACAGCAGCCTCAACTGAGATTAGGGCAGTGTTGTGCTGATGCAATCAGAGAAGGGTGAGAGGGGAAATGGAGGCATTTAAATATGAACTGACTTGCCTACAGAGACCAAGAAGGTCTGTGGCATACCTGGGACTAGAACCCAGCTCTCCTGACTTCCTAGCACTCTGCCCAATGGCTCTCACCCTCTCATGGTGTGTTAGGTTAGGTCTCCAGACCAGTAAGGCCCAATATGGCTGTTTTGGGGGAAGCCAAGGCCTCCCGTATATTTCTTATACAAGGGCTATAAATAGTCCTGTTTGTCTGTTATTTAAAGAAATGCTGTACAGGCAGTCCTTGGACTTACAACAAAATTGATTGATTAAAATTGCGTTATAAGTCAAAATGTTATAACTTAGAACTGCAATACACTCCACTGCAGGACCGAGCATCGTAAAATTGAAACTAATTGCTATAAGTTGAATCAGGGGGTCAATTCAGAAACATTGTAAGTACTGTTCATTGTAAGTCAAATGTTGTAAAGTCGAGGACTGCCTGTATTACTGCTGCAGCTGTGCATTCCTGTGGAGATATTACTATGTTAGTGGGCAGAAGGGTTGGCTTTGGTAGCCTAGTTGTGTGTTCACATCTCCTAATCGCTGCCCATGAAGCAGCATAGCAGACTCACTGCACTAGGAGAGGCTGGTGCTCAGCTTCCTGGCTTGCGTCTGATGTAAACTCTGTCTTTGGCTGTGCGTAGGTGAGTAAAGGAGACCTCATGCCTCATCAATGGAGGCTCTTGTGGGCCTCACTTCCCCTGCTGGCTAAAGATCACTGTAGGCCTGATGCAAAGCCCACTGAAGTCAATGGGAGTCTTTCCACTGAATTCAGAATGCTTGGGTCAGGTCCTTTGAGTGTTCACTAGTGCAAACATTGCTGACTCTGGCTGACCATAGAGTCTCTAGTCCCCACCAGTATTGTACTGCTTGTACTGTACCACCCGAACCCTCCATTCATGCAGTCATGTAAATTTCCATGCTGCTGGAGGTATGTAAGGATTTAAGAGGGTCTCCAACCCTTACCAGTGCTGTGCAATGATCATTCTGAGTGAGCAGTAATGCTGCCGGATGTGCTAAGGGATTTAAAGGACCCCTACAAGGGTTGTGCTAGTGCTGTTCTGCTTCCCCTCCTCAGTCAGGCTTATGCTGAGTGTGCACTCACCCATGTGTCTTCACTTGTGCATCTTAGCGCCGGGAGGTTGCCAAGACAGTGTTTTGCCTGGTGGTGATATTTGCGCTCTGCTGGCTGCCTCTCCACCTGAGTAGGATCCTGAAGAAGACCATCTATGACCAGACCAACCCCAACAGATGTGAATTGCTGAGGTGAGGAGAACCAGAAAGAGACTCCCACTTCTGTACAGTCTTGTGATCCCAGCAATATTAGTACTGGAGTCTGAATCCAGGCTGCTGACTGTGTAATTGTCCCTAGAACTTCAGCTGCTGATTTGTTTTTATTTGCTTAGTTTCAAAGTGAGGCATCCTTTAATAGACACAGAAAGGTGTGTGTGGCAGGGGAGATATTCCAGTGAGAATCATAGAATGTCAGAGTTGGAAGGGACCTCAGGAGATCATCCAATCCCTATTTTTGCCCCATCTTCCTAAATAGCCCCCTCCAGAGCTGAGCTCACAACCCTGGGTTAAGCAGGCCAATGCTCAAACCACTGAGCTATCCTTCACCCCCAGTATGGCTCTTGTAGGTGAGCAGGGAGCAGCTGTTATCAAAGGACAAGGCACATGTTTTGAGCTTAGGGAAAGCATGATGATTGAGGTTCAGTAATCAGATGTTATGCTTCCAGGCATGAGCTGATTATTGCAGGGATCAGCAAGCAAATATTTCCCTTATGTCAAAGCACTGTATAATTGGCTAGGTGTATTAGGGGATTGTTTTGCTTTCCTTCGAAGCTCTAGTCACTGCTTCCACAGAGAAGCAGGACAGTAGGCTAGACAGACCACTCCAAGTACACACATCATTCTCTCTCCTCTCCACCCCTAGTTTCCTCCTGGTGATGGACTACTTTGGTATCAACATGGCCTCCCTGAACTCCTGCATCAATCCCGTAGCTCTCTACTTCGTCAGTCAGAAATTCAAGAACTGCTTTCAGGTGAGAGACAAACACAGCTTGCTCAGACTTCCTGCATGTGTCATACCTGTTGTGGAGGCTCCAGAAGATGTCTCAGCTAGCAGGAGCATGAAACAGGGTGTGGGCTGAGCTTTGGAGGATGTTTATCACTGTAGTACAGAAGAACCTAGCAGTCCCAGGCAAGACTGGGACCCCATTTTGCTGGGCATGGTACATACACATAGTGAGAGACAGGACCTGAAGAGTTTACAGTTAAAAGAAATGAAACAGAGGCACAGATCAGGGAAGTGACTTGGCCAATGGCACCAAGTGGCAGAGTCAGGAATAGAACCTAGGTCTCCTACTTCTGTACAATGTCTAGTAGTTTATGCTGCCTCCCAGTATGTCCTTATGAATTCCCATTTGGAAAGGGATCAAAGTCAGATTCTTCCTAGCACCTCCACAGTGACCTATTTTTACAATGACTCAAAGGGTTTCCATTCTGGTCACTGATGGTCTCACTCCCATCTTGTGCTGCACTCAGCAGGGCTGTGAAGTGGAGCAGAGGGGTTCAATCTGGAGCCAGCAACAACTGGTGTGCCTGCAACATGAGCAGCAGCAGCAGCACACCATGCATTCCAGGAAGCACTGAAATGTGCCCTAAAGCACATGGGGAAACAAAGTCAAGTTTTTCTTCCGGCAGAATTTTGCTCACAAAATTTTACAATTCTGCATATTTTATTTGTCAAATAATATAATATAATCATGCCAGTTTCAATTATTTTGTAATTTATTTAAACTACAATACAATGAATGGAGAATGGAGTTGGGTCACATTAGAGGAAATCTCCAAACTCCCTTGTCTAATAGTAATGTACCGAGGTTTGATCCTTTATTTCTAGCTATTAGTCAACAAATATATGCAGCCATATGTTCAGTGTTATAGCATAGGCAACTGAAGAGCAAGTGAGAGCTGGGGAATCAAACTCTCAATTTATATTAGCTATTGACCATCTCCAAAAAGGTCAACACCAAACAGGTAATGGAGCACATTTTGATAGGAATTTTTTACAGTCCAAAAATTTAGACCATTTCTAATCACCAAAGCACCGTAAGCATTTGTAAGGTCATATTGTCTTTTACACCATCTGGCAATGTAAAGAGTCCTAAAACTTTTACACCTGTTTTACATTCCTGGGGGAATTAACAAAGATAATGGGAACAATTCACTAAGCAGGCGTGTTGCTACATTCTGCTCTGTCCCATTCCTACCTCCTCAGAAACACCCCAAAGCCTTGCCTCTCCATACCAAACATGCTGCAATAGTAAGCAAGAGGGACAAAGTGTCTCTGTCTCACGCACATCTACACAGCCTCCCGCCCCACCCCATCCCAACAGTGATTTACGTCTCTATCAGCTGCTCTGGAAACCAACCTGCCTGCGCTGCAAGGGAGGGACACATGACCGCTCTTGTGGGCTTCTCTTTGCTTCCCCATCAGAAGTAATTTTTCTGCAGGGAAGCAAGGAAATCTGCTGTGGACATGAATTCAGCACATGCGCAGTGATGCAGAATCCTCTCAGGACTAAAGTTTAAACTTTGTCTTCCCCTGGCCCAGCAGTCAAAGCATATGGCTACCAGACAATGCATGGGCTGAGATCCCTTCACACAAAGGGTGCTGTGGTCTTCAGTGCTTACAGTGTCGCAAGAGGTCTGATTTATGCTATGCCTTGTTCCAAATGGCTTTACATAACAACAAGAGCATCACAATGCCCTGGCCAGACTCTGCCTGGGAAGCTCAACCCTTAAGGGCATAGCCCCTAGGGTCACCAAACAATTTAAAGTATGATAAATTGAAGTCTGGTTCCAGATAATTTATATATATATATTCTCCCAGCCCAAGACCCTGCCAATCACTTACTCACAAGACCACCCTTCAGCTCGATAGTAATAAGGGATATTTCACCATGCTTTATTCCGTAGTCTCGGCTCCTAACCCCTCTCTGTATATCTCTTTCCAGTCTTGTCTGTGCTGCTGGTGCCAGAGACCAGCCTTGAGCAGCGCACCAACCGATGATAAGGGGTCTGTTGGGAAGTGGAAAGCCAACGGGCAGGAATTGGGGCTGGACCGAAGCAGCTCCCACTTGAGTAACAAGTACAGCTCTCCCTAAAGAACCATAAATCAACTGGAGAGCTCACCGCAAGAGCTGAAAGGAGCCAACCATCCCACTCACACAGTCATTTCCTGGCTGGCTCTGAGTCACTTGCTTTCCTTTCCTTTCCCAGATCCAGTGGAAAAATCAGCAGCACTTCACTTACCATTGACTAGGATGACCAAATGTCCCAATTTTATAGGGACAGTCCTGACATTTGGGGCTTTTTCTTATATAGGCACCTATTACCTCCCACCCCCGGTCCCAATTTTTTACACTTGCTATCTGGTCACCCTACCAGGGCCTTGGAACCTCACTTCTCATCTATTCCATTATAATCATCTTTTTTGTTTTCTTCAAAGGACTTTTTGGGCTTTAAATCCTGCTGGAGAAGCCGAGTGACCCATGGTGCTATCTGCCTCCAGACAGCGAGGCCACCAGATGCTGCGGGGAAGGGGGTGCTGTGGGTGATGTCACGTTTAAACTGACAAGGGACATCACTGGCAGAAATCAGTTCTGATCCTCCAAGCTGATATATTAAGAAGCCACGGTGAAACCAAAGCTGCTGCATTGCAGGCCCATAGCCTTCCCCACTTTGCTGCTGGGACACCACCACTAGGGGTGAAATTCACCCTGGACAGCCAGCCAGCAGAAGTCCGAGGCACCATTTTATCCTGTTTAAGCCCAGAGGGTGCCTGGGAACTGTGCTGCCCTCTACCCAGGGGTAAATTTCATCCTTTTTGTTTATAGTGTAACAACACAGTGATGTATATAGAATAGAGCTGCTTAGGGAATATTATATTCTTAACAGAAATGGGGTTAAGAAAATGTTCCTTTTTTTGAAATTGTAGCATACAAAGAAATGTACTGCTGTAGCTTCTCCCCTCTCCTTTCCGGCAGCTCCTTCCCAGTGAAAGCTGTGTCTGGTCACATTGGTGTTTGTAAAGGCAAGGACAAGAATGGCAGCCTTGGCTAGAGTCAAGGTAGGCCAAAACCAGGCACTGGTGGCTTTCATCCACCACTCAGCTCTGCCATATTGTCCTTAATTGCTATCTGCAGCACCCCATGTTGCTCCAGTTCTGGTCCCCTTCTGAACAGGAAAGATCAGCTCTGCTGGGGTTGTGCTAAGAACAGATGCCAGCAAGCTCACTGCACGTCACCTAAGTTAGGAAATGAACTAGAAGTGAAAGGGAACCGTTGATCACCATTGGGTCTGAGCAATGCTGGCTGCATGCCTAGCTACAGGACCATTGTATTGCATAAATTCATAGAGTCTAAGGCCAGAGAGGCCTGCTAGATCATCTGTCTGATCTCCTATACATCACAGGCCAGAAAATGTCATCCAGTTACTCCTGGCTTGATCTCATTGACTTGTGCTTGGTTTCAGCCTGTCTACCAGAAAGACCAGTCTTGATCTGCAGGCTTCCAGAGATGGCAAAGTGCTCCCTTGGTAGTCTGTTTGTGTGGTTCATCAAACTCAGGGACACAGTTTGGAGACCTCTAAGGAAACCCTAGGTGCTGCAAAAATTGGTGCTGGGGATTCTTTAGAACATGCTGATCCCTCTCTTGAAGTACTGAAACAGTGCTCCAGCATGGTGCTGCTGGTGCTGCTCTTTGGCAGACTAGCCATAAACCCAGAATTCTGCCCAATTGTGGTGGTCTACAGACCCATCGGTCTCCGTGCTAGCATCAGAGCTGGAAGCCCCCATGCACTGGGGCCAGATTCCAGCATAGGGCTTACAAGAACTGCTCAGAATATGGTGAAGAGCCTTGACTGACAGTTGATTAGTTCAGCCGGGCTTTCACCCCAGAGCTTCCACAAAGGAATAATCTGGTGTTTATTCCAATGATGTCATGAAAAGTTTTATGGAGAATTATCATGGGGCGGGAGGAGGTCAGGTTTTTCTCCTCCTTTCTTTCCTTTTCTTTTTTTGCCCCTTTACCCTCTTTTCCATTCTGCCACACTAAAAAGGGGTGGGGAGAGTAGGGAAAAATGAAAAAAATGAAAATAAAAATCCTAGTTTTGTTTCACTTTTACTATTTTGCTTTACACACACACAGACACATTTACTGACATGCTTTGCAAACATGTCCATTTTGAAAAAAGCCCGATTTGCAATGAGAAAAAATTGTTTGAAAATTGAGCCACTCTAGTAATTAGTCTGCCCAGGTAAATGCCCACGATACTTGATTGGGCTGTTCTTGCCTTCGTCTCCTAAGAGTTACACAGTGCTCCTGCAACTCTGTTGTCTCCCTCCCACCACAGAAGTGGCTGCAGTTTCACTGGTGGCTGAAATGCTCCAGGATGGAGGACACGTTCTCTACAGCAAGTATTGTTAAATCATTGTGGGTTTTTTTTTTTTGTCAGGGTTCTGGTATTTCCATGTGCTTACAGGTGACCTGAGTGCGCCTGTGTGTATCTACTTTATATAAACCCCAGTCTCTGTGTTCCTGTTCAGTACTGATCTGATATTAGCACCCCCATACCACACCCCATTAACCCACGGTCTGGAATCAGAGCACTTAGTGGCAGAGAGACTGAGAGAATCTTAAAATCAGAGACAGCTGACATTAAATTGATCTTTCCACCCCAGTGTGTTACCAAGTGAGTCAATAGAGTAAGTGACAAAGAGTCCTGTGGCACCTTAAGGACTAACTAAAGTATTAGAGCATAAGCTTTCGTGGGATAATACCCACTTCGTCAGATGCAAGCAGTGGAAGTGTCCAGGGGCAGGGATAAATAAGACACAAGGGCCAGGTTGGAGATAACAAGGTTAGTCCAATCAGGCTGAACCAGCTTGTTATCTCTAATCAGGGAGGATGAGGTCCTCTCCTCTAGCAGCTGGTCTGCAGGTGCGAACACCGAGAGAAGAGAAGCTGCTTTTGTAGTTATCTAGTCACTGGTAATCTTTGTTCAATCCTTTGTTCAATCAATAAGGATTGAACAAAGGATTGAACAAAGATTCAATAAGGATTGAACAAAGATTTGAATTGAACTCACAAGAATTGTGAATCACAAGAACTGAACTCACATCCCTAGGCTTAGGAAGCCAATACTCGAACCAGTGAACTATTTCCCATTAATTTCAATGGGAATGTGCCTCTAAATCCCCCAAGGCTGCTTTGAAGCTCTCAGCCAAAAGCATTGCATGATGGCAGTAAATTCACAATATCCTATACTTTCAACAGCTCGTTGGCATTGCAAGGAGAGCTCCGGTCCTTTGCAGTGCTCAGACCAGACAGCTGTCAACTGCAGGCACCCCAGGGACTGCAGATCACCACATTGAACAGCCCGACATAGAAGGGTTACAAATCCCTTGCCTTTTCATCCTGAAGGAGCAGCTGTATTCATTTCCACATTAACCATTGCATGCAAATCAATGTTTTAGTTTTATAAATGTTTCAAATCTTTCAAAACAGCCTCAGATCCACATGTTATAAATACTGCAACAAAAAGGCTACTGCGAATTTATTCCAGCTCTGGCTTCTGGTGGCTCCAGCCATGCTCTTGTTTAATGAGGGCCTCGGTATCCTTCAGCCTTGCTAGTCCCTTGCAGCTCACTGGAGCATCCTCTGTAATTCTCTTGTCAAATGCAACAGATTTCAAAGTTTATTTGACCCAATAGGAAATTCTATATGCATTTTTGAACCCTTTTATATGACAGATGCATCTGAATGTAATTTCCCCCGGACTTAAAATATCATTTTTGGACTAAGACAAATCCCAGAAAATTTTGGCCTGAAACACACTGCCAACCTGTCACAGGGCTCCAGTCCATCAGTTTGTCTTGGAAAGAACAATATATAGCAAATCATGACATGTTATGCCCTTTTTCTTCATTGTATGTAATAAAACATTTTTATGTTTGGTAAGAAAGACTTTGGCTGTCTCTTATCATTGGGCAGAACCCCTGGGAAGTCTGCTAAATACTTAATAGAGGGTCAACCGGTTCCCATGACTCTTGTGTTCATTTGGCAGCTGTAGACATTGCACACACCCCTCTAAACATGCTCTCCTGAGCTAGCATTCTGGCTAATGTCAGCCATCAACAGGATTAAGAATGGCTTAATTTATGACAAAATAAAGGCTAATGGCCCCAGTGCTGGAGGGCAGCAGGTAAACTTTAGGCAACGTTAGGCCATACTGCACTTGGTATATACTGCAGTGGGCTTGCTGGGCTCAGGCTTCAGGCCCCAGAATAGTTGTGTGGGCACACAGGCTGGGGCCCAGGCTCAGAGAACCCCATCCCCTTGCCAAGTCTCAGAATCCAGACTCCAGCCTGAGCAGGAATGCCTTCACTACCATTTTTTGCTCCGCCGCCCAAGACCTTTAAGTCTGAGTCAACTGATCCAGGCTCTGAGATGGTGCTGCAGGTTTTTCTTTGCAGTGAAGCCATACCCATGTAGTGGAGTTCCTCTGCAGACAGTGCTGCATTAGGTTACATGCAGGACATTTTCTCTAGAACTCTAAAGAGCTAGAATTTTTTTTTTTAATTTATGGAAAAGAAAACTTAATTTCTGCAGAAGCTGCTCAGTGCACAGAGAAGTGCTGGTTCTACAAGCAGGCCTGCTACAGGCTCAGTCCAAACACAGACTCTCCCTTAGATTGGAGCTGAAAGCCCTGCTTTGATAGAAATGATTACAAAACTACAGTTTAAAGCTGAGCAGAAAGCCTTTTAGCCAGCCAGAGCCTGAGTTCAGCATTGTTGGCTCCTCCTGCTGGCAATGTTAATGCCATGAGTTCCTTGCTCTTTCTTAACATTCAACTACTAATAATAGACCCATGGGCTGGGAGAGGGCATCAAGCCCCATTGTGTAATGAGGAGTCATCCCTGAGTTAGAGCCTGATGAAGCTGCATGTGATGATGAGACATCCCTGTGCTAGGCTCCAGCCAATCCTTAAGCCAGGAGCTGGTCCAGTGATTTTCAGGGACCATCCCCATCACAATTTCTGCCAGTTTGAGCAGACTGACCCTGGTCAGGCTCAGTGGCCAAGGTGGATTTCATAATGCCAGCTGGTGTCCTTACAAGAAAAATGACATTTCTAGGCTCTCCCACCACTAAGATGGTAGAGCTAGTTCAAAATCTTCAGAACCAAGGGGCCCAGCTACAATGGGAAAACATCTTCCTAGGATCCCAGATCCCAGTAGTCCTGGGTCCCCTTGTGCTGTCAGTCACAGCAGCCCAAGATCTAGGCCCAAAGCTCCCACTATCAGAGAGCTGATGGGAACCATTGGAAGTTTCAGGGTTTCTCAAGCAGTGTTACCTACTCTTTCCGGTGATGTTCCACCCGAAGAACCAAACCAGAGTAGGGATTGTTATCAGTTTATTGAGAGGCGAAGCACTGGATTGGGCATTGCCACTCCTCAGGGTGTGGGTGTGGAGGGACAACATACACAGAATTCTCAATTACTTTGATGAATTCATTCATTTCTTTTCACTCACGTTTGATGGTCTAAGCTGTGCCGCTCTGCTGAAGTTGCCCTGCAGTTATCGAGACAAGGTCCTTGTCGCAGCCTACACCACCCACTTCCGTCCCCAGGTAACTGACACAGCCTGGAATGAAGCAGTGCAGCTTTACCACTTCTGGCTAGGCTTGAAGGATGAGATTAAAAATGAACTGGCCCAGGTCAATCCCCACCACTGCACTGCTCCCCTGTATTGACTTGTATTGTGTATCCAAATTGACAACATAACTGTTCGATGGCAGGAAAGAAGGGAAGGTGTGTGCTCAGCTCCACCTGGCCCTGCCCATTCCTGTCTCCTCCTGCCAAGCAACCACTGGACCTGAACCCTTGAAGGTAGACATGACACAAATGTGATGCGTTTTCTCAATGGTCTATGCCTGCATTGTGGGGAACGAGGCCACTTTGGCATCAGGTGCTCTCTGAAGTCCTATCCCATGGGTAGTCTGGCAAAACAACAAGGTCCAGCCTCATGAGAGGAGATGTGGCTGGCCAGAACAACAGAGGTCAGTTTCCCAAACAGATCCTCTCTGCCACCTATCATAACAGCTGCAGACAATGGCCAATCTCACTTTCTGATCAAGCTCTGACTTTGAGGCCTGTCTACACCTGAAGCAAGCTGCACTCAGCTTGCACTGATAGATTCTGGAGCCTCTGGCAATTTCACGGACACTGAATTTGCTAAACAAACTGGTGGTGCAAAGGAAGCCTTCCCACAACTTGATGGAGGCAATCAATGGCAGCTTGATGTCTTCAAGACTGGTCATCTCTGAGACTGCACCCCTCCAAGTTGTAATTCAAGACCACACTACGATGGGAAAGAGTCAGCATCGCTTTTGAAAGAGAAATCATGTCTCACTGATCTACTAGATTTTTGGAGTGGGGGGGACAACAAACATGAACAAGGATAATCTAGTGGATATAGTGTATTCAGACTTCCAAAAAGCCTTTGACAAGATCCCTCACCAAAGGCTTTTAAGCAAAGCAAAACAGTCATGGTATAAGAAGAAAGGTCCTCCTATGGAGCAGTAAGTGGTTACAAGATAGGAAACAAATGAATTTTAGTTTTCACAGTGGAGAGAAGTAAATAGTGGGGTCTCCGAAGGATCTGTATTGGCACCAGTTCTGTTCAACATATTCACAAATGATCTAGAACAAGAGGAGAATAGTGAGGTGGCAAAGTTTGCAGATGATACACTATTACTCAAGATAATTAAGTCCAAAGCAGACTGCAAAGAGTTACAATGGAATCTCACAAAACTGGGTGACTGTGCAACAAAATGGTAAATGAAATTCAGTGTCCAAAGTAATGCACACTGGAAAACATAATCCCAGCTAAATATATAAAATAATGGGCTCTAAATTAGCTGTTACCACTCAAGAAAGAGATCTTGGTTTCACTGTGAATAGTTCTCTGAAAATATCTGCTCAATGCACAGTGGCAGTTAAAAAAGCTAACAGAATGCTGGCAATCATTAGGAAAGGTATACATAAGATGACAGAAAATACCATAATGTCACTACATAAATTCATGGTCTGCACACACCTTGAATACTGCTTGACATTTTGGTTGTGCCATCTCAAAAAAGATATATTGGAATTGAAAAAAAGTACAAAGAAGAGCAACAAAAAATATTAGGAGTATGGAGAGATAAAAAAGACTGGGACTGCTCAGCTTAGAAAAGAGACAACTTAGGGGGGATATGATAGAGGTCTATAAAATCATTAATGGTGTGGAGAAAGTGAATCAGGAAGTTATTTATTCCTTCACATAACTCAAGAACTAGGGGTCACCCAATGAAATTAATAGTTAGCAGGTTTAAAACAAACAGAAGGAAGCACTTTCTCACACAACACACAGTCACCCTATAGAACTCAATACCAGGGGATGTTGTAGAGGCCAAAATTGGGTTAAAAAAAGAATTAGACAAGTTCATGGAGAATAGGTCAATCAATGGCTATTAGCCAAGATGGTGTGGTGGAAGTGGGATTTTCTTAATGTTTTCCATAAATACTGTGTGTGCATCAGTTTCCCTTGTGTATCACACAAATATCTAGGTGGTGGGACAAGGTGTATGATTGTTGCAGAGATCCCTAAAGGGCAGGTGACTGCCATCTGTCTGCCTGGGTTCAGACAATGGCTGACATTGTATCTTGGAAACTGATGGCCAGGGCCCATCTTCTGAGAGGAATCAGGCAGAGGTGTAGGAGAACAAAACAAAAGGTGGAGGCTAGGTGACCAGTTTGCCTGGGAAAGAGACAAAGGCAGCCAAGAGGGTGGACAGCTTGAAGCTAGTCAGTCTCCTAGTTTGGGACTGACAGGGGAGAGCCCAGGGCTCTAGATCCCCCCACAATGGACTTTGCTGAACGTTCCTGCTTTCTGTGCTAAGATCTATTCTATGTTGAGTTCCACAGAACTAATAAACCTTCTGTTTTACCTTGCTTGCTGAGAGTCATGGCTGACTGTAGAGTTGGGAGGCATGGCCCCTTTTGGGGGTCATGTAAGGCTTCTTCAGGCTTCTCCAGGTGTCCTGTTCAGGTGGACTCACTGTGGGGAGCTCATAATGTGAACAGGGCTGGTGAATGCTACAAGGTCAGACCCAAGGAGGCTTGCCTTAGTGAGTGTGTGGCCTGAGGGGTCATTCAGAGCCATTCCAGAGCACTGAGCCTACAAATCCATGACAGATGGGCAGGAACACAATCCCATGTTTGGTTGCCCCTAAACCTCTGCCTGCCAGAAGCTGGGAGTAGACGACAGGGGAGGGATCACTTGACAACTGCTCTGTTCTCCTAATTCTCTCTGAAGCATCTGGCAGTGGCCTTTATCAGAAGACAGGATAGTGCGCTAGATGGAACATTAGTCTGACCCAGTACGGCCGTACATGTTATGTTCTTATCTAGCTCTTATCATTGGTAGATCTCAAAGTACTTTCCAAAGGACGTCAGCATAATCATCCACATTTTACAGTTAAGTAAACTGAGGCACAGAGCGAGGAAGTGACTTGGCCAAGGTCACCCAGCAGGCAAGTGGCAGAATAAAACCCAGGTCTGCTGAGTCACACTCCAGTGTGCTCTCCCCTAGGCTGCACTGCTTTTAGGGGCAAAAGACATTAACTCTCATGGGAGATGAGACAGAGACTGGAAGGCAGGCTTTTGGAGGGTAAAAGAAGGATCAGACTCTTTTATTTTAAAATACATGGAGTTTGATTCTTCGCACCTTTAAAATGAGGTGAAACAGTATAAAGGAGATCAGAGTCAGGCAGACAGACTGGCAAATGTCTGCCTTCATATGGATCCTGTTACTGATTTGGGATCCAAACTGAATTGATTTATTGTAAAGGAATACAATAAATACTGTTCTCCTTGTACATTTTTTTTCAAAAAACATAATTTATGCTGCTCAGAATAACCCACACCCCAAGTGAAGCCTAATGACACGTTTTCTGCTGTTGTAGCGAATGAGCAGAGTGCCCGTTTGATAATTAAACAAATGGGATCAAGATAAACCCACTTCCGCTGGTGATGGATTTTTCTTGTGCACAAAGAGCTCAATCAAGGGAATCAGACACAGAACTCCACTGGCTTTCTGAACTGCTGCTTTTTAAAAAACACCACATGCTCACAAGAAAGTTGCAAACAGACACAAAGAAGGTGAGAACTGCCCATTCATTGGACAGATGAAATTTTAATGCTGTTATTACTCTGGTCTTTGCAGCTACCCTTCCAACACAACACAATCATATTCAGTTTCTCCCAAAGGGTGGATAAGGGGTTAGGTGGAAGTCATCAAGGTACCCCAAAAATGGAAGAAGTGTGGAAATATTAGAAGTTTAGAGAAAAGGGATGAAAGCTGAAAAATTAGCATCAGATTTCAAACACTGCAGGGCATTGGAGGTGCTTTGATCTGTAGGTTTTGTGCAGACTCAGATCCTGAAGTGAATTTGAGGCTGTGGAGATTTCTAAGGATGGGAATAAAAGTGCGGTAAAACTGCAGATCTGAGAAAATTTCAGGAACCCCTTTCTTTTTCTGGACCTGTGGCAGGTCCGAATGGAGTGAAATGCAAGCTGGACTGAACCTTACAGTATTTATTAGAGAAATTACACAGTTTGCTTCAGGGTTGTCATACAAAAATAAAACCTCTTTCAACAGGGGCATTAAACATAAACGAACAATATATACTTGTCCATTCAATACTCCAGCAGCTGCAGAGACTAATCCATTTCCTCCTCTCTTTGGGCCTTGTATTCCTTTATGCTTGCCTGCAAATGAGATCAAATGAACAATGTTAATGCTGTATGTTTGATGAATTAAAACACAGCCATACCCATGCCCATAACCAAGGAGCTTTGAGAGGCTTTCTGGTTCTGAACATACTGTCCGGGCAGAATAAAACAAGCCTTTTCAATGTGGCTGAGGCTCCTGCTTTAAAAGGCTGGAGGGTCTAGGCAGACCAAAATGTGGGGAGGGTAACCGATGAGCTTTAGGTGCCCTGAGAAATGATTGCATTTTATTTTTGATCACAGCCTGGGATCACTGTAAGGGAAATGAGGAAGTGCCTGCAGGAGTAGTCCCCAGATCAGCCTGCTTTATGACACAGTTGCTTTATGGATTACAGCAGCATGTTTGAAAGAGAACAAATTCAAAGCCCATTTTTGCCTCCACTGAGGTCCCTGCCACTGCAACAGGCCCTTCCTTCAAAGAGCACAGGTCCATGTTCGTTAGGGTTGGGTAGAGCAGATTACTGCACCAGCTTATTGCTGATTGATCCTAAACTTATTCTAGCAGTCCTGCTGCATCCAAGTTCCATGTGCACCACTCATACCCAAGCCAGCCTTTCACACTGGCACTCTTACGCCCCAGTCACACAAAATTGTCTCTATGATGCACTAGCTGCTCTCTGCCACAGGAAGGATTACTGAGCCTCATGTGCTTTCCAAATCCTATCCCCCTGGTATGGTAGAAAAAACATCTCTTCCAAGATGACAGCAAAACCCCTCAGATGTGGAATGCAGATTTGTGCATTCTCTGCACTTCACTTTACACTGCAGTAAAATGTAACAAACAGGGTGAAATAGCAATAATTTGCATTTACCTTGTACAGCAACTTTCATCTGAGGATCCCAAAGCACTCTACAAACACTGCTTTCTTCTCAGAACCCCCATTTCAGAGGCAGGTGAAGTGTCATTTTAGAGAAGGGGAAACCGAGTCACACAGAAGTGAAGTGACTTCCCCAAGGTCACACAGCGATTCAGTATCAGAGCTGGTCTGAGAGTCCAAGTCTGCTGATTCCCAGTTTCACTTCTCTAACTACTACAAGTGGCTGCCTCCAAATATGGGCAGATCTTGCTAGAGGAGCGAGGAGGGGATCAGTTAGATAATGTCTGCAGCCATGGACATGTTAGTACCTCTGTGAGTCAACCAATGCAGCTATTTCTCTCCTTTGGAGACCACAGAGAGGAGAAGCCCAAAGTCATTCTACCATGAAACAGGTTTCAGAGTAGCAGCCATGTTAGTCTGTATCTACAAAAAGAATGAGGAGTACTTGTGGCACCTTAGAGACTAACAAATGTATTTGGGCATAAGCATAAGCTGTAGCCCACGAAAGCATATGCCCAAATACATTTGTTAGTCTCTAAGGCGCCACAAGTACTCCTGTTCTTTTTACCATGAAGCAGTGACCTCACCTCAAACTTGCTGAGCACATGCTGGCAGACATCCACCAGTTCTGTCAGTCCTCTCCGGAACGGCTCAACGGCCAGGAGTCCCCCTTCAAAAAAGGAGAAACATTTACAGAAAGTGTGGCTGGCTCCAGTATAGGACACAAGGCCCTTCCCCTCCTAACCCAGCTCAGTAGTGACCAAGCATCATACACCTTTTTGGCAGCCCTTGTGATGAGGTGAGGATCTTAGGCCATCGTTCACATCATGCTCTCTGGCTGCATTTTTTAAACTATTCAGACTGTCAGAAGGTGTGGGACAATTGTGAGATACGTATGGAAATAGAGCAGCTCATCAGCCTCACTCTTGCAATGACAGACTTAGTCCCAGGCAAGAATTAGCAATATCTGGCCATTGAGCTATATAGCAGACTGGCTGTGCTGTTTAGTGTATAATGTAACAAGCTTTGTGTGAAGATCTAACTCAGAGGAAGCATCCAGGAGCTAACCAGGGGGTGATGCCAGGTAGGATGCCCCGAGTAAGGCTTTGGGACCACAACTCTCCAAGTTTGCTGATTACTACAGAGGCCACGTTTGGGCTCTGCAGTGGGGGATGATAGAGACCAGCTCTATCATTGCTAATCAAGCTGCACTGATCATAGATGGCGATTGCAACCGCCCAGTAGAATGGTGGAACCAAGGACACACAGAGGGTGAGGGAAACACTTCACAGGCTGGCAGATCCAGGATTTCAGGGCCTGACATGGCAACGGACAGCTGTCCAGGGAAGCCCAGCTTCATTCCTACCTCTGGTCTGGATCCGGAAGTTGATTTTGCTTTCAGATGGGTGGGTGATGCTGTAACCACAAAACTCCACTTCAGAGCTACAGGAGAGACAGAAGAAAGAAGTACAAGTGGGGTCTCAAAATCAGCAGCAAGCTAACTGCAGAGACACTCATGTTTAGGGAGCCTCTGAAGCATCCTGGTCCCACGTGTTTCAAAAGCAATCACTTCCCATCACCCACAGCTTCAAGACAAGCATGCAGAGGGGAAGGTGTGCTTCTGCGTGATGGAGCATGGAGCAAAATAAACATCCCCTGCCTCTTCTATGTTGTGGATGGATTTTGCGGCTGTCCAGACTCAAACCCAAACCAAGTGGTGTAGCACTGGAATGAGTTACCTAGGGAGGCGGTGGATTCTCCTTCCTTAGAGGTTTTTAAGGTCAGGCTTGACAAAGCCACAGCTGGGATGATTTAGTTGGTGATTGGTCCTGCTTTCAGCAGAGGGTTGGACTAGATGACCTCCTGAGGTCCCTTCCAACCCTGATATTCTATGATTCTATGAAACCTGGGACCATTCAAGTGGTTGCCCTGGCTTTAGCAGCTGAAAGGGAGCATGGCCTAAAGGTTACAGCACAAGTTTGCTGATGGTGATTTATCATGAGCAACTTACAAGACTATCACAATTTGTCCTTTGAAATTATCAAATGAAACCCCCCCCCCTTCCTGAATACTTCTAGAGCTGGAAGTCATGATAAGAAGTTCCTCATAAATGTTCACTACTGGATAGTTTGGATGGGGTCATGTGGATCATGAGATGCTGGATAGTTTGGATAGGGTCGTATAGATCATGAGATGCTGCACTGGGGGGCTGTGATGGTGAGTGTCTGTTGTGGGGACAGTTTGGCAGTTTGACCGTGTGCTTGATTGTTTGTTTGACAAGTGTGAATTAGGAGGGCTTTGTTCCAGGTGGGCCTTGAGTGGGCCTAACTGTTATAAAAAGGCAGTCAGCAGCCAATCAGCTGAGTGGCGAACAGCAGAGGCTAACAGATGGAGTTCACCTGGGGAGAACCCACTGAGGGATTCATCTTGCAGGCTTCGAGTAGTTCCTGCAGCAGCTGAGGAAGCTCTCAGAAGGACGGTAATATGAATGGTGAGCATTCAGCTGTTGTTACCTGCACAAGATGTGCATGTTTGTTTTTTTTCCACAGGACAGAAGCAACTTTGTCTGCACAAAGTGCAAGCTGGCCTCCATACTGGAAGAGAAGGTTCGAGGTCTGGAGAAACAAGTATCAACCTTGCGTTGCATAAGAGAAAATGCACATCCTGGACAGATATCAGGATGTGCTACTACAGGCACAACATTCTGAAGAATCATAGCAGGCTGCGCAGTGGGGACATAAAGACAGTGAAGATAATTGGCAGCATGTGACCTCCAGAAGAAGAAAGAGAAGCATCCATGTTCCAGCAATGCAGGTACAAGTGAGCAACCGTTTTCATGTTCTCTTCACAGGTACTAAAGCAGAGAGTGGACTACAGGATACATCTGAGGGAAGGGAGCAGAAGGAGACTCCACTGATTGGAAGGCATGAGATGCATTGTCCTAGGGATGTGGGTTCCATGACCACCACTCCCAAGAGAAGGAGGCGGGTGGTGGTGCTCGGAGACTCCCTCCTCAGGGGGACTGAGTCATCTATCTGCCACTCTGACCGGGAAAATCGAGAGGTCTGCTGCTTGCAAGGAGCTAGGATTCATGATGTGACGGAGAGACTGAAAAGACTCATCAAGCCCTCAGATCGTTACCCCTTTTTGCTACTCCATGTGGGTACCAATGATACTGCCAAGAATGATCTTGACTTGAGCGGATCACTGTAGACTACATGGCTCTAGGAAGAAGGATAAAGGAGTTTGAGGCACAAGTGGTTTTCTCGTCCATACTCCCCGTGGAAAGAAAAGGTCCAGGTAGAGACCACTGAATCACAGAAGTCAACGAATGGCTACGCAGGTGATGTCAGAGAGAAGGCTTTGGATTCCTTGACCATTGGGTGGTATTCCGAGAAGGAGGAGTACTAGGCAGAGATGGACTCCACTTAACGATGAGAGGGAAGAGCATTTTCACAAGCAGGATGGCTAACCTAGTGAAGAGGGCTTTAAACTAGGTCCTCCGGGGGAAGGAGACCAAAGCCCTGATGTAAGTGTGGAAATGGAATACTGGGACGTAGCACAACCATGATAGTGCAAGAGGGGAGGACTCCTGTCTCATACTGAGCAAGCGGGACAATCAGCGAGTTATCTTAAGTGCCTATACACAAATGCAAGAAGCTTGGGAAACAAGCAGAGAGAACTGGAAGTCCTGGCACAGTCAAGGAACTATGATGTGACTGGAATCACAGAGATTTGGTGGGATAACTCACATGACTGGAGTACTGTCATGGATGGATATAAACTGTTCAGGAAGGACAGGCAGGGCAGAAAAGGTGGGGGAGTTGTACTGTATGTAAGAGAACAGTATGACTGCAAAGAGCTCCGGAGAATGAAACTGCAGAAAAACCCGAGAGTCTCTGGATTAAGTTTAGAAGTATGAGCAACAAGGCTGATGTTGTGGTGGGAGTCTGCTATAGACCACCAGACCAGGGGGATGAGATGGATGAGGCTTTCTTCCAGCAACTAAGAGAAGTTACTAGATCACAAGCTGTGGTTCTCATGGGAGACTTCAATCACCCTGATATCTGCTGGGAGACCAATACAGCGGTGCACAGACAATCCAGGAAGTTTTTGGAAAGTGTAGGGGTGTAAAGTTTCCTGGTGCAAGTGCTGGAGGAACCAACTAGGGGCAGAGATCTTCTTGACCTGCCGCTCACAAACCAGGAAGAATTAGTAGAGGAAGCAAAAGTGGATAGGAACCTGGAAGGCAGTGACCATGAGATGGTCAAGTTCAGGATCCTGACATAGGGAAGAAAGGAGAGCAGTGGAATACGAACGCTGGACTTCAGAAAAGCGGACTTTGACTCCCCCAGGGAACTGATGGGCAGGATCCCCTGGGAGAATAACATGAAGGGGAAAGGAGTCCAGGAGAGCTAGCTATATTTTAGAGAATCTTTATTGAGGGTGCAGGAACAAACCATCCCAATGCTTTAGAAAGAATAGTAAATATGGCAGGCGATCAACTTGGCTTAAGAGTGAAATCCTTGCTGATCTTAAATGCAAAAAAGAAGCTTACAAGAAGTGGAAGACTGGACAAATGACCAGGGAAGAGTGTAAAAATATTGCTCAGGCATGCAGGAGTGAAATCAGGAAAGCCAAATCACACTTGGAGATGCAGCTAGCAAGGGATGTTAAGTATAACAAGAAGGGTTTCTTCAGGAATGTTAACAACAAGAAGAAAGTCAAGGAAAGTGTGGGCCCCTTATGGAATGTAGGGGGCAATCTAGTAACAGAGGATGTGGAAAAAGGAAATGTACTCAATGCTTTTTTTGCCTCTGTCTTCACGAACAAGGTCAGCTCCCAGACTACTGCACTGGGTAGCACAGCATGGGGAGGAGGTGACCAGCCCTCTGTGGAGAAAGAAGTGGTTCAGGACTATTTAGAAAAGCTGGATGAGCACAAGTCTATGGGGCCGGATGCGCTGCATTCAAGAGTGCTAAGGGAGTTGGTGGATGTGATTGCAGAGCCATTGGCCATTATCTTTGAAAACTCATGGCAATCAGTGGAGGTCCCGGATGACTGGAAAAAGGCTAATGTAGTGCCCATCTTTAAAAAAGGAAAGGAGGAGGATCTGGGAAACTACAGGCCAGTCACCCTCACCTCAGTCCCTGGAAAAATCATGGAGTAGGTCCTCAAGTAATCCATTCTGAAGCACTTAGAGGAGAGGAAATAGATCAGGAACAGTCAGCATGGATTCACCATGGGCAAGTCATGCCTGACTAATCTAATTGCCTTCTATGATGAGATAACTGGCTCTGTGGATGAGGAGAAAGCAGTGGATGTGTTATTCCTTGGCTTTAGCAAAGCTTTTAACACGGTCTCCCACAGTATTCTTGCCAGCAAAGCTGGCAGAAGGCTGGATGAATAGACCAGTGGTCTTAATACTGGGGTGACCGCACCCCTTGGGGTGCACGAGCCCACCCCAGGGGGTGTGCAAGACCCCAGCGCTGCTGCGGAGCCCACCCAGTAGACCGCTGAACTCCCGGGCGGGCTATTTTAGTCCCACAGAAATGCCGCTGCAGAAAGCGGGAGCTTCCGTTTTCTGCAGCGGCATTTCGGCGGACATATCCTGTGGGGGCCGTCAGACTTTTCCCTCCATGGAAAGGGGCCGCAGGAGGAAAAGTTTGAAGACTTCTGGAATAGGCCATAAGTTGGATAGAAAGCTGGCTGGATCATTGGGCTCAGTGGGTAGTGATTAATGCCTCCATGTCTAGTTGGCAGCCAGTATAAAGCAGAGTGCCCCAAGCAGGGCCGGCTCCAGTCACCAGCGCAGCAAGCGCATGCTTGGGGCGGCAAGTCGCAGAGGGATGCCTGATGTTTGCTCTTAGGGTGGCACTTAGAGCGTGCTTCGGTGGCATGGCTGTGGGAGGTCCGCAGATATACTGCATTCGGCGGCATTACAGCAGCGGGTGAACCGAAGTCACTGGACCCATGGACCTCCCGCCAAAACGGCGAGGCCAGAGAACCTACTGCAGGTGTGCTGCTGAAGGCCGCCTTACGGCCGCGCTAGGGGTGGCAAAAATCGTAGAGCTGCCCCTGGCCCCAAGGGTCGGTCCTGGGGCTGGTTTTATTCAATATCTTTATCAGTGATCTGGAGGATGGCACCCTCAGCAAGTTTTCAGAAGACACTAAACTGGGAGGAGTCGCAGATACACTGAAGGGTAGGGATAGGATACAGAGGGACCTAGACAAATTAGAGGATTGGGCCAAAATAAATTTGATGCAGTTCAGCAAGGACAAGTGCAGAGTCCTGCACTTAGGACGGAAGAATCCCATGCACTGCTGCAGACAAGGGACTGAATGGCTAGGCAGCACTACTGCAGAAAAGGACCTAGGGGTTACAGTGGATGAGAAGCTGGATACGAGTCAACAGTGTGACCTTGCTGCCAAGAAGGCTAACGGCATTTTGAGCTGTATAAGTAGGGGCATTGCCAGCAGATCGAGGGACGTGATCGTTCCCCTCTATTTGACATTGGTGAGGCCTCATCTGAACACTGTGTCCAGTTTTGGGGCCCACACTGAAAGAAAGATGTGGAAAAATTGGAAAGAGTCCAGAGGAGGGCAACAAAACTGATTAGGAGGCTGGAGCACATGACTTATGAGGAGAGACTGAGGGAACTGTGTTCGTTTAGTCTACAGAAGAGAAGACTGAGGGGAGATTTGATAGCTGCTTTCAACTACCTGAAAGGGGGTTCCAAAGAGGATGGATCTAGACTGTTCTCAGTGGTAGCAGATGACAGAACAAGGAGTAATGGTCTCAAGTTGCAGTGGGGGAGGTTTAGGTTGGATATTAGGAAAAACGTTTTCACTAGGAGGGTGGTGAAGCACTGGAATGGGTTACCTAGGGAGGTGGCAGAATCTCCTTCCTTAGAGGTTTTTAAGGTCAGGCTTGACAAAGCCCTGGCTGGGATGATTTAATTGGGGTTAGTCCCGCTTTGAGTACGGGGTTGGACCCCTGAGGTCCCTTCCAACCCTGCTATTCTATGATTCTATGATACTATTCTTTTGACTGCATGAGCATACGAATCAGGCTCCAAATGTGAATATTTGTGTTTGCAAGTTCATAATGAGTTTCTCTAATACTCACTTGAACATTGGCTGTTTCCACTCCCAGGCCTCACAGTAAACTTGTTCCCAAAAGGGCAGAGATTCAGTGAAAGTGCATTTGATTAAAGAACCCAAGTAGGGAGATTTGCAATATTCACCTGGTTTCAGCAATATTCACCAGTGCTAGATCAGAAGTCAAAGGACAGGAAACATAGCCCTCAGGTGGTACCAGTTATCACAAGGACTCCACTTACTTTTTCATGATCATGTAACGGAGGGAGTTGCCGAGTGTGTGGTCCTCATCATGTAACACAAATGTGACACAGTCTCCATCCGTCCCATCTGCCTGGACCTGCCAGAGACAGGAAAGCAAGAGGAGCACAAGAGTACGATGATTTAATCTCCTCCTGAAGTAACTAAGGCCAGGCCTACATTAAAAAAATGACTCACTTCTGATGACTTGTGTCAGCAACAGATTCACCCACCCATGGTCTGGCTGTAAGCACAGACTTGGACAACTAGGTTAATCATTGTTCGTCTGTGTTCATCATTGTGTTAGAAAACGGGGTGAGACTTGCCAAGAGCTTGTTTTGGAGAAACACCACAGCTGGAGTATGGGCTCACCACATAAATCTGGAGGAAAAAAATATTAAGCCAGAGCCTTCCTCTTAGAACCCAGGGATTTTTAGGCTGCCAGATAGATGAAGGCTAGATATACTGCACGATAGAAAAGTTAGGAATTATTATTATATATACAGTCAAAGGGTTAGTGTTATCCTAGGTCCTGATCCTTCCATTCCTTTCACACCCAAAAGTCCCAGCCTTCAAAGGGAATTTTGGGAGCATGAGTACAAGATCCCACCCTCAACGACCTTTAATACCATGCCGTTCTTGGATCTCATTCACCGGAAATCACATTCCAGACCCAACAATAACTGTCTGAGTCTGTGGAAACTGGCATCTAGAGTGTAACAAGATTGTGCTTTTTTTTCACTCAAGAGAGGTGCTGCCGGAGGAGTCATGGGGATACCAGCTGCGATCCACTGTGGAAAGAAAAAGGAGAATACCTAGGAAAAATGTGATGAAATGAAAAGCAACAAGCCATGAGGTGAGACTGCAGGAAAAGCTTCCTAAAGGAAAAAGTTTGTTGTGAAGAGTCAGGCCAAGTCTACACTTACAAGCATACAGCGGCACAGCTGCACCAATAACAGCCGTGCCACTGTCAGAGCGCTTGTGTAGTCATGTTATGCCAACGGGAGAGACCTCTCTCATCAACAACGAGCAGCAGAAGTTATGGCGGTGGGAGAGCTGGGGGCCACTTCTGGGACCGTGCTGAGCCAGGGCAGGCAGGGAGCCTGCCTTAGCTCCAGGCTCTGCTGTGCCACTGACTGGACTTCTAACTTTTACAACAGGCTACATAGAAAGCACTAGCAAAGACAGTACAAAGTGAAATTTCATACAGACAATGACTTGTTTATCCTGCTGTATATACTATACACTGAAATGCAAGTACAATATTTACATTCCAATTGATTTATTTTATAATTATATGGTAGAAATGAGAAAGTAAGCAATTTTTCAGTAACAGCGTGCTGTGACACTTTTGTATTTTTATGTCTAATTTTGTAAGCAAGTAGTTTTTAAATCATCATCTCTGTTTTCTCTGCATTGATTTCCATGCCACATTTTGCAGCGGCGGTAGCATCCAATCATTTCATAAGGTTGGCAAGTTCATTTTCGCTGCCTGCCAGGCTATCAATGTCATCAGCGAACTGAAGACTTGAGACTGTTTGCCCCTCAATGCTGACTGGGGCAGGGGTGGGCAAACGACGGCCCGCGGGACACATACAGCCCACCTGAGCTCCCAGCCGAGGAGGCTCCCGCTGGCCCCTCCCCCGCAGCTTCAGCACCGCATGGCAGGGCTCTGGCCCACAGCTCCTCCCGAGCAGTGCTGCAGTAGCATGGCTCCAGCGCTGCTGCGTGCTCCTGGGGGGCACCATTTCTGGCTCTGGCAGGCTGCGCAGAGCCAGACACACTGCTCTGAGTGGCATGGTAAGGGGGCCAGGCCTGGGGCGGGGGGTTGGATAAAGGGCAGGGAGTATCAGGGGGCAGAGGTTCTTGGGCGGTGGTGGTCAGAGGACAGGGAACGGGGAGGTTGGATAGGGCATGGGAGTCCCGGGGGCCTATCAGGAGGCTGAGCTGTGGATAAGAGTCAGGGCAATCAGGGGACAGGGAGCAGGGGGCAGGGAACAGGGGGGATGGATAGGGTATGGGAGTCCCGGGGATCTGTCAGAAGGTGACGGGGAGATGAATAGGGGTCGGGGCAATCAGGGTACAAGGAGCAGGGGTAGTTGGGTAGTGGGTGGGGTCTTTGGGGGGACAGTTAAGGTGGGAGGGGTCAGGAGGGAGTGATCAGGGGACAAGGAGCAGGGGGATTGGATGGATCGGAGTTCTGAAGGGGGCAGTCAGGGAGTAGGAGGGAGTCAGATGGGGGCGGGGGACAGGTTGTTTGGGGAGACACAGCCTTCCCTACCTGGCCTTCTGTACAATTTTGTAACCCCAATGTGGCCCTCAAGCCAAAAAGTTTGCCCATGCCTGTTCTAGGGCATCAGTCATTATGCATTCCAAGTAGATGTTGAACAGTGTGGGCGAAAGAAGGCAGCCTTGATGCGAAACCACTCTCCTATTGTGTCACTGATTAGAACTGCACTGCTGGCCTTGGTATACAGTTGTTTAATAGTAAGAATTGTACTTCTTCATGGTTGCTGAGAGAGCTTTGTGCCATACTGTCAAACCCCTTCTTGAAGTCAATGAAGATGTTGCAGATGTCCTGCTGGTTTTGTAAGTACTTCTCACATAGAATATGAAGGTTGAAAATCTGTTTTGTGGTACTTCTTCCAGCATGAAAGCCAACCTATTCTTCAGCAATGATATTCTCCACTTGTCGCTTCAATCTGTTCAATATGACTTTCAACATCACTTTGCTGGGATGGCTAACTAAACTTATAGTCCAGTAATTTTGACACAATTGCAGGTTGTCTTTCTTTGGCAGAGTGATGCTTAGTGACTGTGTCCACGTGGAGGGCCATTCACTGGTCTGCCAGATCTTGTTGAAGATCTTGGTGAGTACATCTATTACTATTTCTTCTCCAAATTTCATCAGTTTGACTGGGATGTTGTCAATAGCTGTAGTCTTTCCGTTCTTGAGTGATTTCGCAGCTGACTCCATTTCTTCACGTAGTATTGGAAAGTTATCTTCCTCTGTTGAATCTGGACTGACTAAGCTGATGACAAACAAATGTGATGGGATCAACTCACATATCACTGTCAGTGGACTAGATCTGGAGACAGTAAAACAGTTCAAGTATTTGGGGGCATGTAGAGGGGTGATCACCCTGCTCCAGCCCTGAAGCAGTTAAAAGCAGCCTTGGGGAGGACTGTGGCTGGGAAAGCAGCCATAGGTGGGGCCATGCCTCAATCAGGCTGCAGCTGACTCTATAAAAGGGCTGTCAGTCAGGAGCTGGAGAAGTCTCTCTCCAGCTCTGGAGGGAGAAGAACCAAGCTGCCTGAGACCAAGGTACCTAAAATAAAGCAGGGTTGGGGGAAGGCAATAGAAGATAGGTAACTCCAGCCTGGTAAATCCCCAGGCTGTGGGCCTTGTTAAAGGCCCAGAAGGTACTACTGGAGCAGTGCTGGGGAATAGGGCAAGAGGAGCAGGGGAGCTCCAGCCTGGCAACAAACCAGGCTGCAGGCCTTGTGCAGGGCCTAAACAGGTACTGGGGTTGCAAAGGTGAAGCCTGGGGTTTGGCAGAGGCAGCTGGTCCAAACTCCCCTTGCCAATGATGAGTGGCCATTACAGACTGCAGTCTGCCCCGGTGAATGGGGGCAAGATGGTGACTGGCAATAACCACTGCAGTAAGGTGAGGATAGAGGATTGGGTGTTCCCTGGGAGGGGAGACCTAGATCTGTGGGTTATTACAGTGGGCAGAACCCAGAGACAAAGGGGCACTGCCAGGGGGCAGCGCTCCAAGGGAAAGGGTCACTGGGGTCCGGGTGGGACACAGGGCCAGCGGCAGGTGAGACACCAGCCTGCAGAGGGCGCTCTGAAGCTGGAAAGAGCTAATTCCCAGGTGACCAGCAGGAGGCACTACGCCGGTGAGTCATCACATTGCTACAGGGCAATCATCACTGACAAAGGATCCAAGGCACAAATTAAGGCAAGAATTGCACAAACAGTAACAGTGGCAAAGCTAAAGCCAATTTGGAGGAATAAGAACATCTCCCTGGAATCCAGACTGAAACTGCTGCATGTATTGGTCATCGCCATTTTTCTGTATGCATGTGAGACATGGACCCTTATGGAAAACACAGGTAGTAGAGAGGAGATACTTCTGTAAAACCCTGGACAGCTCCTATTTTGACCAAGTCACTAATTAAAAGGTCTGCAACATCACCACCTAATGCACTGAGTCAATGAAGACCACCTGATGACCACGAAGAAGTGCAAGCTGAAGTAGTACGGCCATGTAACAAGATCATCTGGCCTATCCAAGATCATCCTCCTAGGGACAGTACAGGGGAAGAGAAGAAGAGGTAGACAAAAGAAGAGATGGATTGAAAACATAAAATAGTGGACAGGAATGGACTCCGCAGAGATTCAAGCACTGGCACACAATCGTCAGGGGTGGAGACAATTGGTTGATTGCTCATCAATGATGGTGCCCCAATGACCAATGCGATTATGGGAGTGATGATGATGAGTTTTTAAGTGAAGTGAAATTTGAGGGTACACAAGACATATCAGATTCCTGGAAAGATTGAGAGCCATTGCTTTGGGTGAAATCCTACCCTACTGAAATGAATGTGAATTTCACCAGCTACTTCAATAGGATCGGGCTATCACTCCCATAATAACACACCACCTAGCTCTTATCTAGCACTTTCATCAGCAGATCTCAAAGTGTTTTTTCAAAGCAGGTCAGTATCATTATCACCATTATACATGGGTAAATTGAAGCACAAGGCAGTGACATGACTTGTCCAAAGAGTCTGAGTGAGCCAGTGGCAGAGCTGCATCTCCGAGGTCCCAGTTCAGTGCTCTATTCACAAGGCCACACTGCCTTCATGTCTGTCACGGAGATCAAGTCAGCACTAGGAGTTTAAAATGGAACTGCTGGTTTTTTTAACTCCTGTTTGTCCAGCATTTGGATCAGCTCTTGATATCTGGCCTTAGCTAAAGGGTCTCAGGCTGGGAGAACATCTTGGTAATTCTGTGGCTAAGGCACTAGATCTGGAGGTCTGGGTTCAGTGCCAAGCTTTCCTGCAGACTTCCTGTCTGACGTTAGGCAAATAATTTAACCCTCTGGACCTCAGTTCCCTGTTGGTGACTTGCTTGCTTTTCCCTCCCATCCCACTGTGAGCTCTTTGGGGCAGGGATTCACTCTGTGCCCATGACATTGGGACCCTGATCTTGGCTGGGCCATCTAAGCCCTTCAACTGTCAGGCTTTCCTTCAACTTCTCAGGAAAGAGCAAGTTGGAGGGTGTGAGTGATAGGCTGATGAAGGAGGTGGATATTTACAGGGGTGGGGTCACGAAGGGCAGTTTAAATGGGCTCGTACACCCTGAGAGAGGGGAGAGTAGGCAAGCGGGATTTTCTCCTTCAGGTTGATGCATTTTAATGGCTATCCAAGGAGCCTGGAGCTATGGAAAGGCGCTTCTGAGCATCAGTAGAAACTAATGATATCAGTAACTACTTCCTTGCAAACTAGCAAAATAACAACAGGCTCTGGGAACAAACAGGAAGTAGCTAGGTCTAATGAATGTGAGAGGGGACTCAGAGCCAGTTCACTTGGGTTCTGTTCTCAGCAATACTACCAGTGGCATAGGAAAAGTCCCTCATTTCTTGTCTTCTTACTCCCATGGAAATTTTGCCAATGACCACTGGAGGGGTGGTGGGGAAGGGAACTATCCCTTAATCTCTCTACTTCTCTCTCTCTGCACCTCATTTTCCCTATGTGTAGAATTGGGGATGATATTTACCTACCCCACCAAAGGGCTGTGAGGATTAATTTATTAAAGTGCTTTGAGATCCTAATGTGAACTGGGCTGTATAAATACAAAGGATAATAACGTTAATATAATTATTGTGCCACATGTAATCTACAGGTATTGCTGGGGCTTTCTGGAGCCAGTCCTTGAATTCTCTAGCAGATCTTGGTAACCTGTCTCTCTGAAATCACTGTCTATGTTCTTTTAAAACTCTGAGCAAATTCTTTGCAGTGTCTGTGCCTGTGGAAAGGTGAATGTAACTGCTGAGGGTATTGCTATGTGACGAGAAGTGACTGAAATTGTGAATCTTCTGGAGCATTTGAGGAGCTGGTTGTGGGCAGGATGTGATGAGATGAGGGCTTTGTATAGCTCTGGCACCACACTTAACCTTGAGACTTTGCTCCAATTCTGAGAGAAGAAACAATTGGGATTGACGGGTCAAATCAAGCTCCGCAGCAGCTATACTTGGCCCAGGGAGAGGTCGGAGGCTCAGCAGTGCTCTGATGGCTGGCAGATTATTTAGATGCTCCGTCGGTTTTGGAGGCAACCCCAGTCCAGTCCTGTTGGAGCTTTTATTAATTGGTGCATTCGCAGGAGTCTGAACAGACTATATAAGAAGGATTCTGGATCCACTGCTGTGTCATGTTTCTAGGAGCCTGATCCTGAACAGTGTGTCATGCCCTCAAGCCTCAATATGTCCCATGATTGGACCCTCTATGCTCAAACACATGCATATATCGATTTGGATGTTATAAACAAGGCTACCATTTAGTCATGGGTATTTTTAATAAAATTCATGGACAGATCATGGGCAAAAAACAAAACTTCACAGCCTATGACCTGTCCATGACTTGTACTATAAATATCCCTGACTAAATCTTAGTTGGGGGGCCCCCGGGAGGAGTCCTGCTCTGCAGGACATCCAGAGGGGCTGCTGGGGGGCCCCAGGAGGCTGTTGCTCTGGAGGTGACTCCAGGGATCACCCCCAGACTGCAGCCAGGGCCACTGAGCTTGGCTGCTCCCGTTGTCCTGGGACCACTGATCAGGTGGTCCCTGAGGCCAGCTGCATCAGCTGCTGCTTGGACAATCCCTGGGGCCAGTCACCCAAGGCCGCCTAAGCAGTGGTCATTGTAGCTGGTCCCAGGACAGCTCCAGCAGCAGCCAGTGCAGCTGGCTGCAAGGCCACCCGAGCAGCTAGCTGCGGAGCCACTCCAACAGCGGCCAGTGTGACGGTCCCTTGGGCCACCTGGCACCAGGGGTCAGCCACACTGGCTCCTGCAGAAGTCACAGAGTTCATGGAAGAGAGGGCTATATGGCCTAGTGCAGTGCGTCAAGGAGATGCACAGGACAGACTTCTTAAAGGAGATTGAAAAGGCAACAAACCATGGCTTTAAACTAGGTACACCAGGGGAAGACCAAAGCCCCGAGGTAAGCGGGGAAATAGGATACCGGGAGCTAACACAACCAGGAAAGCACAAGAGGGGAGGACTCCTGTCTCATACTGAGCAAGTGGGAGTTATCTTAAGTGCCTATACACAAATGCAAGAAGCTTGGGAAACAAGCAGGGAGAACTGGAAGTCCTGGCACAGTCAAGGAACTATGATGTGACTGGAATCACAGAGATTTGGTGGGATAACTCACATGACTGGAGTACTGTCATGGATGGATATAAACTGTTCAGGAAGGACAGGCAGGACAGAAAAGGTGGGGAGCTGCATTGTATGTAAGAGAACAGTATGACTGCACAGAGCTCCGGAGTATGAAACTGCAGAAAAACCTGAGAGTCTCTGGATTAAGATTAGAAGTGTGAGCAACAAGGCCAATGTCGTGGTGGGAGTCTGCTATAGACCACCAGACCAGGGGGATGAGATGGATGAGGCTTTCTTCCAGCAACTAAGAGAAGTTACTAGATCACAAGCTGTGGTTCTCATGGGAGACTTCAATCACCCTGATATCTGCTGGGAGACCAATACAGCAGTGCACAGACAATCCAGGAAGTTTTTGGAAAGTGTAGGGGTGCAAAGTTTCCTGGTGCAAGTGCTGGAGGAACCAACTAGGGGCAGAGATCTTCTTGACCTGCCACTCACAAACCAGGAAGAATTAGTAGAGGAAGCAAAAGTGGTTGGGAACCTGGGAGGCAGTGACCATGAGATGGTCAAGTTCAGGATCCTGACATAGGGAAGAAAGGAGAGCAGCAGAATACGAACCCTGGACTTCAGAAAAGCGACTTTGACTCCCTCAGGGAACTGATGGGCAGAATCCCCTGAGAGAATAACATGAAGGGGAAAGGAGTCCAGGAGAGCTAGCTATATTTTAAAGAATCCTTATTGAGGTTGCAGGAACAAACCCCGATGCGTAAAAAGAATAGTAAATATGGCAGGCGATCAGCTTAACAGTGAAATCCTTGCTGATCTTAAATGCAAAAGATAAACTTACAAGAAGTGGAAGACTGGACAAATGACCAGGGAAGAGTGTAAAAATATTGCTCAGGCATGCAGGAGTGAAATCAGGAAGGCCAAATAACACTTGGAGTTGCAGTTACCAAGGGATGTAAAGTATAACAAGAAGGGTTTCTTCAGGTATGTTAGCAACAAGAAGAAAGTCAAGGAAAGTGTGGGTCCCTTACAGAATGAGGGGGGCAATCTAGTGACAGAGGATGTGGAAAAAGGAAATGTACTCAATGCTTTTTTTGCCTCTGTCTTCACGAACAAGGTCAGCTCCCAGACTACTGCACTGGGCAGCACAGCAAGGGGAGAAAGTGACCAGCCCTCTGTGGAGAAAGAAGTGGCTCAGACTGTTTAGAAAAGCTGGACAAGCACAATCCCATGGGGCCAGATGTGCTGCATCCGAGGGTGCTAAAGGAGTTGGCGGATGTGATAGCAGAGCCATTGGTCATTATCTTTGAAAACTCATGGCGATCGGGGAGAGGTCCCAGATGACTGGAAAAAGGCTAATGTAGTGCCCATCTTTAAAAAAGGAAAGGAGGAGGATCTGGGGAACTACAGGCCAGTCACCCTCACCTTAGTCCCTGGAAAAATCATGGAGTAGGTCGTCAAGCAATCAATTCTGAAGCACTCAGAGGAGAGGAAATCGATCAGGAACAGTCAGCGTGGATTCACCAAGGGCAAATCATGCCTGACTAAACTAATTGCTTTCTATGATGAGATAACTGGCTCTGTGGATCAGGAGAAAGCAGTGGATGTGTTATTCTTTGACTTTAGCAAAGCTTTTAATACTATCTCCCACAGTATTCTTGCCAGCAAGTTAAAGAAGTATGGGCTGGATGCATGGACCATAAGGTGGATAGAAAGCTGGCTGGATTGTCGGGCTCAGCAGGTAGTGATCAATGGCTCCATGACTAGTTGGGAACCAGTATCAAGCGGAGTGCCCCAAAGGTCGGTCCTGGGGCCGGTTTTATTCAATATCTTTATCAATGATCTGGAGGATGGCGTGGACTGCACCTTCAGCAAGTTTGCAGATGACACTAAACTGGGAGGAGTGGTGGATACACTGGAGGGTAGGGATAGGATACAGAGGGACCTAGACAAATTAGAGGATTGGGCCAAAATAAATATGATGCGGTTCAACAAGGACAAGTGCAGAGTTCTGCACTTAGGACGGAAGAATCCCATGCACTGCTGCAGACAAGGGACTGAATGGCTAGGCAGCACTACTGCAGAAAAGGACCTAGGGGTTACAGTGGATGAGAAACTGGAAATGAGTCAACAGCGTGCCCTGGTTGCCAAGAAAGCCAACAGCATTTTGGGCTGTATAAGTAGGGGCATTGCCAGCAGATCGAGGGACGTGATCGTCCCCTTCTGTTCGACATTGGTGAAGCCTCATTTGGAGTACTGTGTCCAGTTTGGGGTCCCACACTACAAGAAAGATGTGGAAAAACTGGAAAGAGTCAAGAGGAGGGCAACAAAAATGATTATGGGCCTGGAGCACATGACTTATGAGGAGAGGCTGAGGGAACTGGGATTGTTTAGTCTACAGAAGAGAAGACTGAGGGGAGATTTGATATCTGTTTTCAACTACCTGAAAGGGGGTTCCAAAGAGGATGGATATAGACTGTTCTCAGTGGTAGCAGATGACAGAACGAGGAGTAATGGCCTCAAGTTGCAATGGGGGAAATTTAGGTTGGATATTAGGAACAACTTTTTCACTAGGAGGGTGGTGAAGCACTGGAATGGGTTACCTAGGGAGGTGGTAGAATCTCCTTCCTTAGAGGTTTTTGAGGTCAGGTTTGACAAAGCCCTGGCTGGGATGATTTAATTGGGGTTAATCCTTCTTTAAGCAGGGGGTTGGACTAGATGACCTCCTGATATCCCTTCCAACACAGATACTCTATGAAGCAGACTATAGTTCAATTAGCTTTTCCATCTAGCTTTTCCATCTGTCTAGTGCACTCTGAGAAACTGGTGCACTGATCTGATGGATGACAGCCCATGTAACTGCAGGGAACATGCTGTGCCAGACCAGTCTGGTTCCCAGAGACTTGATTTTTCCTCATGTTTTGCACAGAGATTCCTTTAATATATTTCTGGATCTCCATAGGAATGGTAGTTTTCCCATGGACCATCAGACTACTGGTCCTCCAGCGGCAGCTGTTATGTGATGCTTCAAAGGAAGGCAAACAGCATCCTTCCAGTAACAAACCACTTGTGCCATGCTGTATACATAGGGAGGGTTCTGACATGGCCCTGCGGTAATCAGTTTGTGTCCAAAGGCATGAAGTTGGATGTCTCTATGTCAGGGGTGGGCAAACTACGGCCCGCGGGCCACATGTGGCCCATCAGCCATTTTTATCTGGCCTGCAAGCTCGGGCCAGGGGAGCGGTTCCAATGGCCCCATGCTCCCGGTCCAGGGTGCCGGGCTGAGCCAGAGGCCGGGCTGAGCGCAGAAAGCTGTAGGGCTCTGTGCCCGGCTGAGCACAGTAAGCAAGTTGGGGCGGAGGGTTACGTGGTGGGGTCCCGAGGGGTGGTGGTTGAGGGGGGGTGGTCTTGAGAGAGGACAATCAGGGAACAAAGAGCAGGGGGGCTAGATAGGGGGTGGGGTCCGAGGGTGGCAGTTAGAGTAGGGGGTCTTTGGAGGGGGTGATCAGGGGATAAGGAACGGGGAGGGTGTTGGATGGGTCAAGAGTTCTGAGGGGGGCGTCCTTCTGCGCCCCGGGTATGACCACTGAAATGCTGCCGAATTGAACTCTTTTGGTTTTGGCGGCTTTTTGGCGGCCATGCAGTGTCCATCTCTGTGTCCGCTGAAACGCCGCTGAAAGCGGAAACTGGCAATTCGGCAGTTTTTCAGAGGACACACTCGCACCTTTGAAGCATATGCCGAAATGCCACCGAAGGCAGGGGCAGCTCGTGATCTCCCTGGAATCGGCCCTTGGTTAGGGACCATGATGCAAGTCTGTCCCTAAATTCCCTGACATCTCTTATATCAAGCAACCCATCTCAGTCCCCTTTCTCTTTTACTGTGTATGGGTCTGTACACTATGGGACATTTCTAGATCAAAGTGTCTGGTTTGCTGTCTAGGGGCCTGATCCTTCTACCCCTTCCCACATTTGTGTCAATGGAAATGCTCATGGTTACTTATGAGGAGATCTGCATGATTGGGCAGTTGGTTGGAACAATAACTGACGATATTAACATGGTTCCTTTTTAAAACAGGCAATAAATAATAGATACTACTAACAACAATCCATTTGTTTCCCTTTGAAGCCACCTCCATTCTCAATAGCCCCTTCCCCATTGATTGGTTGGTTGGGTGCCAATTGGAGACTCTGGAGGAGCTGTCCAGGGAGTAATAATTTACAACGCCTTGAACTGCTGGACAAACAAGTTCCTTTCAAGCTAGTAAGTGATACAAATCCAGCTATGATGAACTGTGGTGCCATCTAGTGCACTGGCTGAGAAAAAAAAGTACAATGGACCTGGTGAAGGAAACATAAGATGGTGAGGTAATATCATTTATTGGACCAACGTCTGTTGGTGAAAGCGACAAGCTTTCAAGCTAACACAGATTCTGGTGAAAGCCTGAAGGAGAGCTCTGTATAAGCGCAAAAGCTTGTCTCTTTCACCAACAGAAGTTAGTCCAATAAAAGATATTATCTCACCTACTTTGTCTTGCTAATAACGGGATCAACACAGCTACAACAGCACTGAATCAACTGATGAAGAAGAAAAAAGTTTGGGTTCATGGATAGAAAGGCCAATCTGAAACTCTCTCTACAGAGCTGAATAATCTTGCCAATGTGTCGGTTTAGGGGTGGGGTGGGTAAATCTCTACCAAAGATAGATCTTGCAGCTATCAAAATGATTATCTGAGACTCCTTGGGCCTCATTCCAAAAACTCCCTTTGAAAAATAGGGCCAGTTTTAGAAATATTGACTGTAACTTCTCACCTAGCTCCATTTAACATAGCACAAACTTTGCTGTTCATATTCCCTATAGGACAATCTCGGAGAAATCAAAATACAGGGCAACACAATTAAATGCTTCAAGAAACTGAAGTAACAGGCACCTTCTAGGATCTCACTCTTCCATCCATTTCTGGAAATGTCACTTTTGTCTCCTCTCAATTTCTCCCTCCCTCCACTGTTGGCTTGTGTTTTAACTTGGTACCTGTGTCATTTAGCTCCATTAAAGATATTATACAAAGTAAAGTGGCATCACATTCTGTGGTGCTGACAAGCATTAGAGAGGGCTACTGATGTTTCGCTAGAGATCAGGGGTGAAGTCTGAATCCAAAAACATCCTCCACCACCTTGTGACAAACACGCTAAACAGCTATGTTCCTAGGTTTGAGAATTCTCCATGCAAACATTCCACACTGCTGCCTGGGGAAGAGGGAAGCCTGCCAAAGAATCAGTACTTACTAGGGCTTTTGATTAATCACAATTAATGTACACGATTAACTCAGAAAAATAATTTGTGATTTAAAAAGTTAATTGTGAGTAACCACAGTTTTAATTGCACTGTCAAACAGTAGAAAATTTAAATTTATTAAATATTTTGATTTTTGTACAATTTCATATATATTGCATTCTGTGTTGTAACTGAAATCAAAGTGTATATTATAAATATTTGCACTGTAAAAATGATAAATGAAAGAAACAGTATTTTTCAATTCACCTCATACAAGTACTGTAGTGCAATCTCTGTTATGAAAACGCAACTTACAAATGTTGATTTTTTTGTTACATAACTGCACTCAAAAACAAAACAATGTAAAACTTCAGAGCCTACAAGTACATTCAGTCATACTTCTTGTTCAGCCAATCACTCAGGTTAACAAATATTTTTACATTTGCAGAAGACAATGCTGCCCATTTTTTGTTTACAATGTCACCAGAAAGTGAGAACAGGCATTTGCTTGGCAATTTTTTTTGCCAGATATGCCAAACAGAAATCTTAAAAGAGCAACACTCTGATGTGGAAACTACAGAACCTGACCCACCCCCCCCAAAAAAAGCCACCCTTCTGCTGGTGGCATCCAGTGAAAATGAACATGCATCAGTCCGTACGGCTTTGGATTGTTATCTAGTAGAACCTGTCATCAGCATGGATCCATGTCCCCAGGAATGGTGGTTGAAGCATGAAGGGACATATGAATCATTAGTGCATCTGCACATAAATATCTTGCAACGCCGGCTACAACAGTGCCATGCAAACACTGCCATGTTCTCACTTTCAGGTGTCACTGTAAACAAAAAATGGGCAGCATTATCTCCTGCAAATGTAAACAAACTTGTTCGTCTGAGCAATTAGCTGAACAAGAAGTAGGACTGAGCCTCTAAAATTTTACATTGTTTTATTTTTGAGTGCAGGTTTTTTTTATACATAATTCTACATTTATAAGTTCAACTTTCATGATAAAGAGATTGCATTATAGTACTTGTATTAGGCGAATTGAAAAATACTTTTGTTTACAGGGCAAATACTTGTAATAAAAAAAGGACTGTACATTTTGTATTCTGTGTTGTAATTGAAATCAATACATTTGAAAATGTAAAAAACATCCAAAATTGTTTAAATGATATTCTATTAATTTTTTAAATCATGAGACTAATCACGATTCATTTTTTTCATCGCTTGACAACCCTAGTACTTACCCCTTCTATCTATCTCAGGCACTATATGGATCTCTCACTGCAGCAGTCAAGCACCTTACAGCAGTGTCTCTCAAACTTTTTCACTGGTGATCCCTTTCACATAGCAAGTCTGAGTACGACCCCCCCCCATATAAATTAAGAACACTTTTTTATATATATTAACACCATTGTAAATGCTGGAGGCAAAGGCGGGTTTGGGGTGGAGGTTGACAGCTTGTAATAACCTTGCGATCCCCAGAGGGGTCCCAACCCTCAGTTTGAGAACCCTGTCTTTCAGTCTTTAATATAGCTATGCTCCTAACACCCTGAGAAGTAGGGCAGTGCTATTATCCTTATTGTACAGATGGAGATTTGTGGTCCAGAGAGACTAAGCAACTGGCCCAAGGTCACCCAGGGAGTCTGTAAAAGAGCAGGGAACTAATCCTGGTTCACCCGAGTCCTAAGCTGGTGCCCTTATCACCATCCCTCTTCAGACATCTCTTAACTTCACAGCCCACCTGCCATATAGATGGTCCACTGGATTCACGCTTTGTATCTCGAGAGAGGGCAAATGAAGGGGCAAATAATGGCTGCTTACCATAGCACTACCCACCCCCAATAAAATCACTCCAACGGCTCACCCAGTATACAACTTCATACTGACTATATCTCTGTTCAGCCTGACCTGGTTCCCTGCCTGCTCTGTGAAACAATGAGAGCAGCAAGGGAGCTGTGGCATCACAACTCCTGAAGAAGCCACACTTGACATGAAGCAGGACTGTGGAGATGGTAGAAGGGAGTGACTTCTGTGACAATGCCCACCGTCTCCAGCAGCTCTCCTATGACCTACACATTCATCAGGGACCCATGGATTTTTGGAGATGGAGACCTTCTGCCGCTTTTGTGAATCCCTGATAGAAAGATTTCTTCTCCAATGTGTGATTACCCCTTGCAGGAAAACACTGAGCCCATAGTAATTCACTGCTATGCAAGGGACACAATTTTGTCTGCTACACAAACTAATCACCCAGCTGTTCCACTGCTGGGCTAGACTGATTATAAAATAATATGCCATATGCCATGCTGGGGTTTCACATACAACTTTAAGTTTTAGCACAATATCCAATTTTAGGGAACTGTTGAACATATTGGGTTGCAGTCAATTGAACCCTCCCTATGAAGGTCTATGTCCCTAATCCTGGTTCCAACTCTCACTGATATCAATGCCAAAACTCCCCATTCTTTTCAGTGTCATTAGATTCCAAGGCCAGAAGGGACCATTCTGATCACCTAGTCTCGTCTCCAGTATAACACAGGCCAGAAAACTGCAGCGCAATAATCCCTAGAGCAGAGCTTTTAGAAAAACATCCAATCAAAATTGTCAGTGATGAAGAATCTATCACAACCCTTGGTTGTTCCAATGGTTAATTGGTCTCACTGTTAAAAATGTATGCTTTATTTCCAGTCTGAAATTGTCTATTTTTAACATCCAGCCATTATATCATGCTATACCTTTCTCTGTCCAGGTCTACACAACAAACTCACATCAATGTAACTACATCACTCAAGGCTGTGAAAAATCCGCACCCCAGAACGAATCAGTTATACTGACCTAACAACTGGTGTAGACAACACTATGTCAACAGGAGGGCTTCTCCTGTCGATGTAGCTAGCTACTGCCTCTTACAAAGGTGGCTTAACTACGCTGATGGGAGAAGCTCTCCTGTCAGATAGTAGTGTCTTCACTGAAACACTACAGTGGCATTAGTGTAGCTGTGTTGCTTCAGTGTTTTAAATGTACACCTGCCCTGGGACAGATGAGAGAGTCCATTATTAAATAACCTTCTCTTTGTTAAGCTAAATAAATCAAGCACTTTGTGTCTATCACTGTAAGGCAGATTTTCTAATCCTTTAATCACTCACATGGCTATTCTCTAACCCTCTCCAATTTATCAACATCCTTCTTGTCTCCCTTGTCTCCAAGCCACAATGCAAATCAAGCATAAAATGTTCTTAATTATAAACAACACATTTGCTTTGTTACCAACAGCCAATACTTAGAACTACATTATACAAAGGAACTTTGCAGCATTAATTGTAATGGAGGCTCAAGCTGAATGTGCGGAGATGAAAACTCTGAATGGGATTGGCTGAAGAACAGTATCAGGTTGGTAGTGCCTCTACTGCTCTGTAGCTATGCCACATCTTATCTTCTTCTGAAGGATACACTTGCTTTCTGGCCTCAGTTGCAGGCATGTTTAAGTCATTTTTAACAGAGTGGTGGGCTGTGGAGGCGAAAGGTACTAGCTAGAGTGACCAGATGTCCCGATTTTATAGGGACAGTCCTGATTTTTGGGACTTTTTTTTTATATAGGCTCCTATTGCTCCCCACCTCCTGTCCCAATTTTTCATATTTGCTGTCTGGTCACCCTAGTCCTAGCAAAACTAGAAGTATGGCCTTATACTTAAGGAGACTTGAGATCTTATTACTACTGAATATTTTTATTGCAGTTGCACCTAGCTTTGACCAAGTGGGTTCCATTGTGATAGGTACTGTAAAATATATTGGGACTGACAATCTGGGCCATGCTCATCAAAGGGATGTAGGCACCTAATTCCCAACAGGAAATCAATGGGAGTTAGGTGCCTAAATAGCTTTGGGGAGCTGCGTCTTACAGGCTAGAAGAAAAGACAAAAGGTGACAAGACAACTAAGTAGGTGAGGAAAGGGGAAATAGCATTTCTAACTGTCTAGAATCACAAGTGTTTTTCTTAAAGCCCCAGCTTCTAGATTCATGTGATTTTGTGAGAACCAGTTTTCAGTTCAAAAGAAAAGTCAAGTTTCTAGTGCTCACAGCAGTAGAGAAAGCTTGAAAATATAAGCCCCCCAAAAGGCTCAAAACCCAGAAAGAAAGT
Organism: Dermatemys mawii; assembly: GCA_007922305.1. Lineage (NCBI taxonomy): Eukaryota > Metazoa > Chordata > Testudines > Dermatemydidae > Dermatemys > Dermatemys mawii. The sequence continues at coordinate 1,519,681 of ML677490.1, forward strand.
AAAAAGAATCCATATTTACTAGATTTTTAAATCTCATGATTTTGGGGAGGAACTTGCTTCATTACACTGCTCTACAGCCAAAATGCTTCTGAAATAAATGTAGTCAAACTTTACTAATTCTGGGTCACTGAGAACAAAAATGATGCTTAAAATTGTTGATTGGCTCTAGTTTTCAAGATATGCTATTGGGTCAGTATATACAACCCTTGACATGGGAATGGCGGAGGAGAAGTGAGTTATGAAGGGAAGGGATCTCAATTTAAACCAGAAATGACTAAAATACATCTTTGACTGGATCTATGAATAAATCTATGACTGGGTTTGGACAGTACTTGCTTTTTAGGCAAAATAATGAATGATGCAATCTGAAGCTGGTATTGCGTCATACATGATATGAATTGTATCATGTTATTCCTAGAAGTCATGGGTGATGCAATCATAACGAAGCTTACATCACTCTGCTGAACAAATTGCCCTATATCAGCTCTAGAAATCATACAGTGTCGTGCTCTCTTATTTGTCAGTGTTTGATTTTGCCAAGGGACACATTTCTGTTTAGCCAAAGTGAGCAGAGATGCCTCGTGCTTGTGTGAACAGTGCGGATAACTTCTGCTATGTTTGTGGTGAAGTAACTTTTGCATCACAAAAGCGCAGTATAACCACTATGGTTAAGAAAGCCTATCACCTTTATTTTGGCTGCAAAATTGGAGATCAGGACAAGAGGTGGGCCCCACACATATGCTGCAACATTTATGCAACAAATCTTCGCCAGTGGTTGAACAGGAAAAGGAATCTATGCCTTTTGCAGTGCCAATGATTTGGAGAGAGCCAACAGGTCATACCAGCAATTGTTACTTCTGCATGGTGCCTCCAGTTGGGAAAGGTGTGTCAAAGAAGAAAAAGTGGACTGTACATTATCCAAACATTCCATCAGCTATACGCCCAATACCCCACGGAGAAGGACTGCTGGTTCCTGATGCACCAGAATCACTCTCACTTGAGTCAGACGAGGAGAGGAAGAGGATGAAACTTCTGGTTCTGAACCATCAATGTCACAGGACCCACATTTTCTCACATCCTCCTCCTCTGAACCACACCTCATAACGCAAGCTGAACTGAATGACCTTGTCAGGGATTTGGAACTACCCAAGAGTAAGGCAGAGCTGTTGGGCTCCAGACTATAGCAGTGGAATCTCCTGGCAGGTGACGTTACGGTTTCCATGTTCCGTGACCGTCAAAAGGATCTTGTCCCATTCTTCTTCATGGAAGGTGATCTTGTAGCCTGCAACAACATCGATGGTGTGATGGCAGCCCTCAACATCGTTCACGATCCAGATGAGTGGAGACTCTTCACTGATTCATCGAAGACGAGTCTTAAAGCTGTTTTGCTGCATAATGGCAATGTTTTGCCATCAATTCCAGTTGGTCATGCAGTCCATATGAAGGAAACCTAGGACAACATGAAACAACTTTTGAGGTGCATAAACTATGACCAACATCAGTGGCAGCTTTGTGGCGATTTGAAGGTTGTTGCTCTCTTGCTTGGTCTGCAGACTGGATACACAAAGTACTGCTGTTTTCTCTGTGAACGGGATAGTCGTGCAAGGGGTTCCCACTACATCAAGAAAGATTGGCCACTCCGACAGTCATTGGAGCCTGGGAGGAAAAGTGTTCAGCATCCCCCACTTGTTGAATCAAGGAAGATTTTGTTACCACCCTTACACATCAAGCTGGGTCTGATGAAGAACTTTGTCAAGGCCATTGACAAAACACAAGCAGCTTTCAAGTACCTCTGTGGAAAATTTCCAAGGTTAAGTGAAGCTAAGATAAAGGAAGGTGTCTTTGTTGGTCCTCAGATTCGTGAACTTCTTCGAGATGATGCATTTGACCATGCACTGCGTGGCAAGGAAAAGACGGCATGGAAAGCCTTCCAGTCAGTGGCAATACATTTTCTCGGAAACAACAAGGCAGACAACTACAGGTTGTTGGTGGAAAACCTCCTCAAGGCATACAAAGGCCTTGGTTGCAACATGTCACTAAAGATACATTTTTTGCACTCTCATCTAGATTTTTTTCCACCGAACTGCGGAGCAGTGAGCGACGAGCACGGCGAGTGATTTCACCAGGACATTGCAACAATGGAGAAACGCTATCAGGGCAAATGGAGCCCATCAATGCTTTCAGACTATTGCTGGACAGTGACAAGAGATGCTCCATTTAATGAATAAAAGAGACAAGCCAAGAAGCGCCGAGTAGACACTGAATAGGACTAAACTATGTACATAATAGTTTTTTGCCTTTTGTTTCATACTACATTTTATTTATATAACCTTTTTGCTGATTTTTAAAGTGTTACATAAACAGGACAGGTGAAATATTATCATGTAAAGCAACCATAAACACATGAAAAGACCTAGGTTTACAATTTATGATTAAAACTCTACTATCTACACAATATACATAGACATAAAATGTAAAAACTTAAATATCTTAGAAACAGTAGCCAATCAGTTGTTTTAATTGTCATATTTGAATTCAGCACATCAAAATACATAATAAATATCACATTTTATCTCTGAAGCAGACGACTTCTAAAATATTGTAGACCAGTGTTATATTTGAAGGGCTGAGGGTGGCAGTACTGGGGTGAGGAAGCTGGGGAGGGGGATGGGACACAAAACAGCATTTTAGCACAGATCTGGGTGTGAATCCCAGTTCTGACACAGACTCTCGAAGGCAACCATCACCCACCACAGTGCCTTAGACCCAGGCCCCATCTGCAGAACAGAGACAACACATCCCTCTCTAACTCCAGGAACAGCACACCCTGTAACCTGGGGGCTACATAGGAGAAGCGGTGCGTGGGTCACCACATGGCTCTTCTACCACAAGACTGAGCTCCTCCTCCCCCCGCGGCCGCCTGCCTCCCTGCTGCTCTTAGCATCCAACCAGGGAGCACAGCAGGACCGGGAGACTTAGGAAGCCCTAACCTCATAGACACTCACCATCTCAAGCACCGGCTTCCTCTCCACCTCTTCAACCATGGCTGCCTAGGAGGAATTTCCTTCCTCCTCTTCCGACTCTGCTAAGGGATTCTGGGACTTGTAGTGAAGTGGGCAAACAAGGAAGACTTTGGTGTGCTCTGAAATCACTTGCCGGCACTGACCAAATTGGAGTCCCTCTATATTTGTTGTGTTTCTTAAAGCCCTCAGCTCCTGGGGTCCAGTGGTTGCCTGGGATTTCAACTTTCAGTGCTTTTAAGTAGGTTTCTAGCTCTCTGTTGAAGAGAAAAGCTTGGAAATGTGACCTGAGTGCAGCTTAAAGATTCAAAACCCAGTAATGTGGTAATAAAAAATGAGTCAAGGCTCCTAAAATAATGAGATTGGCTTAAAAAATCAGTTGGGTTTATTTTCGTTTGCTTTCTGGTGCTGATACCTTATGGTTCATGCTTTGGAGCTCTTCTCTTCAGCCACAAGAGCCAGAAATTAACCTTATTTTAAAAATGAAAACTGAAATTGCCAGGAAATAATCGGATTCCATAACTAAGGTGCTAGCATAGCGACCAAATATTGATGCTGCTCTTGTGGCAAGTTAATTCCACTCAGAGGCATTCATAGTAGATGTCAAAGGTCTGTATGACACTGGCTGTCTGGGAGAGATGCAGTGAGAGCAGGATTAGGAAATGAAGATATGTTAAATATAAAGGGCGACTTATTTTTAAAAGACAGTACCTCAGCAAGTTATGTCCTTGTCACCAAACCACGTATCTACATCACAAAGCATATGTCCTGAGCATGACTGGTGCTGAAATATGTAGCAAACTGTATTTGACCCTACCCTGAGAGGAAACGGATAGCAGAGACAGTATCATGTGAGATACTACAAGATCAGGACTGGTCAACAGCAAAACAATCTAAGTCTATGTTTAAGATTAGCAGCCATTTCAAACATACCGTGAAGTCCTGTTCTGTGTGGACAGATGGTACATCGCTAAGGCTACGTCATGGGTATTTTTAATAAAGGTAATGAACAGGTCATAGCAATAAACAAACACTCATGGCCAGTGACCTGTCCACGACTTTTACAGAAAATACCCCTAAAGAAATCATAGGTGCTGGGGGTGGGGGCCCTCTAGCGGACGCTGCTGCTCTGAGGGGTGCTCCGGGAGTCACTTCGAACTGGAATCTGAGTGTGATTTGCGACATGGTCTGGGCAGTCCTGAGCCAGCCGGAGGGAGCTGCTCCCTTGCCCCTGGGCTGCTCGCTGTCACGCCGCTCACAGCGAGCAGAGCACGCTCACCTTAGAACTACAATACCCAGCAGACAGAGCGGCTGGGCGGATAGTATTATTTCCCAACGTGCAGCGCGGGTCAGCTGAAAGCGACCCGCTTCCTGCGTTGGTGACTACATTTCCCGTGAGTTCCCGCGGCGTCGGGTGCGTCCCCGGCGGAAGTGCACGTGCTCGCCGAACGAAGGGGAAAGTGACTGGGGACAGCAGGTAAACAGTGCGCTGGGCTGGGGACTCACCAAGCCCGGAAAGCGAGGTCGCGGATGCGGGAGTTGAGGGAAGGGGAAAGAAGAGGGAGTAGGGTAGGACGGGGGTCAGGAGGAAGACGGAGGGAATCCGGGGGCAGGAGGAGGCCGCGGTGTGTGAATCTGGGGATAGGGATTGGGGGACAAGAAGGAGGAGGAGGAGGTTTGAGAGGCAGGAAGAGAAAAGGTGGGGGCAATAAATCAGGAGGAAGGTGGAAGAGGGCCTAAGGACAGGTGGAGGTAAGAGTAGGACCGGCAAAGGGGGAGGGTAGTACTAGGAGGCCGTGAGAGTGGGTCTGGGGACGGGACGAGGAGAGTCGGAACAATAAAGCAGCTGGAGGGGGGCCGTGGGGCTGGACCCAAGTGGGGACTGGAGACAGAAAGAGGGAGTATGGGGGATAGGTAAAAGGAGTGGGAGTTACTACCCAAAGAGAATGCTGAAGCTCAGGGGCAGAGCCAGGAGCTTTCCACCCAATGGATGGAGAAGCCTCATCATGCAGTAACATTTGTTACTAGCTTCTGTCCAATCGAGGAGGAGTGAGGTGTCCAAGTTGGTGGCTGTTGTCTGTACACCTGTGGAAATGTTGCGTGGAAGCTTCACCCAGAGAGATGTTGTAGCCTTCCTGATTTACCTCACTAAGAACATCCGAAGTTGCTGACTGGAAGGACTTTAAACATCTCACTTTACCTTCTCTGTTGGTGCTGTTTGTTCTGTAGCCTGTCTTTATCCTGTTTACTTATTGCATTTCTCTTGATAGCTGCTTTCAACTACTTGTAAGGGATGTCCAAAGAGGATGGAGCTAGACTATTCTCAGTGGTACCAGATGATAGAACAAGCAGTAATGGTCTCAAGTTGCAGAGTGGAAGGTTTAGGTTGGATATTAGGAAAAACTTTTTCCCAAGGAGGGTGGCAGAGCAATGGTTTACCTAGAGAGGTGATGGAATCTCCTTCCTTAGAGGTTTTTAAAAGTCAGGCTTAAAATAGCCCTGGCTGGGATGATTTAGTTGGGGATTGGTTCTGCGTTGAACAGGGGGTTGGACTAGATGACCTCCTTGGTCCCTTCCAACTGTGATATTGTATGATTCTCCTGGGCAAGCTTGTTGGTTTCACTTTCAGGTTCTGGTTTATGGATGAATGCTACCTTGCTGAGCTTGTAAGCTCCCCAAAAAGGTTTTTAATGCCAGTCCCCAAAACAGATCTCAATATTATGCTTGTACAAATCTAAATATTTTGGCATAAACTGACAGTTTACAGTCTCTTTAAAGAGTGGGAGGAAAGGGACAGACTTCCAACAGCAAAGCTGCCCCATTTGTAAGGAGAGCTGTCAGATAGAACTAGAGGTAAACAAGAGAGAAAATAGAGAGATGATCTTGGGGGAAGCTTTAACTCCAACTACACATACAATATGATGGGGGCTAATTTAGCTACAACTAATCAGGAAAAAGATCTTGGAGTCATTGTGGATAGTTCTCTAAAGACATCCACACAGTATGCAGCGATAGTCAAATGCAAAGAGGATATTAGGAATCATTAAAAAAGGGATAGAGAATAAGACAGAGAATATCTTATTGCCCTGAAATAAATCCATAGTATGCCCACATCTAGAATATTGCGTACAGATGTGGTCTCCTCATCTCAGAAAGGATATACTGGCATTGGAAAAGGTTCAGAGAAGGGCAACTAAAATGATTAGAGGTTTGGAACAGGTCCCATGTGAGGAAAGATTAAAGAGGTTAGGACTTTTAGCTTGGAAATGAGGAGACTAAGGGGAGATATGATAGAGGTATATAAAATCATGAGTGGTGTAGAGAAAGTGAATAAGGAAAAGGTATTTACTTGTTCCCATAATAGAAGAACTAGAGGCCACCAAATGAAATTAATGGGCAGCAGGTTTAAAACAAATAAAATGAAGTTCTTCACATAGCGCACTGTCAACATGTGGAACTCCTTGCCTGGGGAGGTTGTGACGGCTAGGAATATAACAGGGTTTAAAAGAGAACTAGATAAATTTATGGAGGTTAAGTCCATTAATGGCTATTAGTCAGGATGGGTAAGGAATGATGTACCTAACCTCTGTTTGTCAGAGGGTGGTCATGGATGGCAGGAGAGAGATCACTTGATCACTACCTGTTAGGTTCACTCACTCCAGGAACCTGGCATTGGCCACTGTCAGTAGACAGGATACTGGGCTGGATGGACCTTTGGTCTGAACCAGTACAGCCACTGTGGAGGGGGTGGGGAAGAGAACAAATATTACTCAATAATTACAAAAGGGAAAACTAAGTTTGCTGGCTTTTCCATCTGGCTAGATGCTCACATTCAGTGACATGTTCTGGATTTAGCTTGTAGGGGGATGCTGGAAAAGGAAATTAGAAGACTGTGGAAGTCCGCTAGCTTGTGACTTTGCATGTGGGCTTTTAGATGAACATTAGAATGGCTGTACTGCATCAGATCAAAGAATACTGGGTTAGATGGACCTGCCTTCCAACAGTGACCAGTGCCAGGTACTCCATAGGGAATGAACAGAATAGGTAATCATCAGGTAATCCATCCCCTGTTCCTCATTCCCAACTTCTGGCAAACAGAGGCTAGGGACACCATTCCTGCCCATCCTGGCTAATAGCCACTGATGGACCTATCATCCATGAATTTATCTAGTTCTTTTTTGAACCATGTCATGGTCTTGGCCTTCACCGCATCCTCTGGAAAGGAGTTCCACAGGTTGAACTGTGTGTTGTGTGAAGAAATACTCCCTTTTATTTGTCTTAAACCTGTTGCCTATTAATTTAATTTGCAAAAGGAGTTGGAGAGGTAGAATGAAGGCAGACTTTGATGGGAAGCTAGTCAATGAACTTGATGGAAGTTGTAAGGAAAGTTTGTTTTATTTTTTCCCTTCAGTCTGTGCTTGGTAAGTTCTTATCTCTCAGCAATAATTAAACATTAAAAAGGGGGACACAGAATGAGAGAATCACCAACCGTGGATTCAGTAAAAGCAAGGTTTTTCAGAACTAAAAAACAATAGAAATGTATCACTCCCACAACAAAAATGTCAGTGGAGAATCTCTTGGCTTGTATTTAAACAGCCTGAACTATTTAACAGCCTGAACTGACTGTGTCAGTGCATGGGAAACTGAGTATGAAATTGACCAGATATGCAAAGTTCAACAGGCCAGTTTATTTTAGCTATCTTTGGAACTAAATGTCACTATATATAATTTAGGAGAGTGGCTGGATTCAAAATAAACATTAGACACACTCATGGATAATGAGAAAATCTACAGTTACATTTGCTGGGGGGAAAATAGAAGGGATATAAACCTTCATGTTTCAGAACATACATCAGCTGTTAAATGATGGGCTAGGAAGAACTTCTTTAAGGACCTGGTTTGATAATGAAATAATTGTCTGCTACAGAGTTTTTCACTTTTCTGTGAAACATCTTGTGCTGGCTGCCTGACTAGATGGTACAGCAGTTTGACCAATCATGGCAGCTTTTGTGTTCCTGATGCTCAGGCTGAGAAATGCAAAAAATAAACAGCCTCAGTACAAAAAAGGATATTAGATTTTCACATTTGTTTTAATGTAAGGTGGTATTAATGGTAGGGATATTTTTAAAGGGGCAGCTGTCAGGTCAAAATAAACAAAGAGCCACTTGGAAGCTTTGGAGAATAGAATAAAAAAAATTCCTCATTTTAAATGAATGAAAATGAGGGAGAGCTAAAAAGAAGTTTGGCTCACTTTGTGCTGAAGTCATCAAGTTTAAATAGTCACTATAGAGGTCAAGAAGGAATATGTAATCTATTGATACAAATGTTGCTCATGCTAGTTTTGTTAACAGTATGTACTGTAGAACAACACATACAATGCACTGTCTGTATTGAATATGATTTGGAGAAAACTGTTTTTGCGGTGACCTTAGGAGATTTCCCAACAAAGTGATAAGGAGGGGATTGTGTTCTGTATCCCTCATGGCTTTTTGTGCCCCACACAAACAAATATAATCATAGCAATCTAGGGCTGGAAGGGACTTCAAGGAGTCATCTAGTTCAGTCCCCTGCACTGAGACAGGACCAAGTAAACTATCCTTGACAGGTGTTTGTCCAACCTCTTCTTAAAAGCCTCCAATGATGGGGGATTCTACAATCTCCCTAGGGAATTTATGCTAGAGCTACCCTCCAAGTTAGAATGTTTTTCCTAACATCTAATCTAAATTTCCTTGGCTGCAGAGTAGGCCCATTTCTTCTTATCCTGCCTTCAGGGGGCATGGAGAACACTTGATCAGTCCTTTTTATAACAGCCCTTAACAGATTTGAAGACTGTTATCAGGTCCTCCTCCATTGTCTTTTCTCAAGACTAAACCTTTCCAGTTTTTTTTAACGTTCCTCATATGTCAGATTTTGTAAACTTTTTATCACTGTTGCTGCTCTTCTCTGGACTCTTCACTTTGTTTACTTCTTTCTCAAAGTGTGATGCCCAGAACTAGACACAGTACTCCAGCTGAAGCCTCACTAATGCTGAGTAGAGGGCAGGACAGTTACCTTACTTACCTTTCATATTAATACACCTCAGAATATTAGCCTTTTTTGCAACTGCATCACAGTGTGGACTCTCATTGAAGTTGTGAGCTGCTATAAGCCCCACATCTTTTTTCACAGTGCTACCACCACCTATTCAGTTATTCCTCATTTTGTGATTTTTTTTTTCCCCTTTCCTAAGTGAAGTGCTTCACACTTGTTGATTTCAGGCCAATTTTCCAATTTGTCAAGATGATATTGAATTCTAATCCTGTCCTCCAAAGTGCTTGCAACCTCTCTCAGCTTGGTGTCATCTGCAGATTTTATAGGCATACTGTCCACTCCATTACTGAAGTCATTAATGAAAATTTTGACTACTACCAGACCCAGGACTGACCCCTAGGGATCCCACTAGATGCACCCTCCCTTCACTCCCAGTTTGATAGTGAGCATTGATAATCAGTCTCTGAGTAATTTAATCTAGCTGTATTTTCCTAGTTTGCTTATGAGAATTCCCTTCTTCTCACTCTCCCAGTTCTGAGTTGTAGCCACAGTCTTCTAGTCAAGGGGCAGTACTGTTAAGTGAAGAGACATAATTGCGCCATGTCTGTATTGGTCCATGCTAGCATGAAGAATGAGCAAATAATCTAACTCAGTTCTCTCAGATGGCAACTCAGCACTTATTTGTAGTCTAGGCCTTAGTTCTGCAAAGTCTCTGGAGTGCATTTGGGGTACTTGACTGCGTAAGTATGAAACCCAAAATTGTAGAAGAGTGAAACTGTACAGTGTCTCATGATTTCTTCCTTTCCTCTGCCTCATCTTCTGATAGAGTTACTGTCATTCACTTTCTTGGGTCTTCTCTGAAAGATCACCAGGAAACTTCAGCTAATGCAGAATGCAGCAACCTGTTCATTTACTGGTTGTCTTGCATCTAGAGTATATTGCATCTGTATTTTGACTATGCTGGTTACTAACTTGTTTCTGGGCATGGTTCAAGACATAGATTTTGATATGCAAGGTGCTATATTATCTGGGTCTGGATTATTCTGCAGACAGCCTTTCTTCTATCCATCAGCCTGCAGTTGAAATCAGTTGAGATTCTTGCTAAGAGACCCCAGATTTAAAATCTGGCAGAGTCTCCTTGAAAGAGGCCTTCAACTCTGTAATATATCCATCCTTCTCTTGCTCCCTCTTGGTCTGGCAGTTTGCCTTGAGTGTGTTGCAAGACCTGTTTAGTCACTGAGGCTCTTTCTAAATAAGCTGTTTCAGTAGGTCCAGATTTTCTTCCAGGAAGTTTTGAGTTGATCTTGTACAGTTTGGGTATTTCTCAATGTTATGTTTCTAATGACTGTAAATATGATTAGAGATTGAGGGTACATATTTGATGCATTAAATATTCAAAGCCTTAGTTGTAAGGGATTGGTTGGAATGCCTTACTTCGCCCAGTATAAGAGTGGAACCTCTTTAACGTTAGCATTTAGGAATAGCACAAATAATTTTAATTGGCGGTAGGGGGAAGATTTTATCCAGATTGTTCAGTTGGCCAATGGGAATTGTGGGGGCCAGCCACTTCTGGGAGCTGTGCAGAGCCAGGGCAGGCAAGAAGCCTGCCTTAGCCCCGCTGTACCACCATCTGGACTTTTAGCGGCCTGATCAGCAGTACTGAACAGAGCCACTAGAGTCCCTTATCGAACGGGCATTACAGTTGAAAACTGGATGCCTGGCAACCCTAGTCACGGTTTTATTTTTCCTAGTTATTACATACTGTTTGAATCAAGCAATGAAATTCTCCTGTTAGAGCAAAATGCATCTCTTACCCAGTGACCTGTAGTGCCTCAGTGGTGGCTGTGCACTGCAGTGTGGGAGACGTAGGCTTGATGGTTTATCCACTCCTGCTGCAGATACAGTTTGATTCCTTTCCCTGCCTCTAGCTGAAGTAGTGGTGTCTCATGCCATTCTGTGAGGTAGATTAAGGAGGGATGTTGAGAGTCTCTAAAGTTTTCACCTAAAAGGAGCCCTGGAAGTGTAAGAGGGAGGTGGAAAGGAAATAATACATCTGTACAGCACCTTTCATCCAAGAGCATAAAGTGCCTTAACATGTGCCTCCTGGTCAGCCTCATTTTTTTCAAGAGGGGAAACTGACACAGAGGTTAGGTGACTTGCCAAGGACATGCCACAAGTTAGTCCAGAGTACCTGCTGGCCATCATGGTACATCCTGTCTCCAGTGGATTCTTGATTTATGCCGAGGAAGCGTAATTTGTACTCTAGCTATTATCTTATCAGGAACTAATAGAGACAGCTGCTTGCTGTGTAATGGGGTGGAGCAAGCTACAGTTCTGCAGTGGTTCTGTAGCCCTGTTTGCTCTTTCAAGATCATAGTCAGGAATCCTAGTCTGCTTCTGCCTCTCATGAGAGTATTAGGACCTAGTAAATTGGCTTGTACAGAGATGCAATTATGTTTGGGATCCAATCTATTTTTGGTTTGGCTTTCTTCACTTCGGCTTTAGATAGGTAAATGTAGTTTTCTGCTGGAAGGTTTCAAGTGATGAAAAACTTTCTAAGTATAAGGGTACTTAAGATCTGAAATAGGCTTCCAAGGGAGGGTAGGATTTTGGGGGGGGAAGATGGGGGGTTGGAATTCCCCTCATTGGCGGTTTTTTTGATGGGTTGGACAAACACCTGTCAGAGATGGTCTGGGTTTATTTGGTCCTGCCTCAGTGCAGGGTGCTGGACTTGACCTCTCATGGTCCTTTCCATCCCTGCTTCCTGTGATTCTATGGTTTAGTCAGTCCTGGCATGTGCCTTCTTATATCATGGCCCAGCTCTAATATCACCCTGGTGACCACAGTATAAAAACAGATAGACGTGTCCAGTGGGCTAAGCCCTTTTCCTGCCTTTCAGAATAATGGAGGGAGGTATTTATTTGGTAACTGATGCACTCAATTGTGTTTGGTTGCACTTAGGCTGAATTCTTGCTGTATGAGGTTCTTAATACTTTAACCCTCTAACCCTCAATAAGAAACTTCCTCAGCTCTAGCAATGTGATCTGAAGATCTATGGACTCGCACTTTCCCAGACCAGAGGGGAGAAGCAGACTCCACAGTCATCTTGATTGTGGAGTCTGTTTGACATTTGGTCTAGGTCTCCTTCTCTACTCTGGTGTTCTGCAAAGGTGCCATGTAGTGTAATGGGTGTGTCTGCATAACTTCTCTATAATTCTGGATGAGAAATTACTTAAACTGAGCAAGTGAACTAACTTTCCCAATTTGAAATCTGATTAGGAAGACATCAAGGCAACTTCTCTTCCAGAAAGGTCTGTCTCAAGACACATAAGGGCGCTTCTGTCTGATCAGACTACAATGATGCACTCTCTTGCAAACGGGCAAGTTTATGGACCTTGATTTCTCTAGATATGAGACTTTTAGAGGAAGGGGATTGTTATGCTTATAAGAAGTATAGGGGATCTTTTTCAGGGGAAAAGGCAATGTGCCATATTTATTGAAGATGCAACAATTAGCATATGTATTTGATCACACACACACTGTCCTGCCAGTCAATGTTATAGTTACCAGTCCAGAGTCCAAATCAATCTAGTGGCCAGCTAGATTGGTCATGGGTAGCTAGGAGCTGGGTTCTGTTAGTAATGACACGATGCTCCAGTGAAGTCTTGGCAGGAAAACCCCAAAAGTTTCATGGCAAGGCACCCTTTTTTCTTCAGTGGGGCCAGTGAGTTTTGCACCGTTATGCTGTAATCAATTATTGCTTGACAAGTGCTTGTTTTCTTAAATTGTTTCTCTCATCCTTTATATTGTTCTTTCATCAAGTCTCAGGGAGTTATCCCTTTCTGGTTTTGATGACAGTTATCTTGTCCCCATTGACAGGTGCCTATCTCATCTTTCTAGTCATCAACCTGCCTTCCTCTGACATTTCAGCAGAGGTGTGTTGCAGCCTCCTGGTGCTTTTGCGTCTGTCTCCAGTTCCTCCCAGACCATCTGGTTCAGCGAGGGCCTTCGCGCTTGTCTCAACACACACACTTCTCATTCGCACACAAAACAGAATTAATTTACACAAAACATTTTGAACAAGAACATCAAGTTGCAATGCAAAAGAAAACACTAATTGCATTCTTATACTTATTTTAGAATGCTAAACCTACAACAAAGTGGTGACCCTCAAAGGTCTGTCACTCCCTTAAAATCAGTCCAGACACACACACATTCTGTCTAATGCATCTCTACCAATGGCATATCAGGCCATTCCTTTCCACTATTCAAAAAGGGTGGCTGGCAGGATATGGTAAAATTATACATCAATACATTTAATACATGCAACATTATTATCTCATTCTTTATCTTTCATTCTAAATCATACAAAATACAAACATAAAATCCTTCTTCTACAGGGTGAATAGTTGTTCTCTTATATTGTGCTAATGTGCCACCATGTTATACCACATAAGGTCTGGCTTTCAGATACAGTAGACTCTCGATTTTTCCAGGATGATAGGAAAAAAATTAATCCTGGTTAATAAAATCCCTGATAATCACCATCCATAGGAAATATGTGCGGGGGGAGGGTTGGTTCACCAGCCACCCTGCGCCGGGGTAAGGGGTGTTGGTTCACTGGCTGCCCTGTGCCCTGGTGGTCTTTTTGTGTGTGTGTGTGTGTGTGTGTGTGTGTTTGGGTCGGCAACAAAGCTAGAGCCGGCCCTGCAAGTTACGTATATTTTTTTTTTGACATCCTGGTTAATCCACAACCTGGTTAACCCAATCCTGGATAATTGAGAATCTATTGTATTGGAAGAAAGGAGCAATAGATTGTTGTGGTCAGCTTCTAAAGTCGCTTTCATAAGTGACTTGTAGATCAATGCAAGCAGGTCACCTCAGGTTTTTATCATCAGATATGGCTCAAACAGTGGAAGAGCTGGTGGGGATGCCTTGAAAGCATGGAGTGGGCAAACTTTCTGGCCCAAGGGCCACATCAGGGTTGCAAAATTGTATGGAGGGCTGGGTAGGGAAGGCTGTGCCACCCCAAATAGTTTAGCCCTGCCCTCTATCTGGCCCCCTCCCACTTCCTGCCCCCCTCAGAATTCCTGACCCATCCAACCCCCCTGCTCCTTGTCCCCTGATGACTGTCCCCTCCAGAGACCCACCCAACCCCCCTTGACTGCCTCGACCTCTATCCATCTCCCCACCCCCGACAGACCCCCGGGACTCCCACACCCCAGCCAAACCCCTTTGCTCCCTGACCGCTCCCTCCAGAGACCTCCCGCCCCTAATCACCACCCCGGGACCTCACCCTCTATCCAACCCACCCTGCACCATGTCCCCTGACTGCCCCCCGGGAGTCCCTGCCCCTTATCCAACCCCCAACTCTCTTACCATGCTGCTCTGAGCAGCATGTCTGGCTCTGTGTGGAACCAAACACGCAGCCCTACAGGAGTGCACATGTAGCCCCCCCAACCTCCCCGCGGTCTGCCCGTGCAGCAACGTAGCTCTGGGGGAGCATGTCTGGCTCCTCACGGAGCCAAACTCACTGCCCCAGGAGTGCGCAGCCATGGCACCCCAGAGCGCTACAGGCGTGGCTTCGGCGGAGGGCCGGGGGCAACCTCCCTGGCTGGGGGGCCAGACGAGATGGTCCTGTATGCTGGATGTATCCTGTGGGCCGTAGTTTGCCCACCCCTGTTCTAAACCCCTTGTTAAGCCATCTGCTCTGCATGATGATTTAAGTGCTGCTAATGATGATGGTCTGCAATCCTGTATGCCTTTCTCTGTGTAACTTATTATCTCAGAGGTGGGCAAACTATGGCCCACGGGCCATTTTTATCCAGCCCGCGAAGGGCTGGGGGAGCGATGCCAGTGACCCCGTGCTCCCTGCCCAGGGGCTGCGCCCAGAGCCACGCGGGGCTCTGCTCTCCCTGCCGGAGGTGCCGGCTGAGCATAGGGTGTCATGGAGCCCCAAGCTCCCGCCGGAGCATGTGGAGCCGAGCACCAGGAGAACCGCGGAGCCCTGCATTCCCTGCCGGAGGTGCCGGGCCGAGCCGAGCGCGGGGGCCCCGCATTCCCTGTCCAGTGGCCAACAGAGCGTGGGGAGTCACAGCCCGGCCTGGCTGAGCACAGTAAGCAAGAACGGGGACAGCTTAGGTGGTAGGGTCCCGGGGCTGGTGGTTAGGGTGGGTGGGTTTTGGGAGGGGGCAGTCAGGGAACAAAGAGCAGGGGGACTTAAATAGTGAGGGGTTCCTGGGGGTGTGTGGTTAGGGTGGGTGGGTCTTGGGAGGAGGCAGTGAGGGAACAAAGAGCAAGGGGGTTTAGATAGGAGGTGGGGCCTTGGGGGGGCAGTTAGAGTGGGGGAGTCTCCAGAGAGCGATCAGGGGACAAGGAAGGGGGGGGAATGGGTTGGAGGTTCTGAGGGGGGCAGTTAGGGGGCGGGAAGTGGGTGAGGGTCAGATGGGGGTGGGGCCAGGCTATTTGGGAAGG
Organism: Dermatemys mawii; assembly: GCA_007922305.1. Classification (NCBI taxonomy): domain Eukaryota; kingdom Metazoa; phylum Chordata; order Testudines; family Dermatemydidae; genus Dermatemys; species Dermatemys mawii. The sequence goes on from ML677490.1 coordinate 1,535,205, forward strand.
TAGAGCCCGGTCCTCCGCACAATTTCAAACCCCAATGTGGCCCTTGGGCCAAAAAGTTTGCCCACCCCTGTTCTCCCTCTTCTGTAAAATAGATATTCTGATGATCGTATAGATGTGGGAGGGTGATGGGAGATATGAACATAGTGAGGCTAAGAAAAAAGGTCAAGGTGTGAATTGATAGAATGGCCGGAACCATGAGTCCTGACTCCTAATCAGTCCCGTACTCTGATCACAAGTGAAATGCCCCGTGGGTATGTTTGTTTATTTATTTGGACAAGTGCCTCCATTTCAGAAGTGTCTGTTTCATCTTGCAAAAGAATCCTGAACATCTGTGCTGCATATGCCAATTTATCTACCCGATATAAGAAAGCAATTACCTGTTAAGGGTTTATGACCGGAGTTAAGGCTCTCTGAGCTTTTAAGGAACCTTACTAAACAAAGTGTTCTCTCCTAGAAGTGCTCCTGCACATTTTTTTTAAAAAAATGCAGCTCTGTTAGAGAAGATGAGTGAAGTACTGAGAGAAGAGTTTTATTTCTTTATAGTAATAAAGGTCAATAGTGAGTCTTGCATGCCATGATCACAGATGTGCTATCTATAATATTGGGGAAAACATCTCTACAAAGGTGATGGCAAACAGAAAACGGTCACCAAATAAATGTATTTGCCACTGTAACTTTTGTCCTCTTTGGCTAGCCTTTTTCTTGCAAATCAGAGATGAGAAAGTTGTGTGCTGAGAGAGAAGCATTTAAAGCCCCTGAGAGCTTGCTTGCTCGCTCACTTCCTCAAGCTGGTAGGGCCTTGAAGCTGCATAAGTAGACAAAACAGCTGTACAGTGAGGGTAAGCGGGAAGCTTGCTGACTGCTATGCAGGTAGTAGTGCTAGTGCTGAGAAGCCAACAGGGAGTGACTGTGCAGCACTGATGCAGGGAGAAGGAAGCTGCAAAAAAGGCTTCATGAAAGTTTATCAATGGGATGTCAGTCTTACTGCTTAAGCCTAGATTTATGTCCTCACCAGGTTGTTCCTTCTAGGAGTGAGAATGAAAGGTGGGAGTGATTGAGGCAAATACAAGCACTTTGAAATATAAAGTGGCATGGGGAAGTGGGGAGCCCATCAGCACAGCTTAAAGAAGCAAGGACACAAGTGCAGCTGGTAAACATGTATCAGGTTTGCAGTCATTCAGAGACATGGTTAGTTCTGCTTCGAGCAACCAGTGCAGAGCAAAGGAGCAGCAGGAGTAAGACTAGCCCTCCACATCTAGCAGGCAGTGATGCTGAAAGCCCATTAATTTGGGTCTGAAGATTAACTATTATAGACCAAAAGGGAAGTGAAAGAGGCAAATTCAGTGAATGCAAGGGCACTAGAGGGAAATAGTGCTGTGAATGGCTGACAAATGCTGGAGTGCCCTTCGCCCTGTCCTGCTTATTTCTCTGTTTCTGTGTAGGAGGCCAAGGGAAAGTCAGTGTGGGCAGGTCTCCTATGTCTGGGATTTCATCGATTCAGGATGTATTCCCAGGGTGTATTTAGTGGCATATCTGATTCGCCCTCTTTCTTTGAAAGTCTGTTTCAGCAACCTGGAGTGCTCTAAATCTTTCATTGCTCTCCTCTCCTGCTTCTCTGCTTGTGTCCTATCACATTGACTTTGCCAGTGATGCGGGCTTGAATGCCTGTCTGTTCCCACAAATGTTGTCTTTGCTGATTTTCAGCATGGAATGCCATTTCTGCCTTAATCCATAAATCCACTACCCTATATTTCAAATCCCTCCTCATGACACATTTCTTTAGATGCCATCGTGAGTTGGTAAGCTTACATGGCACTCACACTCTCTCTTTAATAGAATGAGATCAAGTCTTTCAGATTTCAAACTACTAAGCTATGCAATAGCTAACCTATGTAACACTGTGGTCTTAGCATCATTGCCTTTCTTCCTGCCTTCCTACATGCATCTACTATTGGCATCTAATTTGAAGTGAAATTCAGCAAGTATGATTACCAGGGCAGAACTATATCTTTGTCTCTACAGTGGCTGGCCCAGTGGCCAGCCTGAGTGGGGGCATCACAAATATCAAATATAAGACCATCTGCAGAATTAAGTTAAAAAAAAAAGTCATTTTATGCCCATTTTGCTAGAGCAGACCAGGGATTGACTGGATAGAAAGGTGGTGATAGTTCTTTCAGTACATGCTTTCTGGGTCCAAAAGTTAAAGGATGCTTTATGGTCTGGTGCCTGCTACTTCCTCTGTATGTGCCTCTCTCCTATTTTCATGCATAATGACTCTGCACATGGTGGGGAAAGTGCTGGTCGCAAAGAGGTTGCTGAAGTGCAGGTCGTATCAGGTTGTTTGTCCCTTCTGCCACTTATGATGGACACTGATGTGATCCTTGATTGCACAGAGTCATTTCAAGTTTCAGTAGTACTGTATATGCTAGGGAATTTGTCGCTGTAAACAGCGGTTGATACCAACGTTCAAATTCAATACTTCTTTCCTGTAAGGGTGTATGTAATGCAGAAGGGACAAAACCAGCAGTTCTCCATGCTTCTATTGGGAATCTGGTATTTACCGCTGTTGTCGGAAGTGAGTCATTTTCCTTCTGTAGATGGAGTCCGGTTGTATTAAGTGAGATGGACTATGTGGGCCTAAAGAGGTGTTAACATGACCCTGAAATTATCCAACATGAAACAGTTTAAACAAGGTTTGGGGTTTGGTATCCAGTGACCTCAGCCTGCTTTGTACCATGGTGCAAACACCATGAAACATTCTGTTAATCTTTTATTAAAGATGGGGGGAGGGAGTAGCTAAAGCATTTGGAATGTATGTAAAGTATTAAATAAGGTTTTCATTTTAACAATAAACCTTGTTACCTTTCCCTTTAGCTCTAGAGAGTCTTCAGAAAGGAAAAGAAACCTTATTTGACCATCTTTCAGAGGGCATCCAAGATAACGATCCTTTCTGGGGAAAAGAGAAGAAGTTAGCTGAGATGATCAGGAGGAAGTGTTGTTGTTAAAGTCTGATCTAGTTTCCTAAATGACAAAATGAGAGAGACAAGACGGAAGAAATAAGAACAGCAAAGATGAAAAAAATGCAGCTCTCATCTCTGGTGTTCACGCTCACTGATGGGAAAACCTCAGGCACAGCACATAGTCTGATCAGCCACTTCAAGAATATAAGAGAAATTCAAAACCATAAGTGTGGCTAGCAATGTGGCTAACATCAAATTTCTATTGGACACCGCTGGTTTAGATCATTGCATTTAGCTGCCCTTCTGGTCACAGGCTTGTAAAATATACAGTCATGGCTAGCCAAGCCAGACTCTAATTAGGCCGAAGGAAAACCAGAAGAAATAAAGAGGGAAAGAAAAAGAACTGGGGGCGAGGGGAATGTGCATGCAGCAGGTGACAGTCAAAGTTTCTCCAAGCCAATGGCTCATGAGGTTGATGTGGTTACGATATGTCAGTTTCATAGCTAGTAGTCGCCATGGGAGTAAAGTGGCCAGCAGTACATCCAACTGTCTTTGGCTGCCCTAACCCGCTGGATCATTTGGCCACTGTGTGACCTGGAGATGGCCTTCAGTGTGAGATCAAGTGAGACTCAAAAGCACAGCTTTGGGGGTTGTAGTTGAGTACCTTAACCACTCAGCCACTGCATTCACTCACATCCCAGATGGTAGTTGGGTTTAGCTGCAACTGGTAGAGATGGAGGTGCCGATGTAATCTGAGTCCTCTGTGAGGACATCTCTCAGGTTAGGATGAAGACAGTCTGGGGGTCCAAGAGACAGTGGGGGTGGCAGTCATGATGGTTAATCACACTCCCCTTTTTTCAGTCAGCCAGCATTGTGGTATCCTCCTCCTTATTGCCCCCGAAAAAGTACTTTCTTTTAAGGACCCCAAAAGAGAAAAATGGGTAGAATACCCATCCCCTCATTATTTTGTTTACCAGTTACGTCTAACTTCTGATACACCAATTGTGGTCTCATTGTTCTTGTATAACAGGCATGATTTTAACACAGTTCTAGAATTGTATCTGTAGACCTCTTTGTTTGGATTAATTCAGTCTTTGTCTTTTGAACCTTTTCCCGTCATTTGATGATGTTGTGACATTTTATGAATTTTGAATCACTTTTTAGAGTGGAACTCACAGTTAGGATCAATTTGTAGGCCCAGTTATCACAACAGTCCATTGAAGTGATAGATGCTGGGTTTATGGGCAAGGAGGCTAGCACTGAAAGTGCTGTGATTTGGTGTCTTTTCTTGGCCTTTCACAGTCTAAGGCGGGGTGGGCAAACTTTTTGGCCCAAACCTTTGCCCCAAAGATCTTACAATCTGAGATGGTTTTTCCATTGTATGTAGCATGGCTTGTGCAATGGGGCCATGCAATACTAACTTGGGAATGTGAAAATTGTGACTCTCCTGTGAGAATGGAAAACATAGTTACCTAGAAACAAACTCCTTTGCAACAAATGTTTTCTCTTGGTGAGGAGATTGGAAGGGCAACTAACTGCTTGTAGTCCTATGATGCATGACCTGTATCAAACCAGAATTTTGTAGAGAGGTCAGCATAATTCTGCTTATCTTATTGAGTGGTGCTTAGAAAAGGGGAAGAGGAAGAAAGATGGGCTGCAGGTAGTGGCATCCAGTAGAAATATTGAACAGTCTTACTCCTTCCCTGCCCTCTATGACAAAGATTGAGAGGTGCTGTTAAAATGGAATTACTGTGCTCTGCTGAGAGGGTTCCATAGGGGAAGTGTTATGAGTCCCCTAATCCTGTGTATGTTGTGTCTCTAGCTAGTGTGAAGCAATGGCCATCCTGTTTGTTGTTGTTGCCAGAGGCACAACCATCCTTGCCAAACATGCCTGGTGTGGAGGGAACTTCCTGGAGGTAACGGAGCAGATCCTGGCAAAGATACCATCAGAGAACAACAAACTCACCTACTCACATGGAAAGTGAGTAATGCTCTGTCTTCTGGGGTTGTGGAGGAGGGACCTATTGTGAGGAGAAACTGAGTTTGGGCCATTGTGACCTGAGAAGGGCATTGCTCCCACCCACCCTATTTCTTATGCTAAAAATTCAGGTCTTGAATGCCCTCTGAAGCTCTGAGAACTAGATGGATTATGACGACATGTGTCAAGATTGAAAGCTGAGCAATTGATCTAACCACACTTTCTGAAGTGGTACTGAACATGGGATGCCCTGGGCTGCACTTGCAGTTATGCAGAATGTGAGGGCACCAGGTTTGCTGCACTGACTGCTGATACTTCTACTGATACGTTTAAGATGTCTCATTCCTCAGGCAGTTCTTGGAGACTGGTCCATCTAAGACACCAGTGGAGTTGGTATTATCCTCTGGTATCATTAGGAGGATCTTTGTACTAGGAGTCTGAGATTCATGGTAGGGGGGAGGGATAGCTCAGTGGTTTGAGCATTGGCCTGCTAAACCCAGGGTTGTGAGTTCAATCGTTAAGGGGGCCATTTAGGGATATGGGGCAAAAATCAGTTGGATGATTTAATTGGGGATTGGTCCTGCTTTGAGCAGGGGGTTGTACTAGATGGCCTCCTGAGGTCCCTTCCAACCCTGATATTCTATGATCAGATATGGAGCCATTAAAATTCTATGATCATTGGACATCCCCAGAAATAGTCATCGAAAATAGGGGAGGCGCGAAGTGTGCAATTGGTTATGTGCAGTTTTGACTTTGGGCCATGGAGAGAGAAAACCTGTGTGGGATGAGGCTTTCATATGCATTTATTTAAACTTTCCTAAAATATGCCAACTCCCTGGCATGGAATGCCATTTCTGACTTAATGCCTTTACAACAGTGCATAATCCAAACTGCCAGGCACAGAACTATAGATGGACCTCAGTGGCAAAGGTCAGATGGATGGTTTCCCAAAGTTCAGGGTGTTTCATTTCAATTGCATCTCTAATCTAGATCTCTAATCTAGAGTAACCCAGACTTTCCCTCACACTGTCAAAGGCCATAGGTCCAAAACTTGTTATCCGTGGTGCACTTTAGGATTCCAAGTGTGCTTTCATGTAGCAAAAGGCTGAACCTGCCTGCTCCATTGTTACACACACACACTGTTTGACAAAATTTGTAGGAATCCCACAAATTATAGTTCTAACTTGGGAGGACCTTGACTGGGAGCACAGCAAAGTGTTGTATTTTAGGGATGTGTCCCACTGAGTTGGCCTAGTATCTGCGTTGCAGTCCTCAATTTTTACAAAAATACTAAATCTTAATCTTGACGGCAGCTCACATTCCTTACTTGGAACCCTGAGTTTCTTCTTAAAACCAAGCTGGGCAGTTGGCTAGGCGTGCCTCCATGCATGCTGATTGGGCTAACTCCTGATGGAGAGGATCTTGGCTCTACAGTCTGTCTCAGCTGCGTAGGGAGTTCAGATAAGGGATAATGATTACTAACAGACATGTCTGCTTCCCAAGTGTGCTATGGGTTACATGTGACATGCAACATGAGTATAGACACCCCAGGCCTTGAGGGAGCTAATCTTTGAACTGTCTGAAGATATCAGCTGGGAGTGGGTGCCTATAACTGCGGCAAGAGAGAATTATTGCTTTATTAAACACTGCACTTGAATGGGGTGAACTGCATTTTCCAAACTTTCTAAAACTGCTATAGTAGGATAAGCCCAGTGCAGACTTGGAGCTATTGGGCAGCATTGCGACTAGCCACACTCTGCATTCAATCTGAAACCGCCTTCCAGCCAGATTCACAGGGACTCCCTCTTAGCAATCTAACTCTGCAGTGTTTGTATGCCCATAACAAAATGGAGAGAGCCACCCCTAGGTTAGAACTTCTAAATCCTGTTGTCCTTCCACAGGCCAAGGAAATGGGCAGATTGGCTCGAATTACATACACCTCCTTTGGAAGGTGGGAAGTCGTCTTGGGTTCAAAATCCTCCAAACAACCCTGATCCCCTACTTGGGAGCAGGCAATTCCTTTCCTCCCCTGGGACAGAGCAAAGATCATGACTTGAGGCTGGGAAGATGCAGTTCAGTTCTGTCCAGTTGTGGTACTTGAGGTCACCTGAGCAGGGCAACTGGGATGGCCTGAGAGGGCTTAGCATTCAGACCTTAGGCAGTTACTTTCCACTGGCTGTAGAATCTTTGGGGTGTTTCTGCTCAGTGTCCTGGTCCCCACATACAGGGAGACCTGGGAATGCTCTTCCCCATGCCCGAATGTCTGGATTCTCTGCTTCTAAACCAAAAACAAACTCAGAAAATAACTGTTTTGTTAAATCTTATCTGTGAAAGCCCCTTGATGGTTTTACCTTGGTATGTTAAATGATTAGTACAGTGCGTAACTTTAATACATCTGCAGTTAGACATTTCCCCAGTTGGCTGTTACAATCTAGGGGTGCCGAAGTGTGGGCTGTGAGCCGCCACATGTAGCCACTGCCCACAGCTGTTATCTTTTGTATTGTAACCTGCATAGAACTAAGGTCCCAGAAGAAACATGCTGTGATCAAGATGGAGCATTGCATACTGGGACCTGTTTCTTTTCTGTATGGTGGCTGCAAGTTGACACTCCTTAATTTGGATGTGCCTGGTAGATAGCTGTTTGAACACCTCAGACATTGGGGTCTTTTACAGCAGTTCATGGGGTCTTGTTGGCAGCTCTAAATAAGATTTACTGGGGTTTTTTTCCTCTCTTTTTGCAGTTATCTGTTTCATTATATCTGCCAAGACCGGATAATATACCTATGTATCACAGATGATGTAAGTATTTTGGATAACACTACTGTTCAGACAGCCTGCGGATGGTACGTTTTTTTCCTCTGTGCATATTCATGAAAATCAATACTGGGCACAGATCCATGGGGCTCTTTTCTTCAGTGGCATTCCTGCATATTTACACTGGTGTGTAACCCAGAACATGGGCCCCTCTATTTAAAGTGAAAGTTCAAATATTTGAGTTCAGTATTCCTCAGTATCCAGCTGATGTGTTTATGGGGTCCTGCTGAGAAAGCTGGGTGAATCTTGCCAACCTTCCCCCTCTCCTCCCCTGCAAGTTTTCCCTCCCACAGCACCAAAGTCTCCTGCTGCTTTCTACTTGCAAGTGAAAACTTGCAGGGGAGGGGGAAGGTTGGTAAGATTCACCCAGATTTCTCAGCAGGACCAGTACAATAAAACTACAAGGATCAGGTGACTTTTCTCTGCAGTCATCCTAAGGCATCCTTAGTCATTAGTACAGTATATTTAAGCTTTGCCCTCAACTGTGGAAAAAGGTAAAAATGGAGGCTGTGAAGTCTTTTTTTCTTTGTTTTTGTTTCCCCTTAAAAGGTAAATGAAGCACAGGCTTGCTTTCGAGCTTTGTGTGCCTGATTCCAGTGGGTATCCAGGAAGAAACAGACTAATATTAAAATGACTGCCCTTAACAAAGAGATTAAGAGGAAGAGGTAGCAAGGCTTTTGCAGGGTTATGCGCAGCGCAGTTGTTCGTGTTTGATGAAGTTGGAGGGTCTCTAAATGGTTACATATCTTAAGTTTTTCTGTAGGCCACCTATCCCCACAGTTTCCTAACTAGAACATTGTTAGGTGACTTGCAGCTTTTTGCTTTATGTGGACATTTTGTTTTTACTTTTAGAATTTTGAACGTTCCAGAGCCTTCAGCTTCCTGAATGAAATCAAAAAGAGATTTCAGACTACGTACGGTTCAAGAGCACAGACGGCACTGCCATATGCCATGAACAGCGAATTCTCCAGTATCTTGGCTGCACAGCTGGTAAGATACATACGGTCAGATGGGACTCTCTAACTAGTTTTGTAAAGGCTCCTGTTGTTGGCTTTAAATCAGTGGTTCTCAACCAGGGGTATGCAGAGACCTTCCATGTCATCAACTCATCTAGATATTTGCTTAGTTTTACAACGGGCTACATAAAAAGCACTAGCAAAGTCAGTGCAAACTAAAATTTCATACAGACAGTCTTCAGAGTCCCTAGTCAGACTCCACTCCCATCCTTGGAAAGAGTTCTCCTAAGTAGGGAGGAGAGTGGTATTTGGAGAGAAAAATTCATGCGTATTTTGTAATAGCTTGTGCAGAGCTGTCTTGGAAGCTCCTGTCCGAACATTGATGCGTTTCTCATCAGCAGGACTAGTTTGTATTTAGACACCTCAGGCATATGCAGCCTTTCTAGAGCTGGGCATGTCTAAGCACTTAATAGTCATAAGCACAGCCTGATGTAGTCTGCTGTTCTGAGACTGGAGAATTTCCTGTAGAATCCACCCTTTGTCAGAGATCTTGCTCCAATCTCAACTTCCATATTGAAAACTTTTCAAGGGAATGTTAAAAGTATGAACTGAATGTAAAGAGACTGCCCTAAGTCTCAGGTAACATGGAAACAATAACTTTGAGCGATTAACTTCCCCAATCATTTCAATTAAGTGTTGACTTCTACTGACAGCTTAATGGCAACACTCTGTTTCTGCTCAAGTGATCCACAATAAAATTCTGCTAATATGCTTACCCAACAATTCTAAACTGCCTCCTGGGTGTGGAAAGCTTTCACTCTGCTTCTCTCACCCAACTTCCTTCATAATGATGATGATTATGCAGATAATTGGCTTACTGGAAATGTAGGGTAGCACAAAAGGAAATATAAAATATCATGGGGTTATAGCTTGTTGTATTCACTTTCCTATCAAATTCAATAAAAGCCACCTGTATAATTAAATTAAGCTGTTACAGAATTTCCAATCTGTTTGCCACACTAGAGCACCACAGAATTTAAATCTAGCTTGCTGCAGTGTACACATGGCCCTGATAAACTTTGCAGCTAACTTTGCAGTTCCTGTCCTGTTTCCCAGCTGAGGATTAGGCACACAAGAGAAGTGACTTGCCCAAGACTATACAAAGTCAGAGCTAGGACATAAATTTTCTAATCTTAGCTTCCACCTCAATTTTTAATTTTCCATGTCCCTTTGCCTCCTGTAATACCTAGAACTTGTCTAGTGTTCTTCACTCATAGATTTGAAGCCATCTACAATGGTACTGAAGTAACAGGGAAGATAAACCTGAGAATCTCTGAGTAGAACTTCACTTGTAAGCTTTGAGAAATTAGCAAGCCAAAGTAGATCTAGGAAGTGGTTGAAAGCAGGCTCTGGGAGGAAGTCAGGGAGTGCGACACTTACCTAGGGCTCCAAGGCGGGGTGGGCTGCGGGTCCTCCGCACGCTGCTGCCTCTAGGCACTGCCCCTGCAGCTTCCCATGGCTGCAGGGTGCTTGGGGCAGGGGCAGTGCGTGGAGGCACAGCGCCTTCCCGCCACAGGGAGAGGCTGGCAGACACGTGAAATGAGCAGGCAGGCACTGCTCAGCTCCGCTGCACTGCTGGGGCCCCAGGCCACTTTAAATTGCCTCGGGGGCGGTGGGGGGAGAGCGCCTAGGGGCAGCAAGTGGGATCAAGGGAGAGACTCAGCCCCAAAACTGCTGGAGCCCCACAGGCCACATTGGGAAGGTTCGCGGGCTGCAGGTGGCCCACAGGCTGTGAATTTGAGATTGACTTAGAGTCTCAGAGGTAAACTGGGTGTGGAGAGGGACTGCAAACAGCAGATCAGTAAGCGATACAGTTTAGCTGAGTCTGTGCTTATGCATCATACCAGCACAATGTTAGGAATTGCTGCTCTTCTGGCTCTAGTTTATAGTATGGATGTTGCCTGTAGCACACCATACACCACTGTCAAGGCTAAATCCTCATTCTGGCACTTTTGAATGCAGGAAGTAGGGGCCTGCAAGGATTCTAAAAATTAATACCTGCCACTCCAGGCTTGTATTAAACTCTCAAGGTTACAGCTTTTCTCTGACCTTGGCTTGGTAAACGCTGCCACCTCCCAAATACAAAAAAACCTCTTGGACCCAGGAAGGAACACTTGGGAATTTCTCCCTGTGATGTACCCTCAAGCCCTTCCCACCTCCTGCCCCAGGGAAGAGCTGAGAAAGAAAACAAAGGAAGTTAGCTGTACTACCAGCTAAGCAAACAACACACACAAACTTCTTAGGAAACCAAAAATTGAATCCTGTTCTTAAAAAAGGTAAATTTTATTAAAGACAAAAAGGGGAAAAAAACACATCTGGAACATAGGCTTTTGCTTGATTTTAATGAGCAATTCTAAAAATTAAGCACCTAAACTAGCTTTCTTGGGGGGTTCAGCTTAAAGGTTACAAATAAACGAAAGTATCAGGTTAGCACAGAGGAGATCCAACAGCCAAAATAAGAAATAAACTTGATAACATCTAACTAAACATTCCCTATCCAAATTATTTATTCTAGGTATGGAAGATACTTTTTTCATACCTGGTTCAAACCTTACACAGCATTTCTGCCTATAGCATTACTGCTTTGTTCCTGCAGCTCTGAGAACAAGAGACAAAGGGAAAGTTTCTTTTAAAAAGTTCTAGCCTTCCCATTGGCTCTTTCGGTCAGGTGCCCACTTTTTTCTTTATCTGAGTGACTTTTTAACCCTTTACAGGTAAAACAAGTAAAGAACAGCTACCAAGAGCGATTTTACAGCTAACTGGCTGGCTGGGTGTCCATCAAAGGAAGCTATCCCCACACTTTATTTATCACAGCCACAATACCAAGGGTACAAAGGCACTCATCCTACCACTGGCACCGTACTTGCTGTGTGCAAAGTTAATCATCTGTACCATCCACATCAGAAGTTAATCCACTGCAGACAGAAAGCACTGGCAGAGCAAGTGCCTTGGGGCAGTTGGCTTTCCCAGTGCAATCCAGTGTGCTCTGAGCTGACACAGTAGGCAGTAAATTACCCAAGCTTGGCTTACTGAAGCTAGCACTAGTGTGATGTGCTATGCTGTAAGAATAACTGGTTAGAATCCTTTTCAGAGAGTTGCTGGCTAGCAGGAGTGAGTGGCATGTCCATCATCTCTGTCCTCACTGTTCGCTGCTGCTGCCATTTCATTAAGCCTGAGAGTTGCACTTGTCCCTGAGTCCATTGCTTTTCCTGCTCTGTCTCATCTGCCTGGCAAGGGGCCTCTTAATTCTGCAATCTTGGACAGTGTCTGAGGGTGTCTCCTGCTGCCTTCCTGAGAGTGTGTTGTGGTCTGCATCTGTGTTTATGAAGGCCCCTACAAACCATATAAATTTCTTGACGTGTTTCTGAAGTAAATGCTGTTCTAGCTATTTAGGGTAACTGTTCACAGCTGACACTGTGGATGAGATGGGGGAAGAACCATAACCTGAGCTAGTCTGTACTCAGGAATATTAAGAACTCTAAATGCTTCTCTGTCTGATTGGAGGAAAACAGCTGGGAGTTGGGGTATGCTGGCTTGTAGCTACTCTGACATGCTCTGGTAACATGGCCAGGGGATATGATGATGTGGCAGAGGCTACAGAGCAAGGCTTCTTAGCTCACTGCATGTGTAGTGATCAGGGTAGTTTTAGGGTGAGATATGGTGAGTCTGAGGCAAAAAAAATGGATGCCATGATTCCACTTCATTCAAAAGTGAGACCTCTGATCAAAGCTGTACTGGGAAGCAGACTCGCCTTGGGGCATGAAATGTGGCTGCTGCAACCTGGAGTGCAAGTGCAGTTCCATGGAGAAGTGAGATTAGAGATTTGACTTAAATGCATTTCCCAGTGTCTGAGAGTTGCTGGATGTGCATATCTAAAGCTGCATGGCTAAAATCAGTGGAGAAGTGCAAAATAACTGAGATGGCGATAGGGTGTCACTGATTCAGTGCTCATACAGCTCTGGAGCAGTTCCTGGGTGGACTCCTTCAGTGCATCAGTATCCCTAGGGTCACACATTCACTGGGGTAAGCCCCTTGGCTTCACCACGTCCTGGGACTGAACCTTGGAGCATTCAGCACCCATTTCTTGCCATGAGCTTCCTGCAGTGAGTGCATGTGGATTGGACCCTGCAAGGAGACTTACACACCCAAAGGGAGCAATGCACCCCCAATTTCCTGGAGTGACTCTCACCCAGCACTGTAAAAGCAGAAGAGTTTATTAGATATCTGGAACGCAGCATAGAAAGTCCTTAGTTATCACAGAGAACAGAAAGTTACAGTCTGGTCCATCTGGATCAGTTCAGAGCCCAGAGCTGTTCCGTGATCCCTTCTTAATCCAGTTCAGAAGCTTCTCCTGCTTCCTGCAACCTATACTTAACCTGGCCCCTCCTCAATCCTTTGTCATTGTTCCCAGGCAAATACTGTTGCCTGGCCTTCCTCCTAGCCCTTTGATCTCCAGCTGGTCAAACCTGGCTGGCTTTCAGCGGTGAGTCATCCTGGGTTGTTAGTTGCTTCATACCCAGTGTCTGGGCAGTTGTCTTCTGGGACTCTTCATGGCATGGGGCCAGACTGCCTGACATCAGTCATACCTGGATCCCCCCCACACCGAGTTAATCATGCAGCATGCAGGGGAAACTGAGGCATGCACAATAATCATTCAAAATATTAGGAAAAAAATCCTGCCCCATCGTAACAGGTGCTATGTGGTTCCTATGAGTTGTAGCCTAACTAATTTTTTGGTCCCAAAGACTACACAATTAACCAGAAAACAGAACGGCTGCTGTTATCTTGACTCTTGCACAGTTGTCACCAAAAAGTGCAACCTTAAGTATTATAGACACATACCCTTTAAGGTCTGAAGGGATTGTGGTGGTCATCTAGTCTGACCACCTGCATGTTGCAGGTCACAGAACCTCAACAACTCCTGAAATAGACCCAGAATCTCTGGCTGAGTTACTGACATCCTCAAATCATGGTTTGAAGACTTCAAGTTATAGAGAATTCACCATTTACACCAGTTTAAACCTGCAAGTGACCCATGCCCCAGGCTGCAGAGGAAGGTGAAAACCCCCAGGGTCTTTGCCAATCTGAACCAGGGGAAAATTCCTTCCTGATCCAAAATATGGTGATCAGTTAGACCCTCAGCATTTGGGCAGGACCTGTCAGGCAGATAACTGGGAAAGAATTCTCTACAGTCATTCAGAGCCCTCCCCATCTAGTGTCTCCAGCAGTTGGGGATTTTTACTACAAGCAGTGGCTGATGGACCACATGCAATTTCATCACTCCATCCCTTCCATAAACTTAGCAAGTTCAGTGTTGAAGCCAGTTAGATTTTTTGCCCCCACTGCTCCCCTTGGGAGGCCGTTCCAGAACTTCACTCCTCTGATGGTTAGAAACCTTTGCTTAATTTCTAGCCTAAACTTGTTGGCCAGTTTATAGCCACTTGTTCTTGTGTCCACACTGGTGCTTAACGTAAATAGCTCCAGATTATTTTCCTTTTAAAAAGAAAGAAGGGCTTCTCTAATTAATTTAGAAAATAAAAGCATAAGACCCTTATAGCAATCTCATAGGGATAAATCCCAGGTAGGGAGAGGAGTTACTGGCTTGCAGACCTTGTCCATTCCTTTAAAGTCTGTACATAATTCATGGTACACATGTATGTAATTCATCTTCCATTCTCATGTTCAGTGTGGTCCTAAACTATCCAATTCTGATGAGTAAAAGTCTCTTGTGAACTACAATAAGGACGCAATGCATTACACTATTTTGACCCTCAGAACAGCCTCCTAGCCCTAAGATCTCTGTTGCCTTCAGGAGTGTGCTTGTATCTAAAGTAATAAACAACAGGGGACTCCAGAACATGTCTGCTGTTCGGCATGCTAGAACTCTGTGCTCACTCATGCTTCATCTGGGTTTGCCTTTATTTTTTCCCTTCTAACTGTTTGCAGACAAATCTGGGACATACAGGGTTTTTCTGCCTCTCCTCCCCCCAACACTTCCTTATTTTAATTAACTTTGTGGATCATCCTTAAAAATACTGCCTTGATTCACTTGCTATGTGGGGCTAGGCTACCTGGTTTTACAAGATGTTGGGCAAGTGCCATTGGGTAATCACAGAGCCAACACAGCAGAGACAACAAATCTCTGTGAGACCAGGCTAAATCCCACTAAGAGAAGTCCCACCTATCCAACTATTGGAAGTAGATGGGGAAGGCTCCTGCTTTCACCCCAGAAGCAAGTTGTGTAACGTAAAACGTAAAAGTTATATCAATATAGCTATGTTGGTCAGGGTACACATGTATGTACTGATAAAGCTGTGTTGACCTCTGTGTAGTTGCAGCTGTACTGAAGAGGGCTTCTGTGGACCTAAGGTCCTTTAGGAAGGTAGTGTTCCTACAGTGACAGAAAAACTCCCTGCCAGGTTTCTCTCCCCACTTTGAGCTCTGGGGTACAGATGTGAGGACCCGCATGAAAGATGGATGCTTATTTCAGGGTAGGGTTCTAGGAGATGTTTGTTTCTGCCCTGCTCCCTCTCTGGCTCCGAGAGAACACAAAGACGCACAAAGCCCCCTCCCCACCATATTTGAAAGTGTCTTCTTTCCTTATTGGTCCTTTTAGTCAGGTGCCAACCAGGTTATTTGAGCTTCTTAACCCCTCACAGGTAAGTGATTCTGTACCTCTGGCCAGGAGGGGTTTTATATTACTGCATACATAAAGGTTGTTACCCTTCTCTTTATATTTATTACACTCCCTCTGTTTGAGGAGGCTGCATGTGTGCTGGGGGCTATGGACTCCAAAGTGTGATGTGCCCTAACTGGGGAGGAGGGTTCTGACTTTCTGACTACCACAGACTCATGCATACAGACCTTCAAATGGGTAATATTTAGGTGGCGGTAGGGATTGGGCTCAGCTAGCCATTTACTTGGTGGTTTTAGCTAGCAAGCAGCTCTTCTCACCTCCCCACACTGGGCCATGGGATCTGCCAGAAGTGGCTAAAATCAAGCATCTGCCCAGGACAAGGCTTGCTTTGCTGGGGCTCATGAAAAGGCAGCCATCAGGATTCCTGTGAATTCAGTAGTGAACAGTAAATACAGTCTCAGGCTGGCTCTGGCCCCCCTGCTATCACCCGAAGGATCAGCTCTCCTATGGCTTGCCTTTTTAATGGTCTCAGGGCATTCCTTTCATAGTGGAGGCCATAGGCTTGTCCTTAAGAGTCTGTTCCAATTAGGCTGCCTTATGTGGTAAGAGGAGAAGGTAGCTAGCTCCCAGTGAGCAGCATGAACAAGACTAGAGTTGCAGAGCAAGGCTGACAGACTTTAAATTTCACATGCCTTAATTCTAAGTTCAGTTGCTGAGTTGTTTCCTTGGTGGAGCATCACTAGAAGGGGAAAGGTGGGGGTGGTAGCAATGACTGTAATCCAGAATGAAATTGCAGTGGCAATGCAGGGTCAGCAAGAGTTGAGAGCTTGACCCTATATCCTGTGAACTGGTGGCAGCATTGTAGGCAGCTGGGTACCTTCAGATAGCATCTGGAATCCCAGCCCAATTAGGTCTGGTCTGTTGGCTTTGGAAAAGCCTCACACAGGTTGCTGCTCTAGAGTTTCTGTCTTCAATTTAAAAGCAGCTGGGATTCTTGATGTGGTAATGAGAGGGCAAAAGGGAGAGGAAAGGCCAGTTATGGCACACAATTCACTTGTAGCTCATTGCCCACAGCAGCAAGCTCCTGCACTTTACGCCTCCTAGGAAACAGCCATGAATGCAGACTGTTCAAACAAACCTTGCCACTAGTACGTGACAGCAACTGGGGCAGTTAACACTTATGGCTTTGGTCTCTGCATGTCTCAGAATGTCTTTGTAAAACTGGGACAGTATCCCTAAATAGATCAATACCATCATTGACTCAGTTCATCTGTTACAGAAACACCACTCAGAGAACAAGGGTACTGATCAGCTGGTGGAGACACAGGCCCAGGTTGATGAACTTAAAGGAATCATGGTCCGAAACATAGGTATTTATCACTTCACTTCCTGCTCCGCACACAGCGCGCAACCCCGGATCCCAGAGGAGCATCCCTTTCAGAGGCATTGCCAACAGTATTGTGCAGCTGATGCTGTATGGGAAGCCAAGGTTTACCTGCCATCTTCTGCAGTAGTAACCTGGTTGAACAACAGTGTCTGCTACAGCTGGCGAGTATTCCCTGCCACATACAGAAGTGCCCTGAGTTTGCAGAGGAATTTATTTCAGTGTGTGTGGCAGATTGGGATTGAGGAGTGGTGTTGTAGACCAATTGTGGATACACTCCAAATTCCAAATGCTCAATTCCCATTCTCCATTGAAAACCATGTGGGCCTGAGTGCAGAATCAGAGCCTTAGGAAAGCACGTTTATTGCTCCTTTAAGTGCTTTAAGACTGAAAAGATTTGGAACTCCTATTCTTGGAGAATGGTTTATCCGAACTAAGGGTTTGTCTACATTGGAGGTGGGGGAGTAATGTGCTCTACAGGGTTGGTTTTTAAAAACACATTACTTGGTCTGTGTAGACCTTGCTGGTGTGCTTTAATTTAGTGTTTACCAGCAAGGGGTACACAGGCTAATTAATGTGTGGCATGTTAGTGTGCTTTAGAGATCACACTCTTCTAGAACACATTATCTCACCGTGTAGACAGGCCCTAAAATCCATTTGGCTACTTGTCATAGCCATGTAGATTAAATAGCAACTCACCAGTTTCTAATGTAGGTCTCTTTTACACTAAAATATTTACTTCAGGACCCAAACTATATAGCAGGTTAATAGTTATAAAAGTGAGAGAAAGCTATAGAGGTACTGTATTAATGCTTCCCTCAAAGCCTCAAGTAGCTTGTTAAATGACTAATCCATAGTGTGACCTGTTTCCTTTTGAGGGCTTCATTCTTAAACAGTTCTGACAATGTTTAGCCCTAGCCCACTGCAATGGAGTTTAAAAAACAAACAAAAAAAACAAAACTTCCTCACTTATGAGAGAGGGCCGGATGCCCAGCTGGTATAAATTGGTGAAATTCTAGTATCTGGCTCAGAAAGTGATTTGGGATTGCTTGGGACATGGGAATTTTGACCTTTCTGCTCCCTCCACCTCAATACTGTACTCCAAGTGGCTCATAAGGGGTGTGCACAACCCTTAACTGTCTAGCAAGCAAGCTTTTTATTGGTGAAGGTCGATTTCACTGTACACATACTCAAACCAAGGAAAAAATATTCCTATAGACATTACTCAAAACTTAGCTAAAATAAGAAAAATGCTTGAGAACTCAGTTTGATTTAAGGATATTGTACTTTGTACATCTTGACATATGTTGACAATTTGTGTTAAGTTATAAAGCTTCTTAATTCTCAACATCTACTGTCATGGGGATGGGAGGGGTGATTCAGACAGTTGTGTGATTTCCTGGAGCAGTGAAAATTTAAATTGAAAAAAAAAAAGTTTAAAATAAATGGATTTGTTGAAATTATAAAATTAACAATTAAATTCTGCCATCCCTAGTTGTATTAGAGATGTCTCATCTCTTGAAGTAGCAAGAGAGTTGGTCAGATCCCGGACTACTGCACTGGGCAGCACAGCATGGGGAGGAGGTAACCAGCCCTGTGTGGAGAAAAAAATGGTTCAGGACTATTTAGAAAAGCTGCACGAGCACAAGTCCATGAGGCTGGATGCGCTGCATCCGAGGATGCTAAAGGAGTTGGCAGATGTGATTGCAGAGCCATTGGCCATTATCTTTGAAAACTCATGGCGATTGGGGGAAGTCCTGGATGACTGGGAAAAGTCTAATGTTGTGTCCATCTTTAAAAAAGGGAAGGAGGAGGATCCAGGAAACTACAGTCCAGTCAGCCTCACCTCAGTCCCTGGAAAAATCATGGAGCAGGTCCTCAAGGAATCAATTCTGAAGTACTTAGAGGAGAGGAAAGTGATCAGGAACAGTCAGCATGGATTCACCAAGGGCAAATCATGCCTGACCAATCTGCCTGCCTTCTATGATGAGATAACTGGCTCTGTGGATGAGGGGAAAGCAGTGGATGTGCTATTCCTTGACTTTAGCAAAGCTTTTGATACAGTCTCCCATAGTATTCTTGCCAGCAAGTTAAAGTAGTATGAGCTGGAGGAATGGACCATAAGGTGGATAGAAAGCTGGCTGGATCGTTGGGCTCAACAGATAGTGATCAATGGCTCCATGTCTAATTGGCAGCTTGTATCAAGCAGAGTGCCCCAAGGGTCGGTCCTGGGGCCAGTTTTATTCAATATCGTTATCAATGATCTGGAGGATGGCGGGGACTGCACCCTCAGCAAGTTTGCAGATGACACTAAACTGGGAGGAGTGGTAGATATGCTGGAGGGTAGGGATAGAATACAGAGGGACCTAGACAAATTAGAGGATTGGGCCAAAAGAAATCTGATGAGGTTCAACAAGGACAAGTGCAGAGTCCTGCATTTAGGATGGAAGAATCCCATGCACTGCTACAGACAAGGGACCGAATGGCTAGACAGCAGTTCTGCAGAAAAGAACCTAGGGGTTACACTGGATGAGAAGCTGAATATGAGTCAACAGTGTGCCCTTGTTGCCAAAAAGGCTAACAGTATTTTGGGCTGTATAAGTAAAGGGGCATTACCAGCAGATCGAGGGACATGATCATTCCCCTCTATTTGACATTGGTGAGGCCTCATCTGGAGTACTGTGTCCAGTTTTGGGGCCCACACTACAAGAAAGATGTGGAAAAACTGGAAAGAGTCAAGAGGAGGGCAACAAAAATGATTAGGGGCCTGGAGCACATGACTTATGAGGAGAGGCTGAGAGAACTGGGATTGTTTAGTCTAGAGAAGAGAAGACTGAGGGGAGATTTGATAGCTGCTTTCAGCTTCCTGAAAGGAGGTTCCAAAACGGATGGATCTAGATTGTTCTCAGTGGTACCAGATGACAGAACAAGGAGTAATGGTCTCAAGTTGCAGTGGGGAAGGTTTAGGTTGGATATTAGGAAAATCTTTTTCACTAGGAGGGTGGTGAAGCACTGGAATGGGTTACCTAAGGAGGTGGTAGAATCTCCTTCCTTAGAGGTTTTTGAGGTCAGGCTTGACAAAGCCCTGGCTGGGATCATTTGGTTGGGGATTGGTCCTGCTTTGAGCAGGGGATTGGACTGGATGACCTCCGGAGTTCCCTTCCAACTCTGATATTCTATGATTCTAAAGAAGGTGCTTTTGCATCTGGATTCTGACTGCTGCTTTGTTCTTCCTCCCTAAGACCTGGTGGCTCAAAGAGGAGAGAAGCTGGAGCTGCTGATAGACAAAACGGAGAATCTAGTGGATTCAGTAAGTACAGAGGCATAAGGGGAAGCGGGGCAATATGGACTGTATGTAGTAATCACTCATGCTTGTACCGTATTAGTTATGAGCAAAAGCTGATATTATCCAGTGTGCCATTGCATTCAGTGCAGGTGGCAGCAAAGAGGTGTGTATATAGTGCAAATATTGGGGCTTCTAGCCCTTGTGCTTGTACTGTGACTGGCATGTTGAGTTTACAAGACCCATGTCTTTCCTTCAGTCCCCCTCTAGGCCTTACCTATGCAACTTGGTTTCCAACAACACTGTATTCTGTTTGTGGTATAGCTCATTGTGCCCTCATTCCTTACTGCACTGTGTCTTCTGCTATTTGCATCCAAGATGTAGTAGTGCATGAAATGTGTGGATGGATACTGGATACCAGGCTGCATGTAGGCTTGTCACAACTCTGTTCCCACTGGAGCAATGCCTGATTCCTACGTCCTTGGTGCTAGTTCAGTTAGGTGCTGCTGCATCCTGCTCTGATAGCAACTTACACAGGAAAGTTACTTCTCTTCCTACCTGTGCACACAAGCTCCAGATGCCCACATGAGCTATGACCTTCCTTTCTGCTTTCCAGTATGTAAGGGGAAACTCACAGTCTGGGTTTCCTTCATATTTTGGTTCTATGATATCTATGCCCTTCATTATAGAAACCTTAATTATGAAAATAACTCTCAGATCAATTGACTTCAGGCTAATTATGTGAAAGCCTTCTGGCCTAGAATAGTGCTTTGGCTACTGAAAAGAAACAAGTTAGTGCTGCTAACAACCACATAGCTCTGAACAGGTTCCCTAGAAGTTGTTCTTCACCTCTCAGAAATGTCAAGAAATGCCCTTCTGCATTTAAGAAAAGGGAAAAGAGGAAGTAATGCAAGGAGGTGCAGAAAATTCATCTTGCTCCCAACAGAGGGCACTGCTGAGTTTTCTATAGCTGGATTGGATTGGAAGCTGTTGCATGATCCTGTGTTGAATGTCCAGCATTCGCCAGTTCTTTTTCCTTTCAGAGAGCTCTTTGCACTAGGATGTTTAAGGTTTTTTGTGCAAGAAATCATCTGATCTTAAAAGACAGCAGGCTGTCATCCTGGGATGGCACCCTATGATTTGGAGAGTGATGGGGTTCTGGATTACAGAGAAACAGGATGGGGGAAAAGGAATAAAGTGAAGACTTACTACAAGGTCAGAATAGCATAAATATTGGAGATAAGCTTCAAGTTCTCAAAGGTCTCCAGTCAGCTAGGCCCAAAAGGGAGTTAGTATCGAAAGTTGCTCAGTTTGAAACCTCTCCTCCTCCTATATTTATTTACAATGGTAAAACTGTACACAATACCCTCTCAACTACTGGATAGTAGGCCTGCAAATGAAAAAGGGTAGATTAGCCTGGCTGTATGTGCAACACAGGACATGTGAATAGGCAATGTACAGAAAGGAGGGCTGAGCAGAGTGGTGCCCATGTACAAGGCTCATTTTCAGGGTGTTCCCCTCCCCCCTCTTCCTGCACCCTGCTTACCCCTTCTCCATATAGAGGAGGCTGGGGACAGGGACAGAGAGAGACAGAGTGCTTGGGGCAGCAGCTGCTGTCTTTTTAAGTCAATCAGGAAGTTGAGACAATGTACTTAAGACTGGGGTCAGTGTACTTAAAGGGGCAATGCACATCTCTCTCCCCCCCACACACAGGGTGTGTGTTTGTCTACTATGCTGTCTCCCCTCCCTCCATTCCTGCTGCCTTATAGAGTGTGAGACTACATTAACAATGTGTTAACCTTTGAGGGCTCAGCCAAAAGCTAGTTCATCATTTAGCAGTAAGGAATTCCCTGGGAAATATCCCACTCTCTTCCATCCTCTAACTTCATCACCCCTCAACCAAGCTTCACAATGAACCTAACCCCCCCCATTTACATTAATTCTTATGGGGAAATTGGATTTGCTTAACATCATTTCACTTAGTCACATTTTTCAGGAACATAACTACAACGTTAAGCAAGGAGTTACTGTACATCTCGTACACACACGTAGACTTTAAGGCCTAAAGGGACCATCACAATCATGTAGTCTGACCTGTACTACACGATCATGTAGTCTGACCTCCACAGAACTTAACCCACTCCCTCCTGTAACAAACCCCAAACCTTTGGCTCAATTACTGAAGTCTTCAAATCATGGTTTAAAAGAGACTTCTTGTTACAGAGAATCACTGTTTACACTACTTTAAGCCTGCTAGTGACCCATGCCCTATGCTGCAGGGGAAGGTCCCCCCCGAAGGTCTCCTCCAATCACACCTGGGGCAAAATTCCCTCCTGACCCCTGAGCATGTGGTCAAGATGCACCAGGATACTTACAAAAAAATTCTCTCTAGTAACTTGGAGCTCTCCCCATCTAATCGTCCCATCACTAGCTATTGGAGATATTTGCTGCTAGCAGTTGCAGACTGGCTACATGCCATTATAGACAGTCTCATCATACCATCCTCTCCATAAACTTACCAAGTTCAGTCTTGAAGCTAGTTGGATTTTTTGCCCCTACTGCTCTCCTTGGCAGGCTGTTGGAGATTAGGTATTGGATCAAGAGGGATTTTGATGAAATCCACCTGGAGGACTAGGGCTGCTCATCAGGGCTCATGGACTAAGCGGGGGTTGTCTTTCTCTCATAGTCTGTCACATTCAAAACTACCAGCAGGAACCTGGCCAGAGCCATGTGTATGAAGAACCTCAAGCTTACCATCATCATCACAGTAGTATCGATTGTAAGTTACTGGCCTTCATCCTCTTTCTTCTAAGGGGGTAATGTACAAGCTCCTTTCTAAAGTGAGGCCTGGATGTTAGAAAATGTCGTCCATGTCTCTTCACAGTAGCCCCCAAATAACTAGTGTTTCCAAGAAGGAACCCATTTGACTCCATCACTAGAAGGTTCTCCTCCCATGGCTAGGAACCAGCATTTCAGTACTCTTTTTACCCTAGAGCAGGTGCCAGTATCCTGCCTAGAGCTGGCTGGGAATTTTTTATCAATGATTTCCCACCAAAAATGCCCTTTCCCCAGCACTAATATTTTCTGCAGAAAATTCATTTTGCCAAAAAATTATATTTTTCAGTCAAGAAAATTGAAGTGATGGAGAGGAAGAGGCTTCCTTCAGGCAGGAAGCCAGCCATTCCATTTTGGTTCTCGCGAAATGGAATTGACTCAATCCCTTCCCACAAAAAATGTTTCATTTTGACTTGTTCCATCCCAAATATGCAGGACCTTTTTCAAAAATGGGAAATCTTTTACAGGAAGGGATTTCTCTTTTCCAGCCATTCCTAGCCTTGCCCATAAGTGTGCAGGGGGTGATGTCCACTATCTTAATATCTCAAATGGGAGGGCCAGGAAGAGTAGCTTTCCAGTGGGTGCCCTGTCACTGTTCTCTAGCTGTGTATAGCCCTGTAAGTCAGGGCAGACATAGCTGCCTTGTTGACTCTTAGAATCTGAAGCATTGGATTCACAGTATCTGGGCCCAGTGGAGACTTAAGTTTTGAGATTGCAGAGTAGCAGCCATGTTAGCCTGTATCCGCAAAAACAACAGGAGTACTTGCAGTACCTTAGACACTAACAAATTTATTTAATTTATTAAGCTTATGCTTAAATAAATTTGCTAGTCTCTAAGGTGCCACAAGTACTCCTGTTCTTTTTAAGTTTTAAGGAATGCCTGTGACCCTGTTGCTGACTTTTACTTGAAATGGCTTCATGCCTGAGTCATGACCTTGCCTCTTCCTCGGGTATTTACTGTCAAATCTTCTTGCTCTTAATATCTTTCATCTGAGGACCTCGAAGCATAATTTCCGGCAACACAGATGCAGAGCTGTCCTTGATGGAGCCTTGCATCATTCTGCAGGGCGGGTAGTGTTATCCCAGCGTTGCAGTTGGGGAAAAACTGCCTCAGTTTCCCCAACTCATTGAATGCCAAAGGAGAAGTTCATGACAGAGACAGGAATAGTACCCTAGTCTGGGCTTGCAAACCAGGTACTTGACTGCTACAAGTTGAGTGATAGGAAAGACTCTCTATCCATCTGACAGTGCTTTCTTCTTCCAGGTGGTCATCTACATCATTGTGTCGGCTGCCTGCGGTGGTCTTACATGGCCCAGCTGTGTGCAGAAGTGAACAGATGACCTGTGCTGATCAGCCAAGTATGAGAACACATGAGCGTGTGCGAAGCAGCAACCCACAAAATAACTTTGTCTTTCACTACTGACATCTCATTCTTCCATCCTTCCAGGACTTCAGACTTCTCTTTGCCTTATCACCCCCAGAGGCCCAAAGTCACTGCCTCAGTGCAGTTTCAGCCTCAAGGAAGAGCTGTGTTTTAAAACTACTTGAAGGGATTTTGTTTCTTTGTTCTTTTGTCTTAACTGCAGTTTCTCAGCTGGGCAGGCAGCGAAACTGGCTCCATAGGGTATGTGCATGCTTGTCTGTGTGTGTATGTACAGCTTTGCACTTTAATAGGAGTGTGCTAAGCAGAGAACAGCATTGCTAGTGCATCCATCTCTGCATGAGGAGTGGAGCTGGAGAGCTCAAGGTTGGTCAATGGAGGTAGGCAGAGTGGTGAAAATCCATTTTGCTGCCACTATATTGGGATCTAATTAACATCTCTCCCTACTTGTTTGGTCCACAAAGAGATGTATTATGTAAGGTTAAATGCTTGCTTGTTCAGGGGCCACCAATGCAAACATCGGTTGAGGTCACAAATGGAATGGCACAGTAGATGGTAGGATCCCTTAAAGGCATAAAGCCCTCTTGGAGATGCATCTCCCTCTTCAATATGGAACCGTCTTTTCCTTTGGGGAATCTCGCTGGACATCTGTACAGATGAGTGGGGATTGAGTGGGCATGTTGAAATGACTTCTCTTTCACCCTCTGTCTTCTGCCCAGCTCCCCTACTTTGTGATTAAATTGATAGAGTAAAGATGGTGGTTGTCATAACTTGGCTGCTTTGTCAGTGTGTTTTAAGTATCACTTCTGTCCTGTATGTTTAATCATTCCCCACTCAAAATAAACTTATAGCAAGTGCTTATTACTCAAGATGGAGGATATGGAATTGGGGCAAAGCCGCTTTTCTAGTTTCCAAAGTGCCATGTGCTTGTGTTTCCATCCTGGTCAGATCCTTCCACATTAAAGAAACAAACCACTGAAAACAGGTAACTGATGGTTCCGTCCCAGTTCTAAGTCTCACCTTCTGCTGGTCTGAAGGGAAACTCTTATCCAGATATGTATTCTAGATTCTTATCTGTGGTAGAAAACACCACTATTAACAACCAAAGGCAAGGGTTCTTGACAAATATACTGCTATAAGAACCTCACAGGGCTAAAAATACCCCCATTTCAAAAATACCCCAGAGACACTTGTCCAGTGTCTGATGATAGGACAAAGAGTTTATAATCAAAGCTATCTGGACTTCCTTATCCTAAGGGTAGCCTTGTATAATTCCTCAATGATGAAATGGAGGTGGCACTGAAATAGGGGTAGTTCAGTTATATACAGTGCAGATTTGTGTAGTAGTGGCTTGAGGTCTGACCTAGGCAGTGTGTAAAAGACTTGCTGACTTTTTTATTGGTAAACTGTTCAATATTTCTTTTGAACGAGCTCTATTTCCTACGGAGGGGATGAAGACAAAGGCAAATCCTCTGATAAATGAGAAATATGAGGTGGCTTAACACAAATATCTAACTGCTGGGTCCTAGAGTTTCTCACTGTTCAGTCACTGAGAAACTAACTCCTACTATTAAGAAGGTGGAGGTGTATGTGTGAGAGAGGGAGAGAGAGAGGCTTTATCCTAGTGCATACATTTAAAGCCATGTGCTTATTGCAGTGCCATTAATCAGATGTGATTTACAGAACAGCTTTTGCACTCTGGCCTTAAGGAGTTTATTTAGTACTTGGTCCCCATGAAACAGGGCCCTGAAAACCAAATTGCCACCCCCATCACATCCTTTGTACTGCTGCATGTTACACACTGATCTCTCAGCAGATTCTGTTCTGTAACAGTGCTCTAAATTCACATCAATGCATGGGTTTATCTTCAGGCCAAAATCTGACCCAGGGTAATTGGAAACTGGTAAGTAGTGTGTTCCTGAGATGCAAGTAAACATGTTTGTAGCCCTGTTCTCCGTTTAAGTTCACTTGTATCTCCAGTTGGACTAATCACTGAGAACAGAGGCAGTGCTGAGTTTATTGGAAACCCTCAATCAGTGAAATACTCATGGCCCATCTGGGAAGATCAGGAGATAGATCATCTCCTTCAAGCATGCACTACTGCCTACAATCAATGTGCAACTGTGCATGTTTTAGGGATTGGTAATGTTGCTGTTAATTTCCTGTGATTTGTCTGTTTATGTACAAACACTTTTTATACAAACTATTTACTCTTGTTTTAAAGAATGCAGTGAGACATTACTGTAAAACAAAGTTAACCTGTTTGAATAAATTTACTATGTGGCAAATGACCAGACTTTGCTAAGTTCTGTGAAGGGTAGCTTGGCATTAAATGGCTGCTCCCAACTCTTAGTGGAGGAGCACCACTAATCTTAAACCAGCAGTGTTCTGAAAAGTTATTCTTTAAGACCCTGTGTAACCTAACTTGGTGTGCTTCTGAAATAGGCCAAATTACTAAAAGATACTTTAAATATATCAGCAGTAGTGCTGCCTGTCCTCATTCGACTGACTTAGTTTCTCCTGAGCAGAGAGAAAACTAGTTTCTTTACCCCTGTGTAGAACCTTGCTGATAAAGCAAATTATCAAATCTTCCACATGTGGAAGAGTTTGGTACATAGACTTAAATCAAGTAGAAAAACAGTTTCAAGAAAACAGATTAAAACAAATCTGGATCATTTTTTTCTGTTTGCACAGCCCCTACCATGAGGATTATAATCAGCATTGTCTAGCAGCTTCTGCAATACACTTTTGCATGGCCATCCTCAGCCTGCCAGATGTTGCCCTCAGGAGCTACACTGGAATAAGATGTCAAAAGTGAATTTTATGGAGAACACTGAGTAAAAAGCATGCAGAGATTCTTAATCTGAATCTCAATAAACCATCCTCTTTTCATGTCGGAGAAGAAAGGGAAGAGGCTTAGCCCTTTCTGCTCAATCCCACTGCAAGACACTTCTTGCAGGTGGGAATACCACTCAAATTTTCAAATAGAAGTATTCACCAGAGAAAGAAGGAACTGTAGTCAGATTATTCACTGCCTTGCACCTTAGCCATTTTAACTCTCTGATGAAATGGGAACCATTGTTACACACACACTGTACAGGTAATAAATAGCTAGATGGTGTAAGGTACCAGATAATTGGACCTTGCATATTGGTTGAAAGACAAGTTGTCCTTAATGTTTGGAAACTGCATTATGTCGCTTGATTGAACTCTACAGTGAACTTTATTTTGCAGGCTACTCTAATTAAAATGCTAACTCTAGTCCAGGTTGATATAGTATTTTCCTACACTTTACATGTAGCAAATACAGTTAATAAGCTGTTCTAAGTCCAAAGCAAAGAAAACGGAATCAGCATAGAAAGCCTGTTTACTAGAAAATACATGATTTTCCCCATGCTTAATGCTTTGCATGGCTTGATATGAAATACAAAAATGCCTGTAAGCTATCCCTTTCATCTTCAAAACATCCTTTGCATAAAACATTCTATTTAATATAACTGATTGATTTAAACTAAACATCTTGCATAGCTTTCTAGTAATGTTACTGCTGATTCAGGCAGCTAAAGGAATGTGTAGTAATTGCTTACTGTGGAACTTGCTCTGCAGAAAGCATATTAAAATGAGTTTTAAAAACTTAATTTTTCCCTATATCAAATTAGTATTTAAGATATATGCACCATTTGGGCTTCCACTTAAGATTCCATCAGGAATTCAAAACTGATTCAGGACAATTTGTCATTGAAAAATCAAGTTTGGAATTCACACTTTAAAGGATGCTTACATTTAAAATGTTCCAGAAAGCCTGTAGGACTCCAGCTCTAAAGAAAAATCCAAGTGCCAGCTCTGCAAGCATTGGCTAAAATGACTTTATGCATGTCTGGCAGGCACTCAATATTTTCTACATGCCTGTGCCACCTGTGATTCGACATAGCTAATGCCACCATCCTCTGGGTAAGTTAAAACATCTTATTTACTACAGTTTACCTTTACGAAGCACTTGCTCAGAGGGAAAGTATGTGGGACAGTTAGCTAAAAGAAGGTAGTAAAAAAAAAAAAAAGCAGCAGCCAGGATTTAAACTCCTCTGCTATTTTTTTTTAAATGCACAGTGTGCAGCCTTCATCCTAATCTACATTTTCTAGCCCAGTTTAATTTTGGTATAGATAGGCAAGGAGCCTCACTCTCAATGACTAAATACTGATAAGGAACTGGAATATATCTAGTCCTTTCCCAGTGACTGAGCTAGAACCGGAAGAAGGAGCTAGTCATCAGCTGTCAGTCAATAAGTACTCAAATTAAAACCAAGTAAGCAGTATTTCTCAAACCTCATCTTAAATGTTTTCTTATAGTAGCAGCTAATGATTAGCTAATGAAACAAAAATCATAGAGCAGTTTTAGATGGTTTACTTTGCCCTGCTAACCTTAAAACAACTGCTGCCTTCAAAAGGAGTAACCATGTGAAAACAGGTAGAAAGCTAGCACTTAGGAAAGACACATCCAATTGGAGATACCTCTTTAAACCTGAACAATTATGCTCTTAAGCTGGAGTCCTGGAGCAGCTGCCTTAAACAGTGAGCTACAATCAATACCAAGTATTGCTCATCTTTCATTTTCCACACTTCTACCTCCCCCTCCACAGCGGAAGGCACTCCAAACAGGCATAAATGAAGATATTATCAGGTATAGTACAACTAAATTTAGTGTGAGCTTGTGAGAGAAGTCTTTCATGATATTGGAGGAGACCAGATTTAACTCCAGACAGTTGAAGTAGTGTTTGGTGTTTTTCTACACATTTTGACAGCACACTTTAAAATGTGCAGTGTTTAAAACCTCTTTAGTTTTGTTTGGTTAATCCTCACCCCCAGACACCCCCTCCCCCAGTTGTCTTCTGGGGTGGCTAAACTCTCCGCCTCCTCCCCCCACCCCATGCTGCTTCCTGCTGCTCTACCTACCCCCAGGCAGTTCTCTGGCAGCATAACAGTTTCCAGGAGGGAGGGGCCAGAAGTGGTAAGCTTCTGGCAGAGGGGAACTGGGGGGGTCGTGGGAAGCTTGGCGGGTGGCAGGGAAGGGCTCCTCAGGCTGTATGTTTGAGACTCGTGCTTTAGACTATCATTCATACTTGAATGCAACTACCAGTATTTAATAATACAAAGCAACCTAGATTACTTAGTAGCTGGTACAAGCAAACTAAATATTTTAAATACATGAAATAAATACATCTAGGAACAAAGCATATAGGCCAGTTATATGAGCAGCTATGGGAGACTACCTTCGGATGCAATGACTGAAAGATTTTGGTGGTCTTAGAGTCATTGTTCATAGCTCTCTGAAAACATCCACTCAATGTGTAGCGGCAGTCAAAAAAGCTAACAATGCTGGGAATCATTAAGAAAGTATCATTGCTACATAAATCCATGGTACACCCCCATAGAATACTGTGTACAGGTCCAGTTGCCCTATCTAAAAAAAAAAAATGTATTGGAAAAGGTACAGAAAAGAGCAACAAAAATTATTAGGAGTAGTGAACAGCTTCCATATGAGGAGAGATTAAGAAGACTGGGATTTTCAGAATGGAAAAGAGATGACTATTGGGGGGGGGGGGGGAGGGTATGATGACTAGTGTGGAGAAAGTAAATGAGGTGTTGTTTACTCATCATACACCAACTAGAGGTCACCAAATGAAATTAATAGGCCCTGGGTTTAAAACAAACAGAAGTATTTCTTCACACACCTGGAACTTTTTGCCAGAGGATGATGTGAAGGCCAAACCTATAACAGGGTTCAAAAAATAACTAGATACATTTATGGAGGATGGGCAAGGATGGTGTTCCTAGCCCCTGTTTGCAAGAAGCTGGGAATGGATCACTTGATGATTACCTGTTCTGTTCATTCCCTCTGAAGCACCTGGCATTGGCCACTGTCAGAAGACAAGATGCTGGGCTAGATGGATCTTTGGTCTGATCCAGTATGGCCGTTAACAGCAGAACAGGAAGTCATAGTGCAACACTGCCTAAAAGGGCTGCTGTGATCTGGGATGCGTAAATAGGAACTTCAAGTGTGAGTAGGAAGATTTTACCTCTATATATGATGATAAACTGGAGAGGGTTTACATAAGAGACAAGAATGACTGAAGGATTACAAAAGCTGTTTTATAGTGACTGAGCTCCTTATAGTTTAACAAAGAAATGGTTAAGGAGTGATCTGATTAGTGTACAAGTATTTACAGGGAGAACAAATATTTAAGGCTCTTCAATCTAGCAGAGAAATGTATAACAATCCAATGGCTGGAAGGTGAAGCTAGGCAAATTTGGACTGGAATTAATGTACATTTAACAGTGAAGGTACTGAACCAAGGGTTGTGGATTTTTAAAATTGAGTGGGGTTTTTTCTAAAGATATACTCTGAGAATTATTTTGGAAGTTTTATTGCCTGGGGTTACAAATAGGCTAGATTATCACAATGATCCCTTCTGGCCCTGGAAGCTATGAATATATGCTTCTGCAGTTTATCACAGTCACCTCACTCTGCCATTAGGGTTGATTCCTACAGAAATAGTAGGAGTGTGTGATTCCAGGCCCCCATTTTAACAACTTTCTCTTGCAAATAACTTGGATTCATGTTTCTCTGAAGTTTTCTAAAATGACATTCCAGTTGATTTTCAATTTTAATCTACCTATTGTGACAGAGTCAGACCAGAAGGATATAGGAGAGTGCTGGAAGGCAGGTACATTAGTCTCAGGGTGTGCAGGTCCCTCTTCCCTGGATATCCAAACAAAGGCTACTCCAGGCCAATCAAGACACCTGGGGCCAATTAAGAACCTTCTAGAAAGGAGTAGAAACAGCTAGCCTAATTGGGACACCTGAAGCCAATCAGGGACTGGCTGAATCCAGATAAAAACCTCCTAGTTAGTCAGGTGGGTTGTGGGTGTCAGGAGCTGTGGAAGGAAGTTATGCTGTTGGTGAGACTGAGTGGTGGACAACTTATCATACAGAAGGAAGGAGGCCCTGAGGTAGGGGTGAAGTGGAGTTTGAAGAAGTGGGGACTGCTGTGGGGAAGTAGCCCAGGGAATTGTATTGTGTTTTGTGGATAAAAGGTCATCCATCTTAGCTGATACTATTAGGGTCCCTGGGCTGGAGCCCAGAGTAGAGGGCGGGCCTGGGCTCCCCCCTTTCTGCCTCCCCTAATTAGTCTCTGAGATTGGGAGACAATGGAGACTGTGCCAGGAAGGATAGCTTCTCCTCACTGGTTTGTGATGAAAATGGCTCAATAGATTGTGACCTTGTCTCCAGAGAGAGAAGGGCTCCGTGGAGGGTCACCAGTGAGCCGCTGAGGCTAGTAAAAATCCGTCAGGAAACACAGGATCCACGAAGATAAGGACAGAGCTTTGTCACACTATGTAATTATTAAATAGAAGCCTGTAATGCAAATAATAAATCATAGAATATCAAGGTTGGAAGAGACCACAGGAGAACATCTAGTCCAACCCCCTGCTCAAAGCAGGACCCATTCCCAGTTAAATCATCTAACAGATTTTTGCCTCATCTCTAAATAGCCCTCTCAAGGATTGAACTCACAACCCTAGGTTTAGCAGGCTAATGCGCAAACCACTGAGAGATCCATCCCTGCAAACAGTACAGTAAAAGTGTTCTGTAGTAGTTAACCTACATGTTTCTGAAAATAAGTCCTGAGATCTATGAAAAGGGAGATTTTGTTCCTCTGCCTGGAGAGTCCATCTTCCCACTACCTTTTTTTTAATAAAAATACTACCACAAAGTTAATTCTAGTTTCAGCATCTTAACATTTTTATTAAACTACAATATCAAATCACATTGATGGCAGGGAGAACACCACTGAGCTCTTATTACCAGTGCATATTTCAGAAAATATGATTGAATCAGTGGCCTCCATAGCTTGCTGAGGACAGGGACCCATTTTAAACAGAATCCTACATATGAAAAATGCAGTAGAAAAGTTTTATACAAAACCAGTAAAGGGCAATTGCTATCAAGGGGGAATGGGTAAAGTAACTCATGGAGAGAATCACTTCACGTGCAACAGCTTCTCTCCAATATAGCGTGGGAGGCCATTCAGAACTAGACTCACCCATAGTAGTTCAGTTTACCAATGTTTGGCATTTCCTAGTCGAGTTACAGAACACCGCAAATACTGAAATGTGATAGTTTTTAAGTAACACCCACTGAAGTATGACTGCCTGTTCATAAACCCACACAAATATTGTGTACTACTCCTTCATTTGTGAACCTACACATGGTGATGCACAACACTAATCCAAATATCTTTTTGAACTGTACTACTGAGTTATAAAAAGCTGCTTCATCATCTATGACAAACATTAATAAAAAGTAGCAGAGAAGAAACACATTCTGTACAGGAACAAGTAAAAAAAAATTCTTTAAACTTCAGGCAAAAGTTAGATTACAACAGGTGAATTTAAAAAAACCAACCCAAATCTCATTTTCTAACATCTATACAACTATTTCTCTAATATCCAAACCACTGCTTTGCAACAAGGAAGCACAGTGGGTTGAAATTTCTTGGTGGCACAAACATGACCACCTGTGTGCCCTTCCAAGCAAATTTCCCCATGAACAGATCATACTGAATCTCAGTCAATATCTCTTCCAACACCACACTGCTGGTCTGGTTCTAGTTTGTACTAGATACAAAGGCTAGAGTCAACCAGTCTTCATCTGATGTTTTTCAGACTTCAGTAGTATATTCTGAATAGTAGGAACTGGTAAAGAAAAAGGTGTCCATTTCTACCACTAAGAGACCAGGCTGCTCTTGGCAAAATAAATGAAGGCAAGGGGGTAATTTGCATTCAAAAGATGGGAAAAACATACAAAGTCAGTCCTATGTGAAGAGTCTGGGACAAGGTGTATTTTGAAATAATGTTCTCCTGCCCAGCCAGCTGGGGGTCTGCTTCATACAGATGTTTGGCAGTTTATCAGCTTCTTTGCGGGTGGCTTAGTAACATCCATCCTTCCAGGAATCATCAGCAGTTGTCTGACTGGTTTTTGCTGACTGAGGAAATCTATTTAAAAAAAAAAAAACAAGAAAGCCAACACATCTGACAGACTGATGCATTGGGGTACATTTGAAAAAAAAAAAGAGCAACAAGTAATGAAATGCTCATTAAAGCATGAAAGACATGCGGAGAGAAACATATTAGTGTTCCAAGCCTTGAGATTAAATGCTGATATTTATGCTTTTACAAAATCCATCGGTTATCACAGAATTTTAGCACCTGCTCTACAGTCATGTCTTACAATCCATACTTCCCTGTTACACTCACACTT
This sequence comes from Dermatemys mawii, assembly GCA_007922305.1. Lineage (NCBI taxonomy): Eukaryota > Metazoa > Chordata > Testudines > Dermatemydidae > Dermatemys > Dermatemys mawii. Next base: position 1,568,813 of record ML677490.1, read on the forward strand.
ATGAATACCAACTATTAAAGGAAGCCCTGTATGCTGTGGCATGCTAGTGCAAGAGACAAGAAACTCTGCAGCAGGCTCAGGTAATGTTAAGAAAAGTTAGACATAACAGCATCCATGGCCCATGTAGCCCAGTATCCTGTCTTCCAGCAGGGGCCAATACCAGAAGCTTCAGAGGGAATGAATAGAACAGGCAGTCAAATGATCTCTCTATCATCTAGTCCCAACTTCTGGCAGTTGGAGGCTTAGGACAACCAGAATATGGAATTGCATCTCTGATCATCTTGACTAATAGCTACTGATAGACTTATCTTCCATAAACTTATCTAAGTTTTTTTAAAAAAAACCCAGTTATGGTTTAGCCTTCACAACATCTCCAGCAATGATTTCCACAGACTGACTGTGCATTGTGTGAAGTAGTACTCTCTTTTGTTTGTTTTAAAACTGCTGCCTATCAATTTCATTGGGTAACTCCAGGTTCTTATGTTATGTGAAGGGGTAAATAACACTTCCTTACTCATTTTTCTGCTAACACCACCAAAAATTCAGACAATGGTGGATTAATTTTTTTTAACATTAATATCACCAGCTGAAAGATATCAGAGAAAACATTTTTCTTTCTTTGAGAAAAAGTTCCGTTTATTTTACTCAGACCCTAAATTTTCAATGTGCCACAGATTTACATTGACAAAGTACAACTACCCTGTAGATGTCAGACAAGATCTGTGGTTTTGGCAACTGTGTAGAGTACAACTGAGGGTTTGGCATATAGGAAAGAATGGGAGATGGTTTGTGCTATGGAATATGCACATTTAGACCGACTTCCTACTAAAATAAGCTGTGACTAGTTCTTGTTGATAGTTGTCATAATTAGGTTTCACAGCTATCATTGCCGTATTTCAAAAATCTGATGTAATAACTAAGTCCCATTAAGATGAATTGGGGTAGTTATACCTTTCTGAGCTGTTTCAGCCTGTCTGCAGACTTCAGGAAGTCAGCTCTCCACAGCTGCAATTGGAAGATTATCTTTGATGCTGTAAGAGCTATGAAATTTTAAAAGCCTAAACAATTCTGGGGTAAGAGGTGAACTCTGTTGCAATTTCAACAGCTGCAGGATCAGAACACATGGAGGTCCTGGTTAAAATATATAAATAAAGATTATATAATATTCCATTTTAATGTTCCATCCGTATTTTGGTTTTTGGTCACATGTGAATGCTATTCTCCATTCTATGTCTGCTTCGTGTGAGAGACAAGATTACAAACACAGAAACTTGCCAGCTGAGTTCTTCAGAGGCATGGGGCCAGACTATCCATTGCCCTATACTTTTCATAGCCATTTACACCAGTGCAGAATGGAAATAACACTACTCAGTCAGAATGGTAGCATTTTACACCCACTTTGCAAAGGAGTAAATGGCTACAAAAGGTTCAGAATAATGGAGAAATCAGGCCACCCAAAGGCTGTTTTGGATTTTAATACCCTCCTAGTCAATAAGAAAAGACTGGCACAGGAAAGTAGTAAGAAAGTTACCAGTATTGCAGCACTTGTTTTGAGGGAAACACTTTGCAGGATTATGAAGATACTTTAAGTGTTAAAATGACAAAGAGTCCTGTGGCACCTTAAAGACTAACTA